>JAANYP010001473.1:0-108384 GCA_020465985.1 Centrapalus pauciflorus | reverse complement strand
CAAGATCAAGTGTCTAACACTAATACTGTAACAATGGAAGTAACTACCAAACTGACCAAATTTGAGTACGATCATCAAGTGCTTAAATCTGAAAAATCGCACATAGATTACGACTATCATTGTGTCCTGGCTGAGAAAACATAATTAAATGAACAACTCAAAGACATGGAAGATAGGTTTTACAAACGTTGTCAAACTGATCAAACTATAATTATGTATAAACCTAGAAAGTTGAAGTCTAAAGATGGTCTAGGGTATACCGATCATGGCGTCATGCACGAAATGGTCAACATACAACAAGATCCTTTATATTATTTCAATACTCTAGGTCACAGTTTTAAAATACCAATCTGAATGAGCTGTTTAGAGTAATGAATTGTTGTTGCTTGTAACTAAAATTACGAACGAAGTAACTAATGAAGAAGATAAACAATCAATATACGAATAACCATTCACGGGATCACCACGGCATAAGTATTACTTACTATAATTTCATACAATGATCACATAGACATAATCAATTGTGCGACTAAATTAATCAAATGTATTTTAACCAATGACTCTCGGCATAACGTATGCAACATTAATACTCGTCTTAATTCCTAAACTAATGGACTCGGCATGAATAATAACACCACTATAAACTATCTTGCTTTTACCAATCGCAACACATAATCATAATCATAGCCAAATGTTTATCATTTGCATACACATAGATCTAGCTGAATATGAATACATCAAAACATAAGAAATTAAAGGAAAGTAAACTTAGTCATAGATCCTCTGCAAACGGCTAATGGGATTAGCCGCTCATCGTATGCTCGACACACTCACGGATCTGAGCCATTTGATAGCTTGCGAACCACCGTCTTCGTTCCCGTATTGTAGATCCCCTCCAAAGCTGCCCCTTTTCCACTATTTATAGAGAATCCAAATTAGGGTTTCCATGGCTGAAAAACGCGTATTGGCGCCGCACTAGCGCATGCTTGTGCCCCCCCCGGCGCCCGGATGCGGCTAGCGTTTAGCTGGCGTGCGCTAGAATGTATCTGGACAGGTTGGGTGTTGTGTGGAGCGCATGGCAGCGCAGGCCTGCGCCCCCCTCAGTCCAAATTGCTCTGAATTCTCTCGGATTGCTTCTTTTTATCATTTTGGCCCTGAAATACAAACTTGGAGTAATAATATGGATTTTACGAAGTATCAGTGCATAAAAGGATCATAAAATGGCTCAGAAATCGTATAAATTATAGACTTATCAAATCTCCTCAACTTAACTCTTGGTCGTCCCCGAACAAGCTTTTGGAATCAGAACTAACTAAGTAACGAGTAAGAATTGACAGTGGGTCTAGGAATTTTATGTCAAGCTAGCCTTCGTACTTATGCATTAAAATTCTTAACATGTAATTTGAAGACGTTTTCAGTTAAAATATACTTCTCTTATAATCTATAAAATGTATCTCACTTTTGAAAATACCCTTTTAGCTCAATGTTACAATACTTAAAACATGTGGGTCTTCCGACCATCTTTTTCCTCTTTGCATGTTTACAACAAATTTTCTTTTTAGTACCATGCTTCTATCTATTTTCTATTCACTAATTTAGCTAGATGGTCCATGTAACGAGATTTCGGTCAACCGCTCCCAAACCAAATGGTTTTAGGGGATTAGGCATGAGTGGTACCCCTACAGACTTAGTTTCTCAAACCATCTAGACTATAATTAAATTACCTTGAGGCTAAAACATGATTAAGTTCTCCCCCTTATTGCATGGGTTTTCAAAATCTTTTGACACATTGCTTATATTTAAGCCCTAATATATTTTAACGTACTTGAATTCATTTAAATGGCCAAAATTTTAATTATTATTACGACTCTTTTTCTTAATTATAAAATATCCTGTCAACACTAGCCAATTCCCTCGCAGATGTATTTTCTAAGTATCATCATGTTCCACAGCCTGATCGGCAAACAAGACTCAAATGAGGAATAAATGACAGACTATATAATCATTAAAACCATTAAAAAGGACTCGGCTAAGAATTAAAAATGATATTATGATAAATAAATTAAATGCATAACAAACTAAAATAAAAGACAGAAAAGTAAAGAATAAGGAAAGACAGTACCCGATCACTCAAATGGAGGAGGCGGAGGAGGACCGAATATGCTGTTGAAGAAGTTGGTATACGGGTTTTGGCCATGGGTGAATTGTGCAGTCGGTGGAAGCAAATGAGGAGGCATTTGGTCTGGGGGATCCTGCTTGCCATGCGCCGGATAGCGCTGATAAGTAACGACGACAGGGTTATAGGCCTGGTAGTCGGGCATCGTGTAATCCTCATCCGACTGATATGGCATACCGGCCATGGAGTCCTCGTGGTGTCGAACTCCCTCCCTGTATGCCCAGTCATGGTGCTGGTAGTAGGCATTTTGGTATGCCAGGGCTCTCTGCCTATCCTCTAACTGATCTACCCGGCCCGCTAAGTGATCTACCCCTTCATAAATTTGGGTCATACGCCCATTTATCTCATCTAGCCTTTGGGTCACATCCTCTCGGAACTCACCCTGACCCACGGGTATATCCTCAATCCGCCTCATCATGCGGTCAAAATTAAAGTTGTCATTACCTCGACTGCGCGACGTAGACGCACCTAGGTTCGGCTTAGAACGCCGAACTTCCGCCTCATTGGCGGCCTTCTCCTCTCTCTCTCTCTCTCTCTCTCTCTCTCTCTCTCTCTCTCTCTTCTCTCATCCTCAGTATAATCCTTGATAGACGACTTATTTTTCTCTTTGTCGAATATCTCGAACCCTTTATCAACTTCCCTAAAAAATCAAGGTAGGCAACATGGCGGCCGTAATGAACGTCGCCCAAATGGGGGATAGCAGGGAATCTGGTGAAAGTGAGCCCTCGTCCTCTCAAGGAACTTGTAGATCAACAAAGCATGGGGGATGATCGTCCTCTCTCTCGTGTCATACATAGCCCATAAATCATTCATGACTGTCCATGCAAAGGACAATCTGGGCTTACCCTTAAGAAGGGCGTGAAGGACAGTGATATCCTTATGCCTGACTTTCGTCAGGTCACTATCACGAGGTAAGATGTTATTCACAAGAATCTTGTGAAGTACCTTGCACCTCGGGGATAAAGCCCTTCGGCTGTAGGAAGTGGAGGACCCGGCCTCCAAAATGGACGGGATAAAGACTCTATTAACCTGCTCCATCCACTTCCCTGACGAAGTCATATCAGTAAAGGCCAATTGGCCCTCATTCATATACTCGTACCCCTACTGGTCAGACCCCTCGTAGCCTACCCAAGTATCTAAATTAAACAAATGGCGAAGGATTTGTGCATCCATCGCCACGTCCCTACCATGGACAGTGCCTATCAACCTAAAATCGCACGCTGAACGACCCGTCTCCCTTCTTAGGGTAGACATCCACTCAACTACATCAGATTGGTAAATATCATTACCACCTAATTCAAACACACCTTCCCACCCTAGATAGTTAAAAAGATATGGGATCCCGTAATCCACAAAGTCAGTCATCTTAACCCTCTTTTCAGTCAACACCTTATTAGAATATTTCCTATATAAAAATAAATGTGTTCTAATATGTTCGGGGTGTTGGGATAAAAGGAGGTTTGGAGACCAATCTATTGGGATATCAACATTTTGGGTTCGTTGTATCGTTCTCCTTGCCATCTACAATTTGTGTCAACCAACCATACTATGCATGAGATAAATCAAATAATGTAAACTATAATTGCAATTTTTACAGTTACGCTCACTTAAAAAGATGCACTATATATATATATATATATATATATATATATATATATATATATATATATATATATATATATATATATATATATATATATATATATATATATATATATATATATATATATCCTTTTACGCTCACATTTCACATCCTATATATAGTCTATAAATTGCAATTATTTTAGGCACTAAACATTTATCATATTAAAAAAAACATTTAGCAAATAAAATTAAATTTTAAACGAATCACCTAAATTTTATAATTTTAACAATATATGCACATTTGGGCAACCAACTTTATAAATTCAAATTAATTTCTAGAATTTAATCATGGCAAATTAATAAACTTAACACATAAACACATATCTCATGAAACATACATCAAGGTTATCATCAAAATTATGCAATTTCACATACTTTGACTCTAAAAAGTTAAAATGATCATGAAAACTTCATGGATGACCATAAAGCTCTAGCTTTCATTTTTGCTCAAAAAATATGAAATAAGTTGCAATAACTCAATAAAAACACTAACATTGGTGATTGGAAGCTTTACTTGATACAAATCTAGCTTTTTCTTCTACACTTTCTCTACCCGAAAATCTTCAAAAGTAGATGAAACTACCCACAAGGTGGTGATTTCTAGCCTAGATCTTTGATATTTGTGAAAATGTAGGTGTTATGAAACTTAAATTTGCAAATGTTGGGCACAAAAATGATGTTTTTGGGAAGAAGGTGCACAACCATTCGTAGGTTCTTGCTTTAGGGTTGTGAAAATGGTGAAATGTGGCTCAAATCTGTATTTTAGGTCGATGGGACACAAGGCCAGCGGAGGCCTGCGCCACCCCCCCCTGCGCCAAACTCTGTTAAATTTTCAAATTTTTAATGTTTTAGTACGCGGGGTTGTAAATCTTTCTAATTTTTAATATGGAACGTAGTCTTAAATTTTTTTGTGAGGGAAAAATTAATTATTTAATTTTATCATTATAACATACCCTTCCCAACTTAGATTTTTATGACGTCCTCGTCACATCAAGATTAATTTATCGGTTAAGAACATAGAAAGATAGATCAGTACATATTCCTTATTTAAAATAAATAAAATTAAACAATCACATAATAAAACAAACAAAATTCAATCTTTATAATTTAAATAAACATCACACTTTAAAATAAAAATAAAAATAAAGTACTATTACAATCCAAATAAGATAAATAAACAAACCAAACCACCACATCAGCAAAAAAAAAAAAAAAAATTACAAACCATACTTAATGTTTTAGCACACATAATTATATATTCAAATAATTATAAAATCCGTCATTCAGTCTGAGATGCAACGATTTCTTCCAATTCTCCGACAGTGATCTTAGTGACTTTGGAACAGCTTTGCATGTTTGTTTTGCTCCTCTTGCAGCTTTTCAATGTTCTTTACCAATTCTTTGTTTGCATTTAGTATGCTTCCCATTACGTCCTTCAGAATGTTGATTTGAGATCTCATCAAGTCTTCCATTGTTACTTTTTCCCACGATCTTTCATTCTCTCTGTCATTTGTCCTTCAGGGTTGTCGGGTGTAGTGAATGAGATTTGGGTTACTTTCAAAGTTTTTGGACAACAGATTTGATAGCCGAAATGATTTTTTTCAAAAACTAGCCCTAACATCGTGAATCTAGTGAACCAAATCTCGTTTGGGTTGAGATATTTAATTGGTAATTGATCCGATACCGCTTTTCTAATAATGAATAGCTCAGTTAACATACGACAGTGTGGATAATTCATCATTTGCCCTGGGAAGCTACTCTCCCAAAGATTTTCCATTATTATGTATCCTAAAGATATGGTCGGGTATCTAGTCATTAACGCATGCACTAGCAGTATCTCTTGGGTTCTAACAACAGTGGTGTCTTGACTTCTAGGAAGCAAGTTGAGTGTAACAAAGTTCCATAACACATTAGCTAATGGGCATAAATCACCACTGTTATAATGGACATACTCTCTCGCCTCCTCTATTGACATTCCAATTACCGTGGCAAACATCCCATCCCATTTTATAGACCATCCACCAATTTGCCTCGCTCTACCCCCTGAAGATCCAAAGATGACCAAAATTCCCTAGGCATTGGAATATCTACATCTATGTCAAATTCCTCACAAAGAATTTTCCTAGATATTGATACTTTCTCGTTTCCCACTAATCCTGTGAGTTCAAAGTTATGTTCTTCTTCCACTTCTGTTTTCCGAACACTAGCGAACCACTGTTGGATCAAACTAGTGTGGATATATGGAAGTTCCCACTGTATGACTTTAGCCCATCCTAACCTCTCAAAACACTCCAAAATTTCAAATTTGTCAAAATCGCATTCTTTTAGGCTACGCTCTATGAGAAATCTAGGAGGTTTACCATTGTTCGTGTTTGGTGGAATTTCAGGGAACTCAACATTAAGTGGTTATTCAAAATGGACATCCCTAGGGTCATGGGTTCTCACTCTATGTTTTTGGGAGATTCCAGGACGGTTACCATTTGCATGATATTGGGTTGACATCTAAAAATATTTCAAAAAAGTCAAGGATTAAAAATGTGGTGTTTTTATAATAAAAAAATACATTATAATTTAACACCCTTTTTCAATAATAATTACTAATCCTAAGTCTCACCAACAATGTGAGCCCAATCTAACCCTATCAAAATGCATGAAATTTAAAAATAGTCAATAAAAATATCACATTTTACGACCAAAAGTTTATAATTGATAAAAAATATGGAAAAATTCATAATTTTTACAAAAACTTTGCAAAAATAATTTTTATATTAATTAAATGAACATTTGAAAATTATTAATAACCCTTTTTCTAAAAAAACCATATAAATCCAAAAAACTCAATCATGCATGCATGATAAAACATGACCAAACTTATGTATAATGAAGTTTAAGAGATTCTAATGAGTATACCTTGATAATCTTAGCAATGAACAAGCGTTGGATCGAAGAATTGACGTAGAAAAGACGAATTTTTTATATTTTTAGGCTTAGAAAATCGAAATCGCCGTCTTCTGGACTGGAATTAGGGTTTTGGACTTATGGCAATGATCACTGCCATATATATAAGATCCCCGGCAACGGCGCCAAAATTCTGATGGGCCAATCCGAATGCTTGTTAAACAATTGCTCATTCTTCTATTTTCCCGAAGCAGTTGGATCTCCTTAATCAGAATGTTGTTTGCATTTACTAAACCTCCTACTGTTTCCTTCAACTTGTGCACTTCATCCGAAACAAGATTAACGGTCTCAGCCCTCTTCCCTGGCCTCTGATCATCTTCATCAACTTCCATTCGGGCTTTTCGATTATTATTCTGTCCTTCAGGTTCAGGGGCTTTGAAAGGGATTTGGGTTACTTTAGTAGATTTTGGACAACGAATTTGGAAACCTCTCTTGGTACGCTGAAAAACTAATCCTACCATTGTAAATCTTGTAAACCATAAGGTATTTGGGTTAAGGATCTGTATGGGCAATTCTCAGACACAGTCTTTTATAATCACGAATAATTCGGTTAACATCTTACAATGGGGGTAACTTATCCCTTGGCCTAAGACATGGCATTACCACTGATTTTGTATGATGATATACCCTAAGAATATTGTCGGGTGTCCAGTCATTAATGCATATACTATTAAAATCTCTTGTGGTTTCACATATGTTTTGTCTTAATGACGCGGAAGTATGTTAAAAATAACAAACTTCCACATAACTTTGGCAAAAGGGCATAACTCACCTCTATTAAAGGCGGTATAGGTCCGGGCATCTCTAAGTGAAATACCAAAAACGGTGGCTATCATTTGATCCCATTGGCTAGTCCATTTATTAACTGTACGCATTCTATCCCCCTAGGTATTAGACAGTGTCCAGAATTCCATAAGACGAGGTGTTTCGGTGTCAATTAAAAATTATGCATATAACTTTTCTCTGTTTCCTACCCTTCCCACTATATGGCTTTAGCCCATCCTAACCTCTCAAAACATTCTAAAATATCGAAATTATTAAAATCACTTTCTTTTATGCTACGCTCTATGAGAAATTTAGGGGGTTTACCATTGTTCGTGTTTGGTGGAATTTCACGAAACTCAACATTAAGTGGTTTTTCAAAATGGACATCCCTAGGGTCATAGGTTCTCATTCTAGGTTTTTGGGAGGTTCCAGGACGGTTACCATTTGCATGATATTCGGTTGACATCTAAAAATAATACAAAAAAAGTCAAGGATTAAAAATGTGGTGTTTTTATATAAAAAAAATGCATGATACTTTAACACCCTTTTTCAATAATAATTACTAATCCTAAGTCTCACCAACAATGTGAGCCCAATCTAACCCTATCAAAAGCATGAATTTTAAAAATAATCAATAAAATTATCACCTTTTACGACCAAAAGTTTATAATTGATAAAAAATATGAAAAAATGCATAATTTTTACAGAAGTTTCGCAAAAATAGTTTTTATATTAATTAAATGAATATTGAAAATTATTTTTCTAAAAAAACCATATAAATCCAAAAAACTCAATCATGCATGCATGATAAAACGTGAGGAAACTTATGTATAATGAAGTTTAAGGGATTGTAATGAGTATACCTTGATAATCTTAGCGATGAACAAGCGTTGGATCGAAGAATTGACGTAGAAAAGACGAATTTTTGATATTTTTAGGCTTAGAAAATCGAAATCGCCGTCTTCTGGAACTGGAATTAGGGTTTTGGACTTTTGGCAATGATTACTGCCTTGATAAATGATCGACTACATCATTTTCTATGTCTTTCTTATCTTTAATTTCTAAATCAAATTCTTGCAATAGAAGGATCCATCGAATCAATCAAGGTTTGGCTTCCTTCTTTGCCAATAAATGTCTTAAAGCACTGTGGTCAGACACAATTACTTTTGCCCCCCAAATATAGGATCTGAATTTATCTAGGGCAAACACTACAGCTAATAAATCTTTTCCGTAGTTATGTAATTGATTTGTGCCTCATTAAAGGTTTTACTTGCGTAGTAAATCACCACTGGTTTTTTCTTAAATCTTTGTCCTAAAACTGCACCAACTGCATATTCACTTGCATCGCACATGATCTGAAATGGTTGAGACCAATCAGGAGATTGTAGAATTGGCGCTTCGGCTAATTTTGATTAAGCTTCTCAAATGCTTTCATACAAGCATCATCAAAGTTAAACTCGATATCTTTTGAAAGAAGATTTCATAACGGTCTTGAGATCTCACTGCAATCTTTAATGAATCACCGATAAAAACCAGTGTGGCCTAGGATTGATCTTATTCCTTTAACGTTGGTAGGGGGTGGAAGTGAGGAAATTAATTGAACTTTTGCTTTATCTACCTCCATTCCTCTCTCGGACACAATGTGACCTAAGACTACCCCTTCCTGTACCATAAAATGGCTTTTCTCCCAACTTAACACTAAGTTGGTGTCAGTGCATCTCTTTAAGACTTTTTCTAAGTATCCCAGACAATCTGCAAATGTTTAATCAAATATGAAGAAAGCGTCCATAAATATTTCAAGAGAACCACCCACCATATCTGAAAAGATAGCCAACATACATCGCTGAAATGTGGCGGGCGCATTACATAGTCCTAACGGCATCCTTCGGTAGGCAAAGGTGCCATAGGGACAAGTAAATGGGGTTTTCTCTTGATCCTCTGGATGGATTGGGATTTGATTATAACCGGGATATCCATCCAGGAAATAGTAAAACTTCTGTCATGCTAATTTTTCCACGATTTGATCTATAAATGGTAGCGGAAAATGATCTTTTGAAGTAGCAACATTAAGTTTCTGTAATCTATACAAACTCTCCACCCAGTTACAGGGCGAGTAGTTATTTTCTCTCCTTCTTTAGTATTAATAACTGTAATTCTGAATTTCTTGGGCGCAGTTTGGGTTGGACATACCCATATACTATCAGATATAGGATATATAATTCCAGTGTCCAACCATTTTAGTACTTCCTTCTTAACTACCTCTCTCAAATTATGATTCAACCTCCTTTGTGCATCCCGTGCTGGTTTAGCTTCTGGATCAGTAATGATTCGGTGCATACACATAGTAGGACTGACTCCTTTTAAGTCAGCTATCGTCCACCCTACTGCTTCTTTATATTTAACTAATACTTCCAGTAGAGCTTTATCTTGCTCTTCAGTCAGATCTGATGAAATTATGATAGGTAACGTGTCATTCTAACCTAGAAAAGCATATTTCAGATGCGATGGCAGCTCCTTCAACTGTAGAACAGGCGGTTGTTCTATTGAAGGTTTGGCTAACTTAGGTAAATCAGTCGATAATTTTTCAGTCCTATGGGTCCACGGTGGTTGTTTTGACTCCAATGTGGATTCCATGACTACTTCTAACTCATTACACTCAGTATGATTTAACTTGGCTAATTCACTCTCGGCAAAGAATAACTCAGTAGCATCGTTGGTGTTGATTAACGAACTATGCTGCTGCGCAAGTTCATCCACCATGTCTATAAGATAACATTCTGAATCAATAGTAGAGACACTTGAAGCATTAACGTCATTCAGTCTTAATTTCCTATTACCAAAGACAATATCCACTGCTCTTGTCCTGTAATTAATTTGTGCATTAATTGTGGCTAAGAAAGGTCTACCTAGGATAATAGCTGGTTGATTATCACCCATTGATCTTTCGGTGTCCAATACTAGGAAGTCAACTGGATAGTAAAAATCTTCCACTTTTACTATGACATCTGATAAAATACCTCTTGGACACTTGGTTGGTCGATCTGCCAGCTGTAAGATAATATCAGTTGTCTATAACTGACCTAGATCATGTTTATCAAATAAGTTTCCAGGTAAAATATTAACACTAGCTGCAAGATCAAGCAATGCCTTCGTAATCTGCACATTGCCTATTGTCACTGGAATCAATGGTGATCCAGGATCTTTCAGCTTAGGAGGTAGAGAACTAGAAACTACTGCACTCAGCTGTTCACTTAAATTGATCTGCTTTGGGAGCGAGACCTTATACTTTCTTTTCTGAGTACAGAGATCTTTTAAAACTTTGGTATAAGATGGAACCTGTTGAATAGCCTTAAGCAGAGGAACATTGATCTTAACTTGATTAAATAAATCCCAAAGATCCTCTGGTTGTGGACCTCATTTGCCGTATGGAGAAGATTTTGGATTTGCTAAAGCAGGAGGATAAGGAGGAGGAATTGAAGTGTCCTGACTCTTATCCGTTTCCCCAACTTTGGGTGTTGGAATATCTGCTTTAATTGGCTTTTTAATTGAAACCTTCTTAGGAATGTCTTTCTTCTCTAGATCCTCTTTTTCCTCATACATGACTTCAGTGTCGGTATCTTCTTCTGCCTCTTTCTCTTTAGGCGTCTCTATTTTATTATCTACCTCTCTTCCACTCCTTAATGTGGTTATCTTAGCTACTTCATTAACTTCGTTAATCTCGTGTTTTTTTATCTTTGTTATGATGATGGGCATGTGAAGGATTGGGAACAGTATTGCTAGGAAGCTTCCTCTCGTCACGCCTCGTAAGCGACTCAGCTATCTGACCCATCTGACGAGTTAACATCTCCATGGTCTTAGTACTGATAGCTGATTGTTGTTTCATAAATTCAGCAAACTCTGCGAATTGCGCAGAAGTCATATTTGATTCTACTTGAAATTGTGGTTGATCACGATGATTTGACTTATAATATCGCTCATCCTTAGCTGCTGAAGTTGAACCATATTGATATTCTCTCTTTGGTGGTTCATATCTTGGTTTGGATTGTTGATCGTTTTTCCATCGAAAGTTGGGATGGTTTCTCCATCCCGGATTGTACGTTTCCGAAAATGGATTATCCCTTTCTCGATGAGCTCTAAATCCGTAAACTTCATTAGAAAATTCCTCAGTGGATTATACTTGAGGACATGCTTCTGAATGATGCGATGGATCTCCGCATGTAACACAATTAATTGATATGCTAGGGTTTGAAAAACCCTTCATTAATTTGTCCATTTTCTTTCCTAATTCTGAAATTCCTTTTTTAACCTCACGTTTCCAGGCATTATCTATGCCCATAACTTGAACTGTTATACTATTTTCAGAACCACCTTGGACTTTAAGTCCTTTTCCATGTTGATTAAGCAACTCCCAAGCTTCATCATCTTCTTTACCTCAAAATGTGCCTCCAGTGGCAGCTATGATCATATTACAACTTTCTTGACTCACACCATCAAGGAATGTTTTCATAAGCATCCATTTGGGTACTTCGTGGTGTGGACACGCTCTTAATAATTCGTTCATACGATCGAACGCTTCGTAGAATTGTTCTCCCGGTTTTTCTTTAAATCTGGTAATTTCCTTTCTTTTTTAAGTTGTTTTACTAATGGGGTAATATTCATTAAGGAATTCCTCTTTCATTTGGTCCCATGTTGTAATGCTATTAGTTGGTAAGGATACGAACCAATTCTTCGCTTTCTCTTTTAACAAAAAAGGAAATAATCGAAGTTTTAAACCATCGGTGGTTATACCTCGAACATGGTTTGCTTTACAAATAGCTGTGAACTCAGCTAGATGTTCATAGGGTTCCTCACTTGGCATCCCTCGAAAGATCGGAAGAATTTGGAATAATTGAGGACGAACCTCGGGTTCGTTCTCGTTTTCGGGTTAACGAATTGGAGAAGGATAGGGCACATCACCTGGACGGTAATGCGACTCCACCGTACGTCTCGGTTGATCGCCCATTCTACTGACTATGCGCTAGGTTTCTTCTTGATCACGATTTCGTGGCAAAATCGGAGGGCTTTCTAAATTAGGAATCTCTAGATCGGGAATTTCTAAATCAAGAATTTCTTCCTCTTTTATGTTTAAATTCTCCGTAATTAATTGTTGATTATGAATCCTGACAGTCTCTCGGTTCGATCTCGCTGCTTTTTTGATTTCGGGTTCGAATTGTAGCGGCAATCCTTTAGCCGATCGACATGTGCGCATACACTAAATAAAATATTACAAAAGATTAAAGACTTAATTAAACTAATATTTTTGGTGGTAAAGTAGAGGACTACAATTACCTTTTTGAATTTTTAAAAAAAATTTATTTGATTTTTAATAATTATAAAATAAAGACTAAAAATAACCAACGAAAGGAACATAAAACTAATTACTTAAAACTAAGGCAACAAACTAACTTAACACCTAAACTACCGTTACATTCCCCTGCAACGGCGCAAAAATTCTGTCGGGTCGTCGTTGTAGTATAGTGGTAAGTATTCCCGCCTGTCACGCGGGTGACCCGGGTTCGATCCCCGGTAACGGCGTCAAAATTCTGACGGGCCGTCGTTGTGACCCGCCGATTTAAACCATTAGATAGAGAAGTAAGGGTCGAATCCACATCCAGTGTGATCGTAATTAGGATTAGGTTATTAGCCTTATAGTAATAGGTTTATTGAAAGCATTTAAATTGTGAAATCGTGGATTTGAATGAGCTGTTTAGAGTAATGAATTTTTGTTGCTTGTAACTAAAATTACGAACGAACTAACTAACGAAGAAGATAAACAATCAAGATAAGAATTACCATTCACAGGATCACCACAGCATAAGTATTACTCACTATAATTTCATTCAATGATCACATTGACATAATCAATTGCGCGACTAAATTAATCAAATGTATTTTAACCAATAACTCTCGGCATAGCGTATGCAACATTAATATTCGTCTTAATCCCTAAAGTAATGGACTCCGCACGAATAATAACACCACTATAAACTATATTGCTTTTACCAATCGCAACATATAATCATAATTATAGCCAAATGTTTATCATTTGCATACACATAATAGATCTAGCTCAATTCGAATATATCAAAACATAAGAATTAAAGTAAAGTAAACTTAGCCGTAGATCCTCCGCAAACGTCTAATGGGATTAGCCGCTCATCGTATGCTCGTCACACTCACGGATCTTAGCCATTGGATAGCTTGCGAACCACCGTCTTTGTTCCCGTATCGTAGATCCACTCTAGCAGAGAATCGGCACACTTGCATACACGTTGGGACTTCCTCCAAAGCTGCTCCTCTTACACTATTTATAAAGAATCGAAATTAGGGTTTCCAGGGCTGAAAAAGGCGTATAGGCACCGCAACAGCGCAGGCCAGGCGCAGGCCTGCGCCCCCTGCCACACCCCGTTACCCCAGTTGGCAATAGAGCGTGACGTCGCGGAAGCGTTACCATAATCATAACGAACGACCACTATATGGACGTTTTTCAAAAAATACGTTGATTTAACTTCAAATATAAATATTGTTTTACAAAACCAAAATGCAACGAAAGTAAGTTCTTAAAATACTAAGATTTAAATACACAATTTAATTTATCAGGAAAAATGCAAATGAATCTCCGAGTTTGGAAACGATGCGACTCCAAAATGAACGGAAGCGTTGGAATGCTTAAATGCGCATGCCTTAATCACCTGAAAATACATGCTAAAATACGTCAACAAATTGTTGGTGAGCTCATAGGTTTACGCGAAAGGACCAGTTGTATGGACATTATCAGATGAGTTGAATTTATAAAGCATAACTTCTGTGTATGTCTTACATAATCCATCATGTAACCGAAGCTTAATTAAAAGAGTTTGCCCTGTGCAGTATTCCCATACGTAATACCGTGTGTTAAATATATATGCACTCCCTGTTAGCCGAGCCGAACTAACTCGAATGGGGGACATGACTCCCGATAGATCTATCCACAATATATCGCGCTTACAAATAAATGCAATTAACGGTTCATGATTTGAGGGCTGATGGATCCACACAAGAAATACATATAAGAAATAAACAGTTTTGATGTCCATATTTTCTTTAAAGTCAAGAACGACCATTTTTCTAGGTGTTTAGGTTGGGGAAAAAGCTCGTTAAAAACCCTATGTTGGCCATTTTTGAGTTGTCAAACTTTCGGGTTCCCAAATAATATCTGGGGGTTCTAAACCCCATAATAAATTATGAAAACTTTCAATTTTTTAGTTAAGACATAGATCTAACTTTTGAGACAAGAATCAACTCATTTTGTTAAGTTATGAATTAGTTATGATTTTTCAAAGTCGATACTACTTTTCTGCCGAAAATCCGTAGTTCATAAACTTGAAATAACTAGTGATTCTTGTTGTTTATTCAAAGACTACTTGTATAAAAGTTATAAAACACATATATATCACTTGTTTTCATAATATTTACACTTATATGATGTGTTTATATATTTATAAACACACTTGAAGAAAACAACTTAAAAACAAAACTAGTGACTTATAAACTTGAGTTTTTATGAAACTTGTTGTTGTTGGTGATTATATATATTATGCAAGACTTTATATAAACATAAATATATGATGAAATAAGTTAGTAATTACTTACTTTGAAGTGTTGGGAGAATGAAAATGAGTAGAAGTCGAGTTCTTGATCTTTGTTGCACCAAAAATGCTTGAAATAATGCAAGAACACAAAGTTGAAACGTTTTGGTGTTCTTGCAACCTTGTGGCCGGTTTTGGGGGAGAAAGAAAGGAGGATTTTTTATCTTGAAAGTGTCGAAATGAAAGATGAAAATGAGGTCTTATTTATAGTTGGAAAAAGTGGGTTGAAATAATGAAATGTTGGAGATTGAGTGCACCTTTTAGCAAAATGATTATGTTTAAAGTAGAAATGAGTTTTGTATTAAAATATTAAAGTCAAACTCTATAAAAGTACATCATAGAACCGGATTTATTGATGTATTTTCGTGTATTTCTATTTTTTTTGTATAAAAGTATTTAGAAATGTATTATTGTATTTCCCTTTATTTGTAATTTCATAAATACTTTTGGATACATTGTTTTAATAAATTGTTTTAGTCTTGCATAATTAATGTCAAGTAATTGTATTTGTGTATGATTAGTGTCACTAACCATAATTTAATTATGTACTTAGTTGATTTAATCCTTCATATCGTAAATCGATCGGATTAATTGATTTCCCGATTCATTGCACCGATGAATTTGATTCTAATTGAGTTGAATTTCTTCACGAACCTTGTTAATCACTTTGATTAATTTCTAATGACCACTGATTAGGTTATAATTGGCTATTAAATACTGATTAGGTCGTAGTTGCTAACCTGGTTTAATGCTGGGTGTTACAGTCTCCCCCAATTAAGGGAATTTCGTCCCGAAATTTTATCTTGTTTTTTCAGGGGTCTTGTTACTTTAGATTAGGTGAGGGTATCTTTGGTAAAACTAGCCTTTGCATGCCTAATTGAATTCTGGTCCATGTCTAATATTCCATCTGACCATGAGGATGGGTATACAACTGTGCTTCAATCCTTTGACCTTACGGTCCATGATTTCAACCGGCTCTTTGATGAAGCAAAGTTTATTAGTTAGCTGGATCTCTTCCAAGGGGGTAACAAATGTTTCATCTAACAAACACTTTCATCTTTGATACGTGGAAGGTATTGTGCAAGCTGCTAAGCTCTGGTGGTAACTTTAGACGATAAGCTACTAGTCCAATTCTCTTTAAGACTTTGAATTGTCCAATGTAACGAGGGTTTAGTTTCCCTTGTTTTCCAAATCGTACCACGCCCTTCCATGGCGAGACTTTCATCAGTACTCTTTCTCCTAATTGGAACTCAAGGGATTTTCTCCTTATGTCTGCATAGCTTTTCTGACGATCGTGTGCAACTTTTAGTTGGTTCCATATCTGTACTATCTTTTTGGTGGTCTCAAGTACGATTTCTGGGCCAATGACTTGACTATCCCTGACTTTGGCCCGTACAGTGCCTCAAATGGAGCAACCTTAAGATGTGTGTGATAGTTGTTGTTGTATGATAGTTCTACTAAGGGCAAATGAGTATACCAACACTTCCCAAACTCCACCACACAGGCTCTTAACGTATGTTCTAGGGTTTGGATCAATCTTTCTTTCTGGCCATCAGTCTGAGGGTGATATGTTATTACTCTTGTCTAAGTTTGTATCCGAAGCTTGCTGTAATAATTGCCAAAAACTTAGATGTAGATCTGCTATCCATATCCGAAATGATTATAATATGCACTCCGTGTCCGGAGATGACTTCCTTGAGGTACGTTTGGACTAGCTTATTCATCCTGATGTTCTTCTTGATTGGTAGGAACGCACGGATTTTGTTAGGTGGTCGACTATTACTCAAATGGTTTCTGATGTTGGTCTTAACTTTGGAACATGTTAGGAATTTGTTGACATATGTGGCAATGTCATCCTTCATGATAGGCCACCCGTATAGCTCCTTAAGGTCATGATACATTTTATCGGATCCGGGATGAACGACATATCTTGATTTGTGTCCGTCATCCATAACCAGTTTTCTTACTCTATCAAAAACATGGTAGGCAGACTCTATTCGTGAAGTATCGATTTCCATTAACCCTTATCCCAAACTATTTATCCATTCTGTGCAAGGCTTCATTTTTCATATTTTCCTACTTAACAACTTCATGAACTAAGATTGGAGGGTTTGGTTGAGTGGTTATAACAAGTGTTGGTACTCTTAACGGCTTAACTCGTTTCTTTCGGCTCTGAGTGTCTGCAACCACATTAGTTTTCCTCAGGTGATAACGAATCTCACAGTTGCAATCACTTATTAGCTCTATCAATGATGTTACCTCATATTTGACTCTTTCTGGTTCAAGATGTGTTGGAGGCTCTTATGGTCCATGAGTGTAATACACTTCTTACCGTACAACTAATGTCTTCAAGTGGGTAAAGATTACTGCTCCAAGATCTAGATCATGCATTGTTTAATTCACCTAGTGAACCTTAAGTTTTCATAAAGTATAAGTTATGACCCTATCTTTCTATATCAACCCATTGTGTGAAGCATCACAGTAATCTACAAATTTATTGCTTCTCTTAGATAAAATAAGCACGCTGCACAAGTTGTGCTTTAATAACTGATATGATGTCTCCTGATCCTCACCCCAATAATACTTGATGTATTTTCGGGTCAGTTTTGTTAGAGCTTCGGTGATCTTTGAGAAACTTTTGATAGTTGCTTATAACTAGTGGCAAGTCTTAAGGGTTGTCGTATCTCTATGGGGGTTCTAAGAGTTGACCAATTTCTGATAGCCTCGATCTTTGTGAGGCCGACTTGGATCCCTTTACTATTTATCACGTGACCGAGAAATCTTACCTATCTTAGCCAAAAGTCAAACTTAGAAAGCTTGACATATAGTTGTCATTTCTTCAACAACTCTAGAATCAGTCTTAATTGTTTGCTCGTGCTCCTCCTTGTTTCGTGAGTAGATTAAGATGTCAGTCATGAATACAATCACGAATTTCTCTGGATAAGGTTTGCACACCCGATTTATTAGGTCCATGAGTATCGTTGGGGCACTGGTTAATCCAAACGACATTAATAGGAATTTACGCTGACCGTAATGAAATCTGAAGGCTGTCTTTGGAATATCTTTCCTTGCGAATTCTAACTTGATGATAACCAGACCTTAGATCGATCTTTGAATAGAAGCTTAATTCTTGGAGTTTGGTCAAACAAGTCGTTGATCCTTGTGAGCGAGTATCAGTTCTTTTAGCTTATTTAGCTCTCGGTAATTGGTGGATATTCTGAAGGTTCCATTCTTCTTCTTTATGAACAAAACTGGAGCTCCTCCAAAGCGAGGAACTCGGTTTGATAAACCTTTTGTCTAAGAGCTCCTACAGTTGGTTGGACGATTCTTACATTATGATGGGGCTAATTGGCATGGTGCTCGAGCCACTTGTACCGCACCTGATACTAGGCTGATTTTTTTTTTTTTGAATTTGACTTGCCTCGATGTTGGGAGTTCTGATAAGTGTTTTGGAGAAACTTTAGGGTAACCATAAATAATAAGAATATTTTCAAGCCGCTTTTCCTTTGGCTCCCTCTCAATCAACACTTCAGGGCCCTAATGCTAGGGATGATGCTTACTTTGGTATTTCTTGTTTTGCCTTGGACAGTAAGAACCATCTTATTGCCTAAAGGTATATGAACCGTCTTCTTGTTGCACACTATTTCCGCACTATTTTTCGATAGTCAATCCATGCCTAAGACCACGTCAAAATTTCCCAGTTTGACGGGTATCAAGTCTGTTTCAAAGAGTTGGCCTACTAATTCTAAGGAGCATCCTCGACTTACATTATTTGTCTTAAGCGTCTTACTGTCATCAACCTCAATAGCATAAGTAGCACTTAATGGCGTAAGAATGAAATTTATCTGCTTAGTGAACTTAGGGGATATAAAGCTCCTATCAGTACCAATATCAAATTTGTTAGGCAGATTGTTGTACTACATGTCCTCATGCAGATAGTTATAGATAAAACTTAGTTCTTCATTAAAATGATGGATACCTAATCGTTGTACATGATATGGTCGGGGTTTTCCCATAAATTTTTAAGCCTTACATACCCTATGATATATCAGATAGTAAAACCTAGAGAAATTCTATAAAATGGTAAGAGGATACTAAGTATGAGATACCTCATCGTACTTCAGTGCGTTAAGTTGTTGGGTTAGCTCTGCATTACAGCTTTGCGCTCTGCTAAGCGCCGTCATAAATCGTTGGTTCCGTCTTGATGGATCGCCTAGGTATTCAGGTTGGCCTAATGTTTGTCGGAGTGTTGCCACCAACTTAATCCTTGCAGAGGTCTCACCGACCCCCTGGTGGATTTGTCGGAGTTGGAGGTCGTGTCTGGTGGCCTTTCCACCAACAGAGGCATCGTTTATTATGTAGGTTTCTGTGTAAGTGTCGGCACTTGAGAGGAAGATGGTGTTTCGACTTTAAACTGGCCTTGGATCCCTTCCTCGTTTCTCCACTCTTGGAGTGCGTGAGGCATCCATCCCCACTTTCTTATGTTTGCCCGTTACTACTGCGGCGGGCTTGGCTGATGGGCAGGTACCAGAATAGACTCTCGTTGTGCTAGTCACACCCTTTCCCTAGGGGTGAATTTCTTCAATGGTCAATTGGGATGGTTTCTGATTAGGGTGTAGGGTGGAATATGTGGTGGTGATGGTGGAGCAATTTCTGTTATAGGGCCACAATTGCCCTCCTTGTGCTTTGACAGGTTCATTACATCATCATTGATTTGGTCTGGGTGGGTTCCCGATCCAAAGTACACCTCAGTGTCACCTTGGCTTCCTTGGTCCATGGGTGAGAATTCAACCTCTGAGTCAAAGAGGATAATAACCGTATTGTTCAACATGTTATTGTCATCAGGGTCCATATATGTGTTCACAGTTTTTGAAGAAGGTTTAGTTTTTGTAACAGTTATAGTCTAGGTACTAATGCAACCTAGTTCACTATAACTATGACTCTGATACCAACCTGTCACACCCCGTTACCCCCATTGGCAATGGAGCGTGACGTCGCGGAAGCGTAACCATAATCATAACGAACTGTTAGATATTAAATTTCGATCATGTGGATTTACTTTGTAATAGTTATTTAGTTTATGTTTTGTCTTGTAATGTTTTCCTTTGTTAGTTTATGTCTTTTGTAAAGTTCAAGGACCAAATGTGACTATCCTTGAAACTTAATTAAAGGAGCCTACACATAGGCTTCTAGGGTTACATTGTAAAAAACGGTTGACATATTGAAGAAACAGTAGCCGCCACTTGCATTTCACTCTCAACATTCTTATTGTCTTTTCTTCATCATTTCTCAATTATTTAACTTTGTTCTTCTTGGGATTTGATAAAGATTATAAAGGTGCTGATAATATTACGGGATTACATTATTTACAATTGGTATCAGAGCCCAAAAGGTGGATTTCAACTGAATATTACGGATTCTGCTGGGTTTTTTTAAGGTGTTCTTCGTATTCTTCATTCTCCATTCGGTTAGATCTTCTTTTTCTCTGTTTTTAAGTGTTTCTTGTGTTCTTATAGTCTTATAATCATCACAATATCTTCATATACTGATTTCCAGCACATTTAGTTCTATCTTTCCATCAAACTTATCAAGAATCGAAGTTTTGAAAATTTTAAAAATATGGGTTTTTAGTGGTTTTTTTAGCTTGTTCTTCACTGATTTTAAGTGTTTTTAGTTATTTTAAATCACCAAAAGTTTTTAAAATAGTTTATCAATCATTTAGGAACCTTTTTAGGCTCTCCAACTGCTAAAATCGAATTCTACTCCGTTCTGCCTTAGAAAACTGCTAAAACCTGCTGTAATTCCGACCTATTACTGTAGCAATTCGGACCAAATAGCATCCTAGTTCAGACCTCACTTCGGTCCAATTCGGACCAACCTTAGGAGAACTTCGGACCTCCCACTTGCCCATTTCGGACCATACTTCGGTTCCATCCGAACTTCGGACAATCCGAAGTTCAGATCTGGCATCCACATTTTCCCATTTTGGACTTGTGCTTTCCTTTTAAAATTCACTTCGGACCATATCCATTTCGGACCACCCGGACTCGGACCATCCGAATTCGGTCCCCTACCTGGACACTTTCCTAAAACCCTGTCCAATGTTCCCCCGAATTCGGACTATCCGAATTCGGTTCCCACACTTCATCCGAAACACAACTGTTCATTTGAAGTCCATTATCCGAAGTCATCCTGTGCATCCGAATCCGGTTCAACCGAATTCGGTTCATCAAACTTCTAAGCATCCGTATTCGCCCATATCAGAAATACCATCCGAATTAGGTTGTACATTCGAAGTAGGGTCTCATCCGAATTACATCATCCATCCAAATTCACTGTTCATCCGAATTAGGCTTTTCCATCCGAAACCCATTTCATCCGAACTCAATTCTGAGCATCCGAATTACTGTTCATCCGAAATCAGTAAATCTGACATACTCTTCCATCCGAAATCAGTATCTTATCCGAATTAGCCCATCCACAGTGCTATTCTTCCTAAGTCTAGCCCCTCCGTGTCAAGTTTCCACCTCTAAGATCTTAACTCTTTACTCAGCACCCATCATCATGTCTCGCGAAGCTCTCGTAATCGGATCTGAGAACAGACCACCTGTTCTCTATCCAGATGAGTATGAACAATGGAAATCCCGGTTCCTTAAATTCGTTGGAATGCAACCGCTTGGGAATTTAATGCTTTAGTCCATCTCCGAAGGTCCCGTGATCTATTATCGGGAGATAGCAGCCCGACCTGAGGCTGACCCCCCTGTCTTAGCCTCAAAAGTGGAACGAGAACCGGCTAATGACGCCGAGAGAGACAGGCAACATGCAGATAAGAGGGCGGAATATCTGATCTCTCAGGCCCTTCCCACTGATATTTTGCTTGGCGTCGACAACAAAATGTCTGCCAAGGAAATGTGGGACGAATTGGAAGTTCAAATGGTAGGGGCAGATCTGGATGATCCAAGATTGAGGAGGCCAAGGCTAAGTTTACAGAATTCCACGCAAAAGACGGGGAATCTCTGCAAGCCACGTTTACAAGGTTCTGTGCGGTCCTGAATGAGTTGAACAAACTGCACATAAAGAAGGACAGAGATGACATCAACATCCACTTCTTTGCCGCCTTAGCCCCCGAGTGGCAGCTTGCTTGTCGGGCCACGAAACGAGTCCTGAACATTCCTGAGGTATCCATCAACGTCGTATTTAAGGAGCTGAAGAAGTATCAGGGGGATGTAGATCAACAAAAGCTGATGGCGAGTCAATTGGCCTCTCTACTGCTATCAGACAACACCTGATTGAAACCCAATGATTCACTCGCCTTGATCACCAACACGAAGATTCCGACACCATCCTTTGCTTCAGGTTCTTCGTCGTCGCAGTACAGGTATGCTTCTCCTCCGCGTGAGGTATTTGATGAGGAAGAAGCTTCTATACAAGACCAAATATCCTTGTGGACCAATCGTCTCCAACAACGATGGTTCTCCAACAAGACTAACAATCAACTCCGTTATGACACCGGTCCACGGAGGTACTCAGATGACCGAAGGGATGAACGACGCGATGATCATCGTAGGGATGATCACCGAAGGGATGATGGGGATGACCGAAGGTATGACGATAGACGCGACTATCGAGATGATCGCCGTTATTAAAGGCGAGACGATAGGCGCGATGATCGAAGGGACGACAGGGGGGACCATGAGAGGTGGGACGATCGACGGGATGATCGTAGGGATGACCGCCGAGACGAGAGGAGAGAGCCTGAAAGAAGGGATAGAAGGAGAGACGACAATAGAAAGCATCGCCGCGCCGATAAGCGGCCGGCGGAGAGAAGAGATGAACGGCCGAGAGCAGACGAGCCGAAAGCCGTGGATGAGCGTCTCTGCTACAAGTGTGGTAAACCGGGCCACTTTGCTCGGGAGTGCAAGAATAACTTTGACCGAGACGTCGGCTACTACGAGAGGAAACTGGAGGCTGCCAAGAAAAGAACCGATGCGTTGGCCCTCGTCGCCCAGGAAGACTACTAGGATGCTGAAGACACCGATGAGAAGGATGACAAGGGCAAGAACTGTTACATGGTTGATCGTATTGGGTTGGCGAACTATGCTGTTTCCACTACTGAAAATTCAAATCATGCTGCTGAGGGGGACACATTGAAAAATCCACCAGCATGTCTGAAGACCACAACCAACGATCCCGAATGCTCTACATCCGGTTCTGAGACAAATGAGGTATATTCCTGTTACATTCCTGCACATGTAAATAATTTATTTGTAGATAATGAATGTACACTGCACACACATATTCTTGATGTTCAAGCTAGATTAAATGCTGAAACTGCAATGTGTGTTCAGGCTGAATATCAAGCTCAAACATTAAAAGAGTCGTCTGAATTATATCATTCAAAGTGGTTAACTAATCACAATGTTATAAAACAGATGTTAATAGAAAAAGTACATGTTCAGGACAGGAATATATATCTTGAATCTTGCATGGAAACATTATCAAAAGAAAAACTATCATTAAAAGAAGAAATTTCTGTACTTACAAAACAGTTACATGCGGTAAATATGGAAAATATAGACAGTTTAGAAAAATATAAAATGATTGAAGAAGAAAGGATAAGTTTTTACTCACGAATAAAGACCCTTGACGATGCATTTTTAAAAAGGGGTCAAACAGAACAAACTATCCACTTAAATCAGCCTAAAGAAACTAGGTTTTACCATTCTAAACAAGAATCGGTTTTAAAAATCCTAAATATTTGGAAAAAGCACAAAATGATTTACCTTTATTTTATGACATGAATTATATGGGAGCAGGTCTTAAATCTTTCTTTTTTGAGTCATCAAAAGAAGTTTTAAACCAAGAAAATGAGAATCGTGTTGCTCACAAAGAAAAAGAAATTTCTTTTCAATATGAAGAAGTTAACGAGAGTTATTCTTCTAGAGTACCCACTTTAGAGGAAGACTTCTTGTCAACTTATTCAGAAGCTGAATTGAAAACAGAAACCGTAAAATCAACACCTCAACTTTATAATCCTGCAAAAGTTCTTCAAAAACAAATCACTGTTTTAGAAAAGGAATTGAAGTCGTCTCAAAAGAAAGCTCTTGATCTTCAAGATGCTCTTCTTAAGAGCGAAGAAGAATTGGTAAATCAATCTTTTCAACAATCTGTGGAAGTAACTGTCTACAGAGAAAATTTTGAAATGGTTTCACAAAAATTGAAAGATTTTTCAAAAGAACAAACAATTTCTCATTCCACAAAAATTCCATATGTGTCATCAAATAAAGGTAAGGCCAAAGCTGAAACTTCTTCTGTCATTCATAAAGGTGAGTGTTCAAAACCTTTCAAAAATGAGGTTTCTAAAAAGACTCATATCAAATCCAAGTCTTTTAAGAAACCCACTCACCAACAAAAAGAAAATTCTATCAAGTCTAAATCTTCCATGCTTACTGACTCTAATCGTTTTGTTCCTACAGATCATATAAGAAGAGTTCCAAAAACCACCATGCTGGATTTTACGAGTTTTTTTGTGAAGAAGGCTTTAATGCCAAATGAATTTGTTACTAGAGATAGGATGTCTGTAATCTCTAAAGACAATTATGTAACAATGTGTGTGACAATGCATGTAATGATGTACCGAATTCTGTTGTTCCTTTAAAGTACTCGTTCAGTGATTTATTTAATCTATGTCCAACTCGCTATAGACGACAGGTTCCTGAAATGAATGCTTTCGTGCCATATCATGTTAAACGAATTCGGAAAAAGAAAACAAAAAATGTTGCATCATCGGCCACAAATAAAATTGAGACTAGTCCGTTGCCAAGGCCCAAAACCAAAGCAACGGTCAAAAAGGTCTCAAAAAGACAAAAACCAAAGGCAATTTCAGCGCCTAAGGTTCCAAAGCCCAATAAATCCAATCTTCAATGGATTCCAAAGGGCTATGCATCCGGACCACACACAAATGCTAAATGGGTTCCTAAAACTGTACACGTGCCATATAAATCTGGAACTCCTAACAAAAAGGGACCCATATTGAGGTGGGTACCCAAAGTTGTGTGATCTTTGTGCAGATGGTTCTTGGTTACTTCTGATCAAGACCCGTTCTTCATTGAAATGGCTTCTAGTTACCATAAAGACCCGTTCTTTTGCTTGTCGGTTGTGCTTAAACCGACACGTTTGGCTTCTGTGCACACAGCCCAGGACCCGGTCTTAACTCATCATGTTTTCTGAACATCTCGGTTCAGAACACGGTTTGATTGTGAATTAAAAATGGATGTGTTTGAATGCATATAGATTTTCATCGTATGAATTTATCTGTTTTTTAGGCTAAGTCCGTTTGGTATATGGATTCGGGTTGCTCCAAGCATATGACAGGAAGAAGAGAATTGCTGTCCAACGTAGTTGAACAGTATTGCGGAACGGTAAAATTCGGGAACAACCATCAGCCTCACATCAAAGGATACGGGGACTTAGTTCTAAATAATCTGGTCATCAAGGACGTTGACTATGTTGAGGGGTAATCACATAATCTTTTTAGCATAGGACAGCTCTGTGACAAAGGACTAGAGGTAACTTTGAGAGATAAGAACTGCAGTGTAAAGAGTATGGATGGAAAAGAAATCCTAACAGGTTCCTGAAACTCTAACCTCTATACCATTGACGTAGCCAAGCTAATAGTGAAGGATAACATTTGCTTATTATCAAAAGCCTCTTCAAAAGACTCTTGGTTGTGGCATTGAAGATTATCCCATTTGAACTTTGATAATATCAACAAGCTAGCTGCGAAACAATTGGTTAAAGGTCTTCCTGAATTGCGCTATGAAAAGGACCATTTGTGTGGAGCTTGTGAGAAAGGAAAGGTGAAACGGTCATCTCACAAACCAAAGCCCGAACCATCAACAAAAAGAGTATTGGAGTTACTACACATGGATTTATGCGCACCGATGCGGACTCAAAGCATAAACGGGAAACGATATGTGTTGGTTATCGTTGATGACTACTCACGATATACCCGGGTCAGATTCTTGCGTTCCAAGGATGAGACAACTCAAGAAATCATAGATTTTATCAAGAGTGTCGAGACCCAAGAGCAGCTGTCAGTGCAATCAATCAGATCTGATAACGGCACAGAATTCAAGAACTCGGTAGTTGAGGGCTTCCTTCGATCCAAAGGTATTCAGCATCAATACTCTGCTGCTCGAACACCTCAACAAAATGGGATCGTGGAAAGGCGTAACCGTACGCTTGTGGAAGCCGCTCGTACAATGCTCACATACTCGAAGTTACCTCCGTTCTAGTGGGCCGAAGCCGTATCAACAACATGCTATACACAAAATCGCTCCGTTATCCATAAGCGCTTTAACAAAACTCGTTACCAACTCTTTTTGAATAAAGTACCATTTATCAAGTACTTACGTGTATTTGGTTGCAGGTGCTATATGCTGAACGACAAAGACAACCTCGGGAAGTTTAACGAAAAGGCGGATGAAGCGATCTTCATTGGATACTCATCCAACTCGAAGGCGTATCGCGCATTCAATACCCGAACCAGAACAGTCAATGAAAGTGTGCATGTCACATTTGATGAGTTGGCTGAACTGGCACCCGGAGTTGATCAATCAGGACCTCGCATTACTCAAATGCCTGGAGACTCTTCTAATAACCTCATTTCTTTTTCTTCTTCTGATTTAGTCAATTTGTTTGATCCTTTTTATGTTAAATTTTTCGGTCCTAACGCTAGTGTGTCTAATGTTGTCAATAATGTAGGTGATCCTTCCGGTTCAACTGCGCCACAAAGTATCTCCGCTCCATCTTCATCAACATACCCTCATCCATCTACGTCATCCACCGACACATCCGCAGTAGAATCTACTCCAATAATACCCTCACATATAATACCAACAATCCTTCCTTCACCTGAACACTCGGGAATCGAACCGGAACCAGTGGTACCATCATTCGAAACCATTGACCATGAATCCTCATGCATCCCCACATTAACCACTGAGGTTCCATCCCGAGCATGACTTCCACACGAGATTAAATGGACCCGAAGTCACCCAACAGATCAAATCATTGGTGATGTGTCAACAGGAGTCCAAACTCGTAGGGCGTCTGCTAATGAATGCCTCTTTGCATCATTCGTTAGTATGATAGAGCCCGCTCGTGTGGATGAAGCCCTAAAAGATCCAGATTGGATAGTTGCAATGCAAGAGGAACTCAACCAGTTTGAACAGCTAAGAGTATGGCGGTTAGTTTCCAAACCAAAAGACCGTACAGTGATCGGAACGAAGTGGATCTTTAAGAACAAACGAGATGAAAACGGCATTGTGATAAGGAATAAAGCAAGACTTGTTGCCAAAGGCTACCGACAACAAGAAGGGATAGATTATGACGAAACCTTCGCTCCAGTTGCACGGATCGAAGCAATCAGAATCTTCTTGGCGTACGCGGCACCCAAAGATTTCAAAGTGTACCAAATGGACGTCAAGACTGCTTTTCTAAACCGTGAACTTAACGAGGAGGTGTATGTTGAACAACCACAAGGCTTTGTTGACGCACATAAACCTGACCATGTTTATGTGCTAGATAAAGCCCTCTATGGTTTAAAACAAGCACCTCGAGCATGGTATGATAGTCTTTCCAATTTCCTTATTTCTGCCGGTTTCTATAAAGGTGTGGTGGACACAACTCTGTTCACTAAAAGGGAAGGCCCACGTATAATGATAGTACAAATATATGTCGACGACATTATATTTGGATCTACTGACAGTAATTTTTGTAAGGATTTTTCAGGCCTAATGGAGTCAAGGTTCGAGATGAGTATGATGGGGAAATGAACTTTTTCCTTGGATTACAAGTCAAACAACTTGAGGATGGGATTTCGGTGAACCAGTCGAAATATACTATTGACATTCTCAAGAAGTATAAGTTAGACTCTTGCACGAGTATCGCAACTCCCATGGCCTCCAACTGTAAGTTAGACACCGATCCTTCTGGGAAAAGTGTTGACAATACAACTTACAGAGGGATGATAGGATCCTTACTGTACTTGACTGTTAGTAGGCCGGATATAATGTTTTCAACATGTCTTTGTGCTAGATTTCAGGCCGACCCAAAACAATCACACCTAACTGAGGTAAAACGCATTTTTCATTATCTTAAGGGTACACCCGAACTTGGTCTATGGTATCCAAAGGGAACCGATTTCGATCTTACCGCTTTTTCAGATGCTGATTTTGCAGGTTGTAGAGTTGACAGAAAAAGCACGTCGGGAGGAATACAGTTCTTGGGAGATAGACCGGTGAGTTGGTTTTCCAAAAAGCAGAATTGTGGTTCCACATCCACAGCTGAGGCTGAGTATGTAGCAGCTGCAAGCTGTTGCTCTCAAGTGCTGTGGATGAGAACACAATTACGCGATTATGGATTCTCACTCACCAATATCCCAATTTATTGTGATTCTCGAAGTGCAATTGCCATCTCTTGCAATCCCGTGCAGCACTCTCGAACAAGACACATAGATATCAGGTATCATTTTATTAAAGATCACGTAGAAAAGGGAACCATTGAGTTGTATTTTCTTGGCACAGAATATCAACTTGCGGATATATTTACTAAAGCTTTAGACGAACCTCGTTTTATGTTTTTAGTAACCCATATCGGCATGTTGAATCCGCCTTCAAATTAAATATCAGATATTGTCTTAAATAATTCTATTTCAATCTATCGTGATTGAAATTCTTTTATTTTAGAAAATATCTTTTATTTAAATTTAAGGATCGTGTCACACAATTGAAACTCAATATTTCCTTATCCGTGTACATTTTTAATAATTAATGATCCTGACAAAATGCTGTGTGAATTGTTCCTCACGGAGTGGGACGCAAACATTATCCAGGTTTGTCTGTATCTTAAAGGCTGATAAGGGTCACGAGCTTAATCAGAAAAACAAAAGGAAAGGAACCGGTATCTATTTGAGGGGGAGTATAGTTAGGATTTTAAGTTTTATAATTCTTTGTTTCTTTTTAATTTCTTGTAGTTAAATTTTAAATTTTAGGTTGGTTATACTTTAATTTAATTTTAAGTTGCATTTAATACTTCAGAAAATTCCAATCAGTGTTTGAATTTATCAAAATCCTAAAAATACTTTATCTTATTTTATTTAGGTTTATCTTTTACTTTTATTTTATTCTTTGTCTTAACTTAAATACTAAAAGAAAATACCAAAAATATTTTTTTTGTTGCTTATTTGTGTCAAAGAAAACTACAAAAAGATTTAATAAAATTGGGCCAATTTTTTTTAAAAAAATCTTGTTTCTTTCTATTTTCTAAAAGCCCAATTTTTTATTTTTGTGTGTGAGTGTTAAGTGAACAACCCGGCGGCCCTCATCTTCCTTTGGGCACGGACTCTCTGACCCGAACCTGACCCGTCAGCCTATAAATGGGCGGGTCAATCGGTCAAATGGGTTTCTTCCACTTCAAGCTTTTCTTCTTTCTTCTTCTTTCTCTCGTCGACTCTACCGCCGGCCACCATTAAAACCGATTCCAAGCTTTTGGACCACCATTCTCTTTCGATTTTCTTGCGTTTTTCATCTACGGCATCTACAGGTAACTTCTTTTTCACTTTGTTTTAGCTTTTAATGTCTTATATTATGTGTTTGATCCTCTATTTTTTCTTCTTTTTTCTTTTCGGATTTTATACATTTTAGGTAGTTTAATGTAGTATTTTTACTTAGTAGTAGTTAGATAACATGTTCCTTATGTATTTTTAGACTAGGATCTGTAATTTCATGCATTTTTGTTAATTTTTAACTGTTCACGTTTATTTTTGCATGAACTCATTAACTGTCATCATGCATTTCGGATGTCCGAATTCGGATGTCCCACTTAGAATATTTTCCAAGTTTTTCAAACATACAAAAACCGAATTCGGTCACTGTAGATCCGAATTCGGTCACTGTGGATCCGAATTCGGTCCACATTGATCCGAATTCGTTCCTTCATGAAATGTCAAAAGTTTGAAAATTTCATGTAAGTCTAAGTTTGCATAATCACTGTTCATCCGAACTCGGATGTGATCCGAATTCTGTTCCCATCCGAGTTAGGTCCTTTGTCTTTATTGCATACATAACATTCAATTCGCACCACATCCGAATTCGGACCATACACATGAACCATCCGAATTCGGACCACCTCACATCCACACCACCACTTCCATGCATTTCGGACCACATCCGAATTCGGTCCATCATGTCACTCCATCCGAATTCGGTTCTGAAACGTACCATTTCATGCATCATCCGGATTTCGACATGACCCGAATTCGATGACACTGTTCATCCGAATTCGGACCATCCGAAATCCAACACTTAGTTTTTTATTTTTAAATTTTTCCAGTTTTGCATTTTCACTATAAATTAAAAAAAATACAAAAATATTTTCATCAAGGTGCAACGTTGGTTAGAGTTAGGACTAGTATTTGAGTGAAAAAGTCTCATCTAACATCGGTCTCTTATCGATTGACTTTGGACTTTATTAGTAGACTTTTATTCTACTAATAAAGACCCGATGCTAAACAGATCAGACAGTTTCTATTTCACACTATTCTAGACTTCACGTCAATGACTTATCAGTTAAAGTTTTATTATTCTAACTCTGATGCACCTCTGCAGGATGATGGAACCCGCAGTGAATCTTACCATACCCCATTCCCCCATCCCAAATAATAACGCCCAACTTCCAGAACCATCCATCCTCCCCAATGCCGAGTTTGTCGAGTTTATTCCGCACAACTGGCAACTCGACGTATCCATTTTAACCAAAGAACCCCAAACCCTCACATTTGACATCCTCACTCGCCACCCCATCTATTATCCCTTATCCACCGCAATTGTTGTTCCTCAGATTTACCTTTAACAATTCTGGAACAGGTTGCAATACTTTCCTGACGCCGAACCCTACTTTACATCCACCATCGACTGTGTTCCAGTCAAACTCACCATATCCGCCATACGCCATATCCTTCACCTAACCGCCGAATTCTACCTACCAACCCGCGAACATTTTGATCCCAACCCATCCATCACCGAAACCCTAGCTGAAATCCAAACACTGGGTTATGATGGCCCTCTTTCCAAACCCTCAGATTTTCGCACCCAAAATCTTCAATCTCACTCGCGGATCCTCTTTGATGTAATTAACAAGTGCTTCACCGCAAAGCACTGCGACCACGACTCCGCCTCGGCTCAGGTACTAGCCATGTTCACCGGCTTTGCCTTTGACCGACATGTAGATTATGCTGCTTTCCTTTTCGAGGAAGTAAGAAGAGTCCATGTGGAGAGGGGAACCAAGAAAGGCAGAAAATACATACCTCTATAGCGGTTTCTGCAGCTCATCATCCAGTACGCCATGGATAATGATGATGACATCCACGAACGTCCAGAGGCAGACGTCTACCCAACAGTGGCAATTCAAAAGCTAACACTGCCAAAGGGGGCCCCCACAGTACCGATAATGAAAATTCCTCTATCTCTGCTCTTGAGGTCAAGGGGGTTGGAAAGGGTTAGTGCATATATTCAAGAGTGTTATCTGGATGAGTCTCAGTCAGAACTGACTGAGACTAGCCAATCCGAAGGTGTGGCGACCAAAAGTGAGAATGAGGGAGCTCAGGTAGACATTCAAAAATCCTTGGGAATCGGTGAGGGGGAGCCTGTGTTAGTGAGGGAGGGAGCAGGAGGTGAGGCAGCAGAGACGGCGGATTCAGAAAGAACCGTCTCTGTCGTGCGAGCGAGGGATATGCAATCCGAGGGTGAACCAAGCCCAATCAGCCGGACTCCCCACCATAAGACCGTCAGTCCAACGGTCGAAATAACCACCACCACCCACTTGGTCTCCCCTCAAAGGAGACCACTTCATTCCACGGGGTCCTAGCACATACTCCATCGCCCTCTCATTTGGAGAGTGGCGGTGTTGAAAGAGGTCACACTCCTCCCCATGTGACCGCACTTCATTCATTCACAATTCCATCCCCCCAAACACACACACCGCACGATGCCTTCGTGGCATCCACAAGAGCTGCCTCCGTGGCAGCTCCTCAAACTTCCAGACCTGAGCGTCCTATACAGGAGCCAGAAATGACGGAAGGAAGAACGGGAGTGGCTCAATCAACGTCATCCAATTCTGGCCATCTCCCAATCAATTTGGAGATGTTAACGGCAGCTCTACGTGCTGCCGGCGTGGTTACCCGGGCTGACCTGGACGCCCAAAAGGAGGCTGCCGAGGAACGTCACACCGCCCTACTTTCACTCATAAAGGGTAAGGGTGTCGCTTCCGAAGCTGGCCCTCCACCAGGATCCGGCCCATTCAGTCCAAAACCAACTGGCGGAGCTCTCGGACAAGATCGATGCGCTTACAAGATTAATACTTCAAGTCCAATAGCATATTAATTCGAGAATGGACCGCCTTGAGTCGTCGGTAATCGAACTCCAGTGCTGTCCTCAGGCAGAGGCCCCGAAACGAAAACATGACGACCAGGACGACCCTGATCGTCATGAGGGGGAGAAACGACAGAAACTTCATTCTGAGGACCCAATGATCAGTGAAGGGGGAGCAGATATTGAGGGTACATAAATTCAGGGGTCTGGGGATCAGACGTATGAGGCAAGGGAAGCACTGATGATAAACTATGAGCCTTTACAGATTGATGGTCCAGCTCCTCTGGATCCTACGTCAGCAATGGTCAGATATGAACCTCAACTCGAAAAAGTCGAAATCATATTAGTGTCTGATTCAGACTCTGATACTGATAACGACTATATCCTTCCATCACTAAAGCCTGAACCCCAATCCCCGTAAAAATCTCCCTCCCTAATTAAAGCTGTGGATTCCCCAACCCAATCTCCACAAGTACAAACAACTTCTACCATCCAACCGCCTTCACCTTCTCCCATAGAAATTCCTTCATTCCAACCCACTCCCACTCCAAAAGAAATCCCACCAGTTACTCCTACCCCAACAGTCCAATCAACCCTTCCATCTCAATCAGCTCCGCCTGCCCACATTGCTGGATCATCCGGATCCGGAACTGTTGACTGTTTTGACTCAAGAGATGACAAAGCAATATACGACTTGACAGACGTGGCATGGATCAAGTGGTACTCAAGGGGAAAAGTCCACAATCTGGATACTGAAACAAAAGAAGAATTGAGTCAGGACCGGAGAGATCGAGTCTTGAAATTTCTTGAAGCTCCTCCTGAAGAATTAGAAGAACCTCCGGTCCAGGGGTTAAAAAAATTCTTGAAGAAGTTCTCGGCAGATCAATTTCAGAATCCTTTCTTAGAAGAAAGGTTCAAATTGGTATTTAGAAAGAAGTCGAGATCTTACAGTAGACGTCTTCTGATGGTAATGACCGATGCTTCTCGATGTTTTCAAGCTGAATATAACCAAATGATGCTAAGGGAAACGAGAGACAAGAGCAAATATTGGTCAAAATCCAAAATAGTAAAGGTCAACAACATCCATATGTATAAGAGAGCCAGAGTGTTCACTCCGGCCTTTGAGGTACTTAGAGAAGATGGCACAGTTCAAGAATTGTATGAAAGCGGCCTTGATTTTGTAAACATCGACGATATCAAGCTTCTGCACAACAAACTGAAATACAAAATCAAGGGTCGTTTGACTCACATTACAGCAGTTGCAGCCCTTATTCGATGCATGAACCGCCGCTCAATCATTATGTGCCTCAGGGACTTTCAAATGGCAATCGAGAGCGCGTTGGTTAAAGTGGGCCTACGAGCACCGGAACAGGATAGCTTCCTTCTAGCTCATCATCCGGCATACAGAGTTTTACTTATAGGAGTCCCGGGTGTCATTTTTGTAAATCAGAAGGGCTATAAAAGGTTTATGCGCTTTGAGGATCTTCCATGCTACTCCGATGGTACACTCCGATTGGTTCGAGGTGCACTAACACAGAAAGTACAAGATTTTGACGCCCATTCAGATCCTGAACAAAGATGCTCACCAAAGGAGACACAGGATACCCTCAGTGGCATTGACCTCCTGAACGAACGGCTACATACGAGACAAGTGACCAAACGCTTCGACGTCATTCTTGGACTCCGAGAATCAACAGATCATGCCAGAGTTCCAGGACCTCCTAAATGATCGAAAAGGGGAGATTGTTAGATATTAAATTTCGATCATGTGGATTTACTTTGTAATATTTATTTAGTTTATGTTTTGTCTTGTAATGTTTTCCTTTGTTAGTTTATGTCTTTTGTAAAGTTCAAGGACCAAATGTGACTATCCTTGAAACTTAATTAAAGGAGCCTACACATAGGCTCCTAGGGTTACATTGTAAAAAACGGTTGACATACTGAAGAAACAGTAGCCGCCACTTTCATTTCACTCTCAACATTCTTATTGTCTTTTCTTCATCATTTCTCAATTATTGAGCTTTGTTCTTCTTGGGATTTGATAAAGATTATAAAGGTGCTGATAATATTACAGGACTACACTATTTACACGAACGACCACTATATGGACGTTTTTTAAAAAATACATTGATTTAACTTCAAATATAAATATAGATTTACATAACCAAAATGCAGCGAAAGTAGTTCTTAAAATACTAAGATTTAAATACACAATTTAATTTATCAGGAAAAATGCAAATGAATCTCCGAGTTTGGAAACGATGCGGCTCCAAAATGAACGGAAGCGTTGGAAGGCTTCCGATAAATGCGCATGCCTTAATCACCTGAAAATACATGCTAAAATACGTCAATAAATTGTGGGTGAGCTCATAGGTTTACGCGAAAAGGCCAGTTGTATGAACATTATCAGATGAGTTGAATTTATAACGCATAAATTCCGTGTATGTATTACATAAACCATCATGCAACCGAAGCTTTATTAAACGAGTTTGTCCTGTGCAGTATTCCCATACGTAATATCGTGTGTTAAATATATATGCACTCACTGTTAGCCGAGCCGAACTAACCCGAATGGGGGACATGACTCCCGATAGATCTATCCACAATATATTCGCGCATACAAATAAATGCAATTAACGGTTCATGATTTGAGGGCTGATGGATCCACACATGTAATACATATAAGAAATAAACAGTTTTGATGTCCATATGAAAACAGTGCATGTATTTCCACCCCAATAGATAGTGAAAATAGGGGCTATGAAGACTCACCGCATGTTGATGACAAAATGATCATAAAAACGACAATTTTCGTTGTCGATGAGAGATGACACCAGACGCGTTTAACCGAGTCCTAAATGATATAAGGGATTTAATAACTCACATATATGATAATATTTATGTATAAATGTTGTTATGTTTTAAATCACCTAACATTACAAGTTTATAAATAAAACCCACTTAAAACGTCAAGTTTATATATTTATAATTTTCCAGCTTTTCGAAGGTTTTTCGGCCTACTTTGATGTTGTTTTTGATTATGCTCCAAAATGATTTAGGCTTTGGTTTTCGTGGACATTAATCTACTATATACAAAGAATTTTAAAGTCAAGAACGACCATTTTTCGAGGTGTTTAGGTTGGGAAAAAAGCTCGTTAAAAACCCTATGCTGGCCATTTCTGAGCTGTCAAACTTTCGGGTTCCCAAATAATATCTGGGGGTTCTAAACCCCATAATAAATTATGAAAACTTCCAGATTTTTAGTTAAGACATAGATCTAACTTTTGAGACGATAATCAACTCATTTTGTTAAGTTATGAATTAGTTATGATTTTTCAAAGTCGATACAACTTTTCTGCCGAAAATCCGTACTTCATAAACTTGAAATAACTAGTGATTCTTGTTGTTTCTTCAGAGACTACTTGTATAAAAGTTATAAAACACATATATATCACTTGTTTTCATAATATTTACACTTATATGTTTTTATATTTATAAACACACTTGAAGAAAACAACTTAAAAACAAAACTAGTGACTTATAAACTTGAGTTTTTATGAAACTTGTTGTTGTTGGTGATTATATATATTATGCAAGACTTATATAAACATAAATATATGATGAAATTAGTTAGTAATTACTTACTTTGAAGTGTTCGGAGAATGAAAATGAGTAGAAGTTGAGTTCTTGAATTTTGTTGCACCAAAAATGCTTGAAATAACGCAAGAACACAAAGTTGCAAAGTTTTGGTGTTCTTGCAACCTTGTGGCCGGTTTTGGGAGAGAAAGAAAGGAGAATTTTTGATTTTGAAAGTGTGGAAATGAAATATGAAAATGAGGTCTTATTTATAGATGGAAAAAGTGGGTTGAAATGATGAAATGTTGGAGGTTGAGTGCACCTTTTAGCAAAATGATTATGTCTAAACTGGAAATGAGTTTTGTAATAAAATATTAAAGTCAAACTCTATAAATGTACATCATAGGACCGAATTTATTGATGTATTTTTCATGTATTTCTATTTTTTTTTTGTATAAAAGTATTTAGAAATGTATTATTGTATTTCCCTTTATTTGTAATTTCACAAATACTTTTGGATGCATTGTTTTAATGAATTGTTTTAGTCTTGCATAATTCATATTAAGTAATTGTATTAGTGTATGATTAGTGTCATTAATCATAATTTAATTATGTAATTAGTTGAATTAATCCTTCATATCGTAAATCGATCGGATTAATTGATTTCCCGATTCATTGCCCCGATAATTTTGATTCTAATTGAGTTGAATTTCTTCATAAACCTTGTTAATCACTTTGATTAATTTTTAATGACCACTGATTAGGTTATAATAGGCTATTAAGTACTGATTAAGTCGTAGTTGCTAACCTGGTTTAATGCCGGCTGTTACACCCCCCCCCCCCCCAACGCCCGGATGCGGCTAAGGTTTAGCTGGCGTGTGCTGGAACGTATCTGGACAGGTTGGGCATTGTGTGGAGCGCAGGGTAGCGCAGGCCTTTGCCCCCCTTGGTCTAATTTGCTCTGAATTCTCTCGGATTGCTTCTTTTTATCATCTTGGCCCTGAAATACAACTTGGAGTAATAATATGGATTTTTACGAAGTATCAGTGCATAAAATGATCATAAAATGACTCAGAAATTGTATAAATTATAGACTTACCAGCGTCCTTCAAAGGGTTTAAGGTTTATCAACTTGACGTAAAGAGTGCATTCCTGTACGGCAACGTGAAGGAACTGGTGTACGTCGAACAGCCGCCTGGGTTTACTGATCCAAAGTACACCGACCGAGTATATCGACTCGATAAGGCTTTGTATGGATTGCATCAGGCACCAAGGGCATGGTATAAGACGTTGTCAACTCATATTTTGGACAGTAGGGAGAATTGATAGTACATTATTCGTGAAGAGAAAAGGAGAAGACTTTATCTTGGTGCAAGTGTACGTGGATGACATCATTTTCGGGTTGTCAAAGGAACAGATGTGCAAAGACTTTGAAAAGGTCATGAAGTCAATGTTTGAGATGAGTGCTATGGGAGAGCTGAACTTCTTTCTGGGTTTGCAAGTCGAACAAATGAAAGAGGGCATGTTTATCCATTAGACGAAGTATGTCTAATATTCTAGAGCGCTTTGAGATGGAACGAACAAAGTTAACCGCTCACTTTAGTACTCCGATTCAAGGGAATCACAATCTCGGACCGGGTACAGAAAGTGATACTGATGTGGATCCGACTCTATATCGGGCCATGATCGGGTCACTCATGTATTTAATTGCTTCTAGACCTGACATTATGTTTGATGTGTGTATTTGTTCTAGGTTCCAAGCTAATCCGAAAGAAATGCATATGAAAGCCGTGAAGCAGATCCTACGATATCTGAAGTCGAATTCGAAGCTGAGAATTTGGTATCATGCTGATGGAGATCTGGAATTGGAGGCATACACGGATTATGATTATGATGGTTGTAGCTTGAACTGGAAATCCACAACTGGAGGTTGTCAGTTCCTTGGTGGGAGGCTCGTATCCTGGCAATGCAAGAAACAAACTTCGGTAGCCGTATCAACGTGCGAGGCCGAATATGTAGCTGCTGGTAGTTGCTGTTCACAGGTTTTGTGGATACAACAACAATTGCGGGATTACGGTTTGACTTACACTCATACTCCCATTAGGATAGATAATCAGTCTACGATTGCTATAACTAATAATCTAGTTAAACACAGTATAAAATAGCACATAGACATAAGACATCATTTCATACGTGATTGTGCTAAAAAGATTTTGATAAAACTTGTAAAAGTTGCAACAGAAGACAATAATGCAGACTTATTCACTAAAGCATTTGATAAGTCACGCTTTGAGTTGTTAGTTCAACAAAATGGTATGGGTAAACCAGAGTAACTTGACCTTAGTAGTTTTTCATTTCTTTTTAAGTAAGTTAGTAATTTAGTAGATTTTCTATTGTTTTATAGTAAGTTAGTAGGTTAGTTTATTAGCTTATCTTAGAATCATAGGTTCAAAGTGACGAGAATTAGCACAGTCTAAACAAACTCTAAGTCTTGAGCTTTCACACATAATGCACCATAAATTCTAAGTGATATACACTTTCATATCTGATGTGTTGGTAGATATAATACACAAAGGAAATCCTAACATCTAATAAAATAATCAAGAAAATGTCATATGTGTAACTAACTTAGATGTATGACCAAATGGTCTTAATTTCTATGTTTGAGACATACAGACAATGATTGAAAATGAGGTATGCAAATTTAACTGGGGGATGTATAGCACCATCAAAATACAACTTATGCAAAGAAAAGAAAAAATTTTGAAAAGAAAATGAAGTCAAAACAAGTCGCTTTGTTGTACGTAAGTACAGACCTGTCAACTTTGTTTTGTCTCAAGTTTGCAAGATAAGTCGCTTTGTTGTACGTAAGTATATACCTGTCACTGCTGTCTTGCTAACTTAAAAGGAACTCTAAGACAAACTAAGACACTCTGTTGTATTTAAATACAGAACTGTGTCCGACGTTTGCCTTTTAAAGAAAATTTGCAATACCGAATAGTTATAATCATTTTGTGTCTGCCTTGATCATAGAAGTATATATAAGTATGGAACACGTAAGGTAGTTTCTTGATAAATAAAAAGGCCAAGGGAATTTCCAAAGTGTTAAATATTTCAAGGGAAAATTATACCAACAATCGACTTGGAATGTATATCATGACAAACAAGTAAAGGAATAAAAATTCCTAAGTGTAAAAGTCAAACACTGAAAGTGCGTTTCACACCGCTATCTGAATGAACCTTCTTTGACTATCTCGCAAAAGGTATTCTGTTAGTATAAGTTGTAATTTTTTAAAAAAGTACTTTTCAGTAGTTTTAATTTAATTTTATTTTATTTTACTTAAATGCATTTTTGGTTGAATAAACTAATATTGCGTGAAAATCTGTTGCTTAGTGTGAATGTTTCTGCAGAGTTGGAAAAATTCTGTTTCATGAAAAAGTTGGATTTTATTCAATAATTTTCAAAATTTTCAGTTAAGTTCGAAATTCAGACAAATTCGAAGTTACCATCGAACTTGCCGAACTTAAACTAAGTTCGAAGGTGGTTGATATAAATATGTCAACAGTACTTCATTTAAGACACCTACCCTCGAATTTGAATCTCGAACTTGTCTCCGGCGATCTCGAACATATTCTCGAATTTACCGATATTTGAATTTCTTCCTATTGCCTGAAGTTTCTCACTGTTTCTTGAACATACACAAACATTTCAGTATAGTGAACTTTACTATAGTAAGTAAGTGTTAGTTTAGGATGTTTTTGTGGTTAAAATCAAGCTTTTTTAAGTTTCATACCATTTTAAAATTAGGTGACTTTAAATCACAAGTTTTAAAAGCTAAAACTTAAAATAAATGACACACAACTTATATTAGAGCCTATTAGGACTAGAATACACGGTTAATTAAGTCAAATGAGGTTAAAATCATGATTTTTAAGTTGAAGGTGACCAACTTTGAATTTGTTCTTCAGGTTCGAACTTGTCAGAAAGTTCGAACTTGTTGAAATATCTATAAGTTCGAAGTCTGTCATGTTCGAATGGGTGTTTCGAACTTAATTAAGTTCGAATGGTTTTTAACAGTCTCGAATTTTTCTATGTTCGAATGTGCTAGACTTCGAACTTAACCAATTTCGAAGTTATCCAAATTTGAATATAACAAATTTAATATTAAGTTAATTTCTAATTTAATTTGTGATTTTGTGTGAAGATATGGGAGACCGTGCCTTCTGATAATAAGCATAATATGGTCATGGCTATGGATATACAATTGCCGGAGGCTCAGCCTTACCGTCTGATGATAGAGTTCCTGACACAGTCCATAGTATCGTATGCACTCATGCATAATCTGCAAATCACTCTGACATATGTGAGGCAGTTCTTGGAGCACCTTCAGCTGGATTGCTCTGTTACCCCTACTGTATTATGTACAATAGTAGGCGGTCAACCTATTGTCTTTTCTGCAAACATGTTGAGGCATATTTTGCAGTTGGGCACCGAAGATCAGGTAGCAGGCCCGATAGACTTTCCGATGCACATAAGGCAAGCGACCTTTCTAAGAATGGGTTATGCACAAGACATAACGAAGGTATCACATGTAAAAGCGAGTTGATAGGGAAGTGGAGGTATCTAGTCCGCGTAATAATGGTGTGCTTCGCACCAAATAAAGCAGGGTTTCACATAATGGTGTGAAAATTGCAGTCTGCATTGATTGCCCTGGTGTACAACAAAAGGTTCAGCTTTTCGGAAATGTTTTTCAGAGAGTTCGTCCACCAGATCACCGCTCTGGGCAAGGAATGATTTTTAATGTATCCACGATTCATTACGATGATTATCCGACACTTTTTGTCGAATCTGCCACCACTACCTGATCAAAGTGGTGTTGCATTGATCGATAAGCGAATTTTTGCTGACTGCCAGACCCATAATGCACGAAGGGCTGAGCAGGTCAGGCCTCAAGTGGTACTGCTGTTTAGGGCAGTGATAGATCCAGATTTTGTTGCTCCGGAAGGAGAAAACTGGATTGGTGAAGCCCCACCCCAACAACAGCAGCAGCTGCAACAGCAAAGAGCACCGATAAGAAGAACTCCGGTTGCAAGAACGATCCCCCGCTTATAACTGGCTACTGAAGCTGCTGGGCCTTCAAGTTCGGCTCCACAATTTGACCAACGGGAACAAACGTTGGTGGAAATCTGGGCGCAAGGAGCAGCAAAATAGGAAGATATAGCTGAATTCAAGACATTTTGGAAACACCAGCTGAGGTAGATGACATTTTCAATGAGATAGATGAATACCAAACTCTTGATGCCGAGTCTATAGGCACAAAAGGTCATGATGAAGGAGAAGAAGCTAGGGAATAGGCTGAGGCTGAGGGTCACGTTGAGACCGCCTCTGAGTCTGAAGCTGAGTCAAGTTCTGAGGAGACAGAGGCTGAAGATCCATCTGTTACCATTGGCAGATATGGATGCAGAGTTGTAGTCAGCCGAAGGAAGATGACCCGTCCCATAATTCGTGATGAAGAAGCAGAAGATTCTAACTTTGAAATAGAAGAAGTGGCCCCGGTTGCCACTCACCATAGGGCAAAAAGGCATCGCTTCATGCAGGGAGCTCTGTCCACTTCTGTTGCTTTTCCATCTGAGTCAATGGCCACTCCATCCACATCAACTGCCACTCCATCTACATCTGCCTCCATTCCATCCACCTCGACTCCATTCTTTGAAAATCAGCGGTTTACAGAGTTAAAGAGCAAAGTGGACTTCCAAACAGTCCAAATATTCCCACTCTCTCACGCAGTAAATGAGTTACAACAACATAATGCGCGTTTGGATCAAGAGAATGCCAAGTTATAAACAACTGTGGCAGATCAACAAGAAGAGCTGAGGACTCAACAAGCCCAAACTCTGACCCTGCAAACCCTAATTGAGTAGATAATGAAAGATCTCCAAGCTCAAGGGGAGAGCAGCTGCAAAAGAGATGAGCTCAGGAAAGTTCATAGAGATGATGAAGAAGGCGATGATCCAGGCACGCAGAATGAAAGTGAGCTAGCAGATCTTTCTCAAAAGACTGCTCAGCAAGCAAATGTTCTGGGGGAGCCTGGTTCTTCGAGTTTGGGAGGAGCTGAAGCTCAAGAGAAAAGAAAGGTTCCTGAAGCCTCAGAGGCTTTTGAACAAAAGATGATAGGGGCTCTGATAGATCTAGATGATGAAGATGAGTTCGGATTTGATCAGGATGAACTGGAAGAAGGAAAGTTCACACCGGAGGATATTCCAGATTGGAAATCCGATGATGAAGTAATGGAAGATGAAGATGACAATATTGTTGAGGTCTTGATCCCAAAGCAGTCTGTCACTGAGCAATACGTGAATAATGATGAGAATGTGATAGACATAGTTGTGCTTAACTCATCATTTAATGAAGAATCAGAATCTGATACAACTGACAGGGAACATTCTAATGAAGCAAAGAAGAGATTATGGTTTAAGAAAGAAGAGAAGAAGATTGACTTGGCAGTAAAGAAGAAAATGAGGCTGCCAAGACCGGGATAGTTATCAGGCGGAATTCTAAGTTGGTTCTATGACAGAGAACTGCAGCTCTTTGTTCTGAAAAGAAGAGATGGGCTACAGTACTTGAGAAGAACGGTGAAAGAGTTCAACTCATTGCCAAAATGTGAAGTGAAAGAATTAGCCTGGAATGAACTGATCAACCTAGGAGCTGACCTTTATGCTAAAGTTGTTGCTAAAATTATAAGAAGGGAGGGTCGATCTGGAAGGTTTGAAAGGCTTAAGCCAAGATCGGGTAAGAGAGTGGAAGACGAGACAAGAATAGATCCTCTTACTGGGAAACCATGGGCTAAGATTGTTTACAAACCAGCCAGATGCTTAAAGAAGGTTCCATGAAAGACAATGCCACAGGATATCCTAAAGAATATGAAGTGGTGGTATGTCGACAATGAAACAGCTGAAGCCGTAATGGAGGATGAAGACGAAGAGGTCATTTTGAAGGTATATGATCTATTGCACCTTGTCAACCTATCCAAGGATGACCTGCAAAAGCTTCATGATCAGCCAATTTTCTTTCATGAAGGCTGGAGATCTAAAGGCAGGAAGTTCCAGAGAGTTGTAAGGGTTTGTATAGAGCAGGGATTGTATGCAGGTAGCGTTTTGAATAGGACTAGTACTTAGACAAATTGATTATCTAGTTAGAAGCTATCATCAAGGGGGAGTTTGTTAGTGCATCCTGTGTGACGATAACAATCGTAGTGTAGATAATCTTGCGTAATAGTTCAGGCCTTAGTAACTGCATGTTAATACATATGTTTGATAATGGTTGTATATATGTTTGATCTTGTTTGTGATTGATGTTTACTTAAGTTCAAAGATAAGTTCAAAGATAAGTTCAAAGGTAAGTTCAAACATAAATTCTATAACAAGTTCAAAGACAACTTCTAGAATAAGTTCAAAGCCACATTCGAACTTATTGGTGGACAAGTTCGTGTGCTTGGGCCTTCACGAACTTGTCCGGGCCAAGTTCGAAGTTAAGGCTTATAATTAAGGGTTAATCAGTTTTGATTAACAATTTTTTGCAGAGATTAAGTTAAAGGGCGATTACGAACTTGTGAGCGATTTGCAAAGAGTTCTTGGAGAGATTCACGTGTCGGGACATTCGTCGTTACGTCTATCATCGTGTTGGTCTCCATGTTTCGTGTGTGTGATCAATCCGTCAAACCCCTAACGAGGATTCTGCACTCGTTGGACAGTGTCGCGTCAAGATTGGATTCGTAGGTAGGTAACCTTAGAAGTTTAGAGGAAATCTTCAAGGTATGAACACTCTCATGTTCTTGATGTTTTCTTCATTTTTGGGTTAAATCTAGAACTAAATGAGTGATAATGTGAAGGTAAATGACTTAAAAACACTCAATATGTTAAGAAATCATGTTTATGGATTGCATGCAACACAAATCAAATTTGGTAAATTTTGAGTAAAAAACCTGTAAGTTGCGATGTACAGACCTACACATTGACTCGACGCGTCGAAGGGTGACTCAGAGAGTCGCCCCTGAATATTGAAAATCAAATTTTTACAAGGTACCAAACAATGTGAACTTCGGATGGCTCGGATGATCCGAACATCGCACCTTGTACTTCGGACCATGCGAAAATTCAATATGGGGGATCTCAATTTCAGACCTCAACTCAGTTGACTTGACGATTCGAGCTCTAATGATTCAAACTTCGGATCAATCAGTTATCCAAACTTTGGGGTTCATTGACCGGTATTTTTGGGATAACATTAAGTTCAGATGATAAAAACTTCGAACCAAATACGAACCTCGGATGGAAGCAATGTACAAAATACTTAAGATGATCATAGGGTCTCGAATTGTAAACCTCGAATGGTCCAAACTCCGGACCCAAAGGGATCCATAGTTGGACACTTAAATTTGTAAACTTTGCAGAAATATATAAAATGATCAGGCACTAATAGTAATGTAATGCTACTGATGTGACAGGTCCCTTATGGTGTTGTTAAACACATAATGGGGTGATTTTCTTACTAAAGAACTATTGTTGGTAATCTATGAATCCAGTTTATCGAGGAGAAATAATATTGATTTGAAGTTAAATTACACACCCATTGTGAGTACTTGGATTTATATGTCTACATCTGTTTTATATTAGTTGTTCTCCTTTGAGGCATGGTATTTCTATTCGTTTGGCACTCTATTAGCTTGCATATACTTGATGTACATTGTTTCTTGCATACATGTTTACATGTTTTGTATTCTTTTTTATGCGTCAACGTGATGCGCTTTCAAGCTATAACTGTTAACCTGATGTTACTGAGGCTATATGATCTGGAGCCGATCAATCTGAGGTCCTGAAGAGCAATGTAACATCCCCAATGATAATTTCTCCTCAGCTAAGATGTTTGTTATGTTTGAAGGGACGGTGGAGCTATATGATCATATATTTGTTCGTACTTCGTGTACATAGGGGTGCACGATGTATGTGGTTGATGTGACTCATGTGTGCTGCAAAAAGCTTTATGGAATATGAAATCTTTGTAGTCACTAAGCATCGCTTACCCTTTAGTTATTCAATGGTTTTCAGGATATGAGAAAATTCATAATTGGACCATCTAGCTAGGTCAACTTTTGATGTCACTTGGGGATTCTACAACTTATCTTGGTAATCGAATAATGAAGATTCCATTGGGATCTCACGAGTTGATGTATTAAAATATGGACTATGTAGAATTAGATTGGAACCTTGTAGTACATTAGTGTGTTTGACTTTGTATAAATTTCATATTTTAAATATCATGTACCGTAATAGTCTATTTTGGATTAATGTAAAGTTTATGGTCTGGTTGTATTAATCCTTGGTGATATGTATGATGTAATGTGACAAGGGTGTCACATTTTTATCGATGATTCATTATAGACTTTCCACTTATTGCACGCCCTATGACTAAGCTCCTTGAGAAGGATGTAACCTTTATCTTTGATGATGAATGTTTATGTTCCTTTAACACATTGAAAGAGAAGCTAACCACTGCCCCTATCATGGTGGCACCTGACTGGGAGTCACCATTTGAGCTGAAGTGTGATGCAAGTGACTTTGTTATCGGGCTAGCGTTTCAACTTTGTAATAACATGTTCCATGCTATATAATTCACGAGTAAGTCTCTCACAGACCCTCAGCATAACTACACTATGACAGAGAAAGAGCTTCTTGTCGTGGTTTATGCGTTCAAGAAATTCCAATCATATCTGGTTCTATTAAAGATTGTGGTTTTTACTTATCCGCAACTTTGAGATACTTGTTTCAAAAACAAAACGCTAAACCATGTTTGATCCGGTGGATTCTCCTTCTCCAAGAGATTGACATTGAGATAAAGACAAGAATGGAGATGAGAATCTAGCGACAGATCACTTGAGCATATTTGAAAATTCAAATTTGCCTCTTTTAAATGAGTCTGAGTTCAAATAGAGATTCTTGGATGAGTCCCTATGTGCAGTATTGGCAACGAATGAATACCCATGGTTTGATAACTATGCCAAGTACTTGGCAGGTAACATGTTAGTTAAAGGTTTAAGTGTGACACCCTTTCCACAATAACCACCATTTACAATACACCCAGGATTAATCACCAACATACAAATTACATAATGATCTGATTACTTAATTAAAGTGCGAAAGCATAAACTACAAAATAAAGTAATACAAATTTGTGTCCTACTACCTACAGTGCTACATAGGTTACACGTCTAAGTCTACAAACTCAAAATATTACATCTTCCCAAATTTTTGATACAACAACATTTCATAGTTCTGTTACCAAGATAAACAGTAGACAACTTCAATTCACTTCAACTGATGACTTAGCTAGACAGTCCCGCAGCGAATTTTCCCTTTCCTGTAAAAAGTCAACAACTAAGGGGTAAGCGGATTGCTTAGTGAATACCAAATGATTTTACACATTCTACAAATCCTTATGATGCCCCAGGAGTAACACCGGTAACGCATACCGTATACTCCACACGTACACAAAGTACGCAAACCCGAGCCGCAACTCCTTCGAGATGACGCTCGGCATAAGAAAAACCAACCATCTGAGGCAGACATAACATCGGGGATGACCTACTGTCTATCCTGACCACAGAGGTGTCAAACTCTTGGTCATATAGCACAGTAACATCAGAGTACAGATGCGACCCTCAGGTCCATCGATCTGATGCACAACAAAAGAACGGACATGCAACAAGTAAGAATGTGCATCAACATATACGCAAGTTAGTAGAGTGCCAAATGAATGTGAAACAACATGCCTCAGCAGGCAATAGCAAACATAAAGCAGATGCAGACATGTTTAAAATCAAAGGTACTCACAGTGGGTGCGTTCTTAAGCTTCGAGTTATTTTATTTCTCTTCGGAATTTCAACCGGACTCAAAAGTACCCCACTGTGGGTTAAACAACACCACAAGGGACCTATTACATTTCCATAATAAAATCACATCATACACATGTTCCTCAACAAATGTACATCAAGTTGTACAATTTAAAAGTGTTACAACATTCGGATCCGTCATCCGAAACTCACATTTAAATCTCATCATTTAGTGTGTTATCAATCTCGAATAACCCTTCTTTATTTACCTTAATATGTTACAAAAGTTATCTCAAAAGTGTGTTTAATTGTTCATAAATTCGGGTCCTTAATAACCCATCCGAATTACACATATAAAACCTAGAACTCGCCGAGTTGACTCAAGGAACTCGCCGAGCTCCTGTCCGAAGTTCGGATCCTTGGCCGGATTTCGGACCCATCCGTATTGGGTTGACCCATCCGAATTCGGGTCCGTCCGAGTTCGGTTCTTAATCGAGTTTGGTTCCATTCTAAGTTCGGGTCATATCCGAATTCGGGTCCCAACCGAATTCGGATCCAACACTTATGACTTTTTGAAGATTTGTTCATATGTTCTTGAGAACTCGCCGAGTTCACATGCAGGTTTTGCCTTCGAAACTTACGGATTTTCACTAAAAATTTCCAAAACTAATTTATAGTGACATGCAATCCATACATTTGATATATTACTATATATTGAGTGTTTTTACATCATTTTCCCCATCTAAAATATAGCAATTCATCCAGATTTGTCCAAAATATGGATATTTTCTCATAAACACAAAAACTCTTAAAAAGTCAGATTTATTACCTTTTTGGACGAATTAACCAACGATTCTTGTTTCAATAGCTTCAGTGATCTTCAAGGAATGATTTCCAACTATTATATCATACATGCAATCACAAATTTTCAGATTCTAAATCCGAATTTTGAATCTTTATTCTTAAAAATAAAACCTCAAATTTGAAACTAATTTCCTTACCTTAATTCCTTTTGATTCTTGAAGATTTCCAGATTTGATTCACGAATTAGTCTCCAATTAATTGATTTTCAGCATAGATTCTAGAGAGAGAGAGAGAGAGAGATAGAGCTTAGTGAGAGAGTGGGAAGATGGTAAAATGAAATGAAATAAGGATTTTCCCCCTTTTTATTTCATTCTTTCAAATCTTGGCACATCACACCCCTCTTCTTATCCGGTTTCATTAAATACTAATTTTTATAAAATAAAAGAGTTCTATCTTTTATTCATCATCACTAACATTTTTAATAATCATACTAAAAAAACTAAAAGTTGAAATTCTTAAATTTCTTAATTTCCTAAAATAGCAACCAACTTTTAAATATTCGGATACATAATCATCTTTCGTAATTCAACTTAATTATCTTCACTTACAAAATATCCAACCAATTAATCTAAATTACAATAATTTAGATTTTAGGATGTTACATTAACACATCAACAAAAGATGATGTTCTTGCAAGATGTTAAGAACTACTTCTAGGATGACCCTTACCTATTTTGGGTATGGGCCGATCAGATCATTCTTTGTTTTGTTTTTGTGATGAGGCACTCCAAATCTTATGTAGTGCCACCTAGGTCCTACAAGTAGTCATCACGGTGCCAATGCCACAACTAAGAAAGTGTTCGACGCAGGTGTCCTCTAGTCATCAGTATTCGAAGATGCACAAGATCTAGTTAAGAGTTGTGATACATGTCAACGTCAGGGAAACATCTCAAATTGGAATGAGATGCCTCTACACACCTTTCTGGTATGTAAGACCTTTGGCGTCTACAATATTGACTTTATGGGCCCTTTTCCATCATCTCGTGGTAATGGATACATCCTATTTGCTATCGACTATGTTTCCAAATGGGTTGAAGCACAAGCTTCACCCACCAATGGTGCTAGGTTTGTATGTTCCTTCCTCAATAAGCTTTTCAATCGATTCGTTTCACCAAGAGCTACCATCAGTATCGAGGTACTCTTTCTGTAACGCTTAATTAGATAAGATTCTGCAGCTATATGGTCTCACTCACGGTCTAGCTACAGCCTACCATCCACAAACCAATGGACAGGCTGAGATTACAAAGTCGGGCTTAAAAAGAAATATTGAGAGGATAGTAGGAGAGCATAGGAAGGGATGGTCAGATAAGTTAGATGACGCACTTTGGGCATTCCGCACTACCTATAAGAGCCTTATATGTTGTACATCTTATAGGATGTAATATGGCAAGCCGTGTCATATTCCACTAGAATTAGCACATAAGGCTTATTGTGCACTTAAATGGTCTAACTTTGATTTGTTGTCTACAAGTGATCACAAAATCCTTCAGCCGAACAAGCTCGATGAGTTGAAAGGTAAAGCATATGAGAATTCCCGCATTCAGAAGGAGATGACCTAGAAGAGGCACGATGCACAGATTTAGCCTATGGACTTCAACTAGGTTTTACTTTATAATTAACGTCTACGACTATTCCTAGGTAAGCTCAAATCTTGTTGGATGGATCTATTTAGCATCACCCAGGTGTTCCCATACAGGACAGTTGAATTGATAGGATCCAATGGTAGCTTTAAGGTGAACGGACACAGGTAAAAGTTATATCACACCCCAACTGATGTGAATGTTTGTGAGGCCACACTCTAGTTGGCCCAAGCATCTGCCTAGTTTCAGGACAGAGTCTAGCGTAGGTTTTCTTTTAAACTGAAGCCATTTTGCATATTTATGCTTCATTTCCATATGATTTAGTTCATTTTTATTTTATTTTATTTTATTTTTTATTCCTTTGTGTGTGGTGTGCTTATTGTAATTAATTTCATTTTCATAGTATAGATGGTGTGTTTTTGAGTTCTTATAGTTTTATGTGTTTCCATGTTTTCTTTATTTATTTTCGTTGATTTATATATTGGTATTTACGTTCTAGTCCTTACATGCTCATGGTGTCACACATTATGCTTTATTTATGAAAAGGGGGTGTCGTTGTTTTGAGAATATTTCGGTGTGCTGATGTGTCAAATGATCACATATGTTTGAAATGAGTGTAGGGTAGTGTATCTGATATCACATATCTTGATATGCGTGTAGGTGGTGTATTTGATGTGTGTTAAGTCAAATTTATGTGTGTTAGAGTGTTATTAGTCTTGGACAACTTTTGATAGATGTCTTGTTCACTTTTGTAGATAGATGTGTAATCATGATGGGTCATGGTAGAGATGCTCACCGGCAAGTAGTCCAGCCTCATCGTTCAGACATGCCAATGCTTAACTGTATCAGGGGAGTTTTTGTGTTCCATTTTTCCATGCTATCTTAAAATGTTCATGCCAGCGAGGGCAGTGTCAATAATAAGTGTGGGGTGGGGGGTATAAAAAGGTTGATTTTAAAATTTTCATTATCTTAAGTTTAGGTTATGCATGTTTGTCTAAGGATACGCCGATTTTCAGAATTTTCTCTCTATTATTGCATGTAAGACTCGCAGTAGTATTGTTTCATTTTCTATGCATGCAAAGCTATGCTAGGGACTTCAAGATTTTGTTTGTGACAACAGGATGTTTAATTTGAATGTCATGCTTCTTGACAGAAATTGCATCTTTAAGCACAAACAACCTTGTACATTTGTTTCGTGAGACTTTGAGCCCATCTATCATTCATATTTAATGCTCATTATTTATATGGGTGTGAATTTTTAGGTGTTATTCGGATTAAGGTAGAACTTGTTTGTTAAATGGTTTCCAAGATCACATCGTTTGAGAATCTAGCACTTATATAAAGGCAAAGTTAGGATACCCCCTTCCCCAATGACACCCTTAAATGCATTATTTTCCTTAGATTTCCTCATTTTGAGCCTTAGCCTTTCATTTTGGTGATAACACACACCATCAGCCAATTAATCCTTTTGTCTTTCGTTTGACCGGAACATGGATTGTGATTCAGTAGTAAGCATTAGGGAATTTTCTTGGATCAAATGTTTGTTAGTTAGTTTATCCTCGTTGAGCCTTGATGATTATGCCTTCTTTTGATAGCATTCGAGTCATTTGTAATTCTCTACTTTTGTGTTCTTTTTGACTTTTCTAGTGTTGTATTGCGGCGGTGTTAGTGTAGTAAAGAGAGTTCTTCTTGGGTAGAGATATCATATCGTCGATGTTTGGAAATTCAACGCTAAAAAAAAACTATGAAGGCCACTTCTTACAGAGGAGTGTTAGCGGCTAGGTCCAAAATTTTCCATACGCTGTATCAATCATAACTAAGACAGAGTAATTAAGTTGCGGAATAAATTACAGTACAACCACTACGAATACTTAAGTTACAGTTTCTATGGCATTGTTGTTAAAGCTACAGAGTTCAAAACTCACTTATAAAAAGGGTACAAGGCTAGTCTTATTACATAACTTCCAAACAATACATCATTTCTACCTAACCACCACAATTTATATCTTCAAAGTTGTACCAAAAGGTTGTTTTGATATTTGTTTATGGCACTTCAACTTGACAGGCCGACCTAAGAGCTAGGCCCAATTAGTGCTTTGCCGTTGTCTTTTCCTGTAAACAGATTCAACAACAACTGTAAGCATTAGCTTAGTGAATTCATAGATTTAACAGTACACATGCTGTAATTCAAGATGGAATGTGGGTATAGCGTGATATAACTTGACTACCGCCAACAGCCACATAAAGGGAGACATAGTAAGTAAGAGCAGGATGATGTCCAGGCCACGCTCACGCTTTTAGTTGAAGCTATCCAGTCAATACTTGCCCAGCTACCAGTAGGCTATGTTGGGGAACGTTGGAGTAGGTAACCACCAAGTTCAGATGAACAGGGGACATAGACAAGGTCTAGAATAATAGACTAGTAATGCTAATTAAGCTGAGTTGAAGACTTATATGATAATGAAGCAAGCAATGATGATAACATAAATTAGCAAGTTCATGATAGCAAAATTAGTTTATAATAATAAATGAAATGAATGGTAAAGGCATGTGTGTTGGATGATATATCAATTAGTTATCATGATCCACTGGGAATCATCGAACCATGATGTGCACAGTTCACAATCTAGCTGATCGAGCATATAAGAATGTCGACAAAACTTAGAGCAACAATATGTCTCACCCATAAGCAGACATGTAAAACAGAAATATCTATAACTCATAGGAACTGTTAAAAATTTGCTGTTGAGCTTTAACTTTGGCAAGTGATTTACTCCACCACGTGAGTTATCTCAGGATTAAACTTTAAACTTTGGCTTTCTGGACTTGGCTTTACTGGCTTCAACCCACTTTTTAATGACTCTGGTTTTATAACTTTTTTCAAATTTATATGAACTAGTTCAGTATTTGGCATCGACATTAACATTAGGTTTAAGGCTTCATATTTAATGGCTTATCATGTCATTTTTGGCTTGTTGGATCATTACTGATATTGTGGCTTGTCTTGACATGATTTAATGCCTTTAGGAGCTTTTATGCCTTTGATGATCATGTGTGACTTTATTAAGTCATTTTTTGGCATTTCTTGCATTAGAAACTTGTATGAATGCACATAATGACATACAATATACAGATTCGATGACTATTTATTTATTTAATTGAATGTACAGTCGCTTAAGCATGTATACATATTCATGGCATTTAATGTATACATTATGAAATATGAACATCAATATGCTTTTAAATAAATTATTTAACCCAATTCACATATACACATGCTTAGTTATGCCTTCATATCATAATGCCTTCATTCAAAAATATAAGCTAAGTGTTTATGAACTTTGAGCCATATATAGAATCATATGATTTTCCTGATTTTAAACAATATAATCCCTAGTATATATTGATCATAAGCATATGCTTTGACATTCAGCGTATATTCACACACATGTTTATATACATGTTAATTTGATGCAAACTTGTTGTTATATATGTATATATACATATATTTCTCTAAATCGATATGCAACAAAAAAAATCGTGTTAGATGAACTATATAAGATGCAAGAAGAACTGTAACATCCGACATTAAACCATGTTAGCAACTATGACCTAATCAGTATTTAATAGCTAATTATAACCTAATCAGTGGTCATTAGCAATTAATCAAAGTGATTAACAATGTTCACGAAGAAATTAAACTCAATTAGAATAAAATTAATCGGTGCAATGAATCGGGAAATCAATTAATCCGATCGATTTACGATATGATGGATTAACGCAACTAAGTACATAATTAAATTATTATTAGTGACACTAATCATATACTAATACACATACTTAACATTAATTATGTAAGACTAAAACAATTCATTAAAACAATGCATCCATACGTTGTATCAATCCTAACTAAGACATAGTAATTAAGTTGCGGAATAAATTACGGTACAACCATTACGAATACTTAAGTTACAGATTCTAGAGCATTGATTTTAAAGCTAAAGATTTCAAATCTCACTTATAAAAAGGGTACAAGGCTAGTCTTATTACATAACATCCAAACAATACATCATTTCTACCCAACCACCACAATTCATATCTTTAAAGTTGTACCAAAAGGTTGTTTTGAATATTGGTTTATGGTACTTCAACTTGACTTGCTGACCTAAGAGCTAGGCCCAATTGGTGCTTTGCCTTTGTCTTTTCCTGTAAAGAGATTTAGCAACAACTGTAACATCCCAAATTTTAATTATATGTAATTTACAGTTTTAAGACTCAATTATTTGTATTAATGAAATATTATGTCAATTTAAGTTATTTTGATCATTATATCAGTTAAATGAGAAAATACAAAGTTGAGGGGTATATTGTGCAAATGAGTCAAAATAAAGAATAAAAGAAAGGAAACTCTTCATTTTTTCATTCTCACTCTCTCACTACACTCTCTCTCTACCGGTTTCTCTCTCTCTCTACTCTCTCTTCCTCTCGGCTCCATCCAAGAACACACACAAGAATCAACAATTTCAAGTGATCAAAAGTTGGATTCAGATAGCAAATAAGGAATTATAAGCATTACAACAAACGATTTGAGGTAAGAATCACTCCTATTTACAAATTTATGAGATTTTGGGTTCGGTTTTGGTAAGAACCGAATCAAAGGATTTTGGTTCAGATTTTTAATGCATGTTAGAATTTGTTATTGATATGTTAAAATCGGGTGTTGATAATGTAGTGTACCAATTTTCAGATTCAGATTCAAAGTCTAAGTATGATTTTGGAATTAAGTGTGTGTTTTAGTGTGTGTGTTCATCGAGACTCATAAGAAAAATGGACATAAATGGGTTATTTTGGTACAATATGACATGTTATAAGTTGTTATAGTGTATATAAGTTCACATTTTCAATATTAGACTCAGAAACATGCAAAAATGACCCAAACATAAAATCTGGAAAATCTGGAAAAATATGCTAAGTATGAATTCGGATGATGATCCATCCGAATTCGGATCATCACCCTAGTTCGGACTCAACCTCAATTCGGACCATACTCAATTCAGACTTACAATGATTTCGGACCTTGCCCTATTTCGGTCCTATCCCAATTCGGACACCGTCCCAATCCGGATCAATAGTGAGTTCGGACCAATTGTATTTCGGACCATAGGAACTTCGGACTATACTTAATACGGACCAACCACAATTTCGGATGCTATCCCAATTTCGGATCATACTCAATTTCGCACCACTAGCTAATTTCGGATACTTACCCATTTCGGATCCCCATACCCATTTCGGATCCATGTACATTTCGGACATGTCCCAATTCGGACCCCAACACCCATTTCGGACACATAGTGATTCGGACCATCCGAATTCGGATGTGGTCCGAAATCAGAACCCAATTACATTTAATTTTCAGAATACAATTTTTAAGCAATTACTTACATTACATCACTATTACACCTACTTTACAGATCATTGTGGTGTTATCAAAACACACATTGATTCAGGATCAAGTCACAAAACCAATCACTGTGAGTAACAGATTGTCATTCGAACATTTATTGTTTTTGCATTCATGTTTATACATTCAATGGCATGTTCACATTGTTCATATACTTCATTTGGCACTCATGAAATGATTTGTTGTTATGATGCACTCTCGTACTTGACATGTGACACACATGTAGTTTGCGTTCATTTGAAAGTGCATCTATTTACATCATGCTTGCACTGCATGATCATTACTTCATAATCTGATGCGACCTGGACTGGGGCTGACAGCAGGCCACTGTCAGGGACTGATCATCCCACTCGTATCCCAACAGGTTCGACACATCCCCGATCAGCATATTGAACTGCCAACCCATGCTTGCACTGCATGGTTTTTCACATACACTGAGGCTTACACTGCCGATATTCACATACATGGGGCTTACACTGCCCATGGTTAAGCATTGTTTGTAAAGAAATATTTGTTGTATGCATAATCTATTATCTCACTAAGCATTTAGCTTACTGTTGACTCACATTGTTTACAGGCAAAGACAAGAGTGTAGCTGGACCATATACTTAAGCATATCAAATCAATATCCCGGAGACCTTAGTAGCTATTGGTACTTGAATGTCATAGTTTTGGGCTGGGATTTCTACTTCTAAAACAATTATGTTGATGTAATAGTTAGACTTTTATCACTGTAGACATGTATTCTAATGCTTTAGTGTGGATTTGCTTAATTCTAATTTAAGTATTCAATTTCAATTATTATGATACTCATTGGGTTGTTAGTCGATCCTGGTGATTGCTACAATTATATCATTAATTAACAAGGACGTCACAGTTTGGTATCAGAGCATTAGTTTGAGGTTTCAAGTGTCCGCGAGGACTTGGACTCAAACTTAGGTTATGATATTAGAATGAACTTCTAAGTAATGATCTGAACTAAGATATGATTGACATGCACACGGGGAAACAAAAAGGGTAACTGTACACTTAGGACTTACAAATAAATGTTCTAAATATAAGTCGTTATATTTCAGAACATGTCAGGAGACGATATGACTCCTCAGCAAATGTTCCAGATGATGCAAGCTCTCATGGAACAAAACAATGAGCTACAATCCAAACGAATGGCTGAGCAGGCTCAGTCAATTGCTGATCAGTTAAGGGCCAGAGATGAGGCCGAGGCAAAACGAAAGGCCGATAAGCGAAAGAACAAAGAACAACAACAGGACGACCAAGAGGAAAGACAAGACACTGGGTCTTCTAACAGATCAAGGGGTTGTAGGTTTAAGGACTTCAAAAGTAACGGAGCTGTTACTTTTGATGGAACCGGAGATGCTGTTACAGCATTGGAATGGATCACCACCACAGAAAGAACTTTCAGAATCAGCGACTGCGCTGATAAAGACATGGTCCGCTTTGCAACTGCTATGTTTGCAAGGGACGCTGTTATGTGGTGGGACGCAATCACACATGTGTTGACGATGGAGGTAGTGTCACACATGTCATGGAGCGAGTTCAAGGAAGTGTTTTCTCAACAGTACTGTCCAGCCGACGAGAAGCGACGTCTCGAGGCGAAGTTCCTGAATCTGACTCAAGGAACGAAAACGGTTACACAATATGCCGTTGAGTTCACTCGATTGAGTCTGTTCGCACCCCATCAAGTAGACACAGAAGAGAGGAAGATAGCCCGGTTTGAGGCCGGACTAGACTATGAAATTCGCCGAACCATGAGTGGGGTTCGGTATACAACGTTTGCTGGATTACTCGAGGCTGCTCGGAATGTGGAGCAGATTGTCTTATTATCTGGATACGTAATCGGGTCAGCCGCCGCACCACCGACTCAACCGTCGCCGCCAAAAAGGCAGCGGGAGTCTGGATCCTCCCGATTCTCTCCTCAATCCCATCAACAGTCATCATCACCCAAGAAGGGAAGAGCCTTTTCGGCCAGTTAAGAAATGAGAGACTGCAGACGATGCAGAAAAGCGCACTCTGGGGAGTGCAAGACTCGGGACATGTATTGTTTCTGCTGTGGGCAGAAAGGCCATCACTGGGAGCATTGTCCACGAAAAGATGATGCATGCTACAACTGCCACAGACTTGGCCATTTCTCAAGGGACTGCCCGAAACCCCCACGAGATCAGAATGCTCCACAATCAACAGCAAGATCTTCTGTAGCTTCCACGGCTCGCAGGGATCAATCTCAAAGGGCTCCAACAAGGGCGTTCCAAATCACAGCTGAAGAAGCAAAGGATGACCCGGAGGTGGTCACTGGTACGTTCTATGTTAACTCAATTCCTGCACGTATCTTGTTTGATTCCGGAGCAAATCGTTCGTTTGTCTCCACTACATTTGCTCGTCAATTTAACATGCCAACTTCCGAACTGCGATTTGTACTTGACATAGAGACTGCTAGCAATATGTTAGTAAAAGTAGACAAAGTGTATAGGAATTGTACATTATTGGTAGAAGATGTAGTGTTCAACATAGATCTAATTCCCATGGAGTTCGGGGAATTTGATATCATAGTAGGCATGGACTGGTTAGTTGTGACACCCTTGCCACATTAACCACCAATTACCATTCACCCAGGATTATTCACCAACAAACAGATATATAATGATCTGATATCTTAGTTAAAGTGCGGAAGCATAAAATACATAATCAGGTAATACAAATTTGTCATACACCCTACGGTGCTACATAGGTTACATGTCTAAGTCTATAAACTCGAACTGAATTACATCATCCCCAAATTATTACAACATTGATTTCATAAAACAAATACCAAGCTAAACAGTGGAAATCTTCAAACACTTCAATAAACGTCCTAGCTAGACGGTCCAGCTGTAGACTTCCCTTTTCCTGTAAAAATTCAACAACTAAAGGGGTAAGCTAAAGCTTAGTGAATACCAGATGATTTTCACACATTCTACAAATCTTTATGATACCACCCAGGGTAACCGCGGTAACACATACCGTATACCCCACACGTACTCCAAGTACGCAAACCCGAGCCGCAGCTCCTTCGAGCTGACACTCGGCATAAGAACAACCAACCATCTGAGGCAGACATTACATCGGGGATGACCTACTGTCTATCCTGACCACAGAGGTGTCAAACTCTTGGTCATATAGCACAGTAACATCAGAGTACAGATGCGACCACGCATGTCCATCGAAAAGATGCACAACAAATGAACGGACATGCAACAAATATGAATGTGCATCAACATAAACGCATGTTAGTAGAATGCCAAACGAACATGAAACAACAGGCCTCAACAGGCAATGCAAACATAAAGCAGATGCAGACATGTTAAAAATCAAAGGTACTCACAGTGGGTGCGTTATTAATCTTTAAGCAATATTATTTCTCCTCGGAATTTCAACCGGATCAACCAAGTACCCCACTGTGGGTTAAACAACACCACAAGGGACCTGTAAGTCATTTGTAACAACACATTGTGTTAATATCTTGTTTAATTTCATAAAACTTAATTTTTATAAGTTTTGCAGAATTTTGGTCCCAATTTCGGATCTATGTCCGAATTCGGATCCCACCCGAATTCGGACCCCCAATTCGGATCGCATGCCAATTCGGTCTCTATATATATATGCCCTAATTCGGACCCCTTTAATTTCGGACCATGTCCGAATTCGGTCCCCAACCGAATTCGGACCTCATCCGAATTCCGACACTTAGAATATTTTGCCATTTTTGATTGTTCACATCTCGGATCAAAAAGCCATTTCGGATTACATGCTAGATTCGAATCTAACCTAGATTCGAATGGTGCCAGATTCGAAACCTATTAAATTCGAACATCCGAATTTCGGACCATTCGAATCTGTTCTTGATTCAATTATTTTCCAGATTTAAATCTAAGTCATTTTCGTGTTTATTCAATACATGAAATAAATTATACCCACTAAAATACACTTAATTTCCACCACTTTAACACTAATATTATCATACTTTCATACCAATTTACATCCTTTTTAACCAATTTTGTTCATCCATCGAACACACACTAAAACACACACTAAAAATCCATAAATTATACTTATAAGCCGAATCAGAAGCTGAAATTTAACATGTAGCTTCATATACATTAGATTTAAACAAATATTTAACTATATAACACATGCATCCATGTTTGAATCTCCAAAATCTAATTTTCGGTTCATATAAAAACCGAACCATAAACTTTAAAATTCGAAGAATTGAAGTAATATTTACCTTAAATCGATTCTTGCAGATGTTTTTGTTCCTTAATTGCAAGCTAAATCCAGATTTTCAGCCTCAAATTCAAAGTTTTGATGATCTTCAATTCGTAGAGAGAGAGAGAGCCGAGAGATGAGAGAGAGTAACTTGGTTCAAATGAATGGAATTAATGAATTTTTCCCCTTTTTATTTCCTTCTTTAAAAACTTGGCACATTTTACCCCTCTTCTTATCCGGTTCCATTAAATACTGATTATGATTATATAAATAAAGAATCCATCTTTATTTACTATCCCTAATAATTAAATAATTACTTTCACTTAATAAATTGAAATTTCTAAATTTCCAAACAATACAACAAACTTTATAATTAATCCAAATTCCATACCAACTTTCATAAATCAACTTAACTTACAAATTTAAACTTAATAAACTTCAATTATAATAATTTTAATCCGAGGATGTTACAACATCGGCTCCACCACGCTCAACTTCGTCCTCGAAGTTACTCGGATATGAAAAGTTGCGGATATTTCTTTAACATCTCAGACTTAGGCTCCCACGTATGATTTGCTCCTTTGTGATGCTTCCAACGAACAAGCACCATCTCTATCTCTTTACTTCTCAATTTCTTCACTTTCGTGTCTAACACACACTCCGGCTCTTCAACATACCGGAGCCTTTCATCAACTTGCAATTCAGTGTGATCTGCCCAATCTTCGTTTTCGGCAGTGAATGACTTCCTGAGATTTCCCACATGGAACACCGGGTGTATGCCCGACATTTCTTCCGGTAACTCTAAACGATATGACTGGTTTCCAACTTTTTCTATTATCTTAAATGGACCAACAAATCTTGGAGCCAGCTTTCCTCTCTTTACAAAACGTGTAACACCTCTCATAGGTGACACCTTCAAATACACCCAATCATTTACCTCAAAGCTGATTGGTTTGTGCCTTCTGTCGTAATAACTTTTCTGGCGATCCTGGGCCGCCTTCATAATCTGTCTTACCAATTGAATCTTTTCATTTGTTTCTTGTAATAATGCCGGCCCAGCAATCGGCGTTTCACCGGTTTCCCTCCAACATGTAGGAGTCCTACATCTTCTCCCATACGATGCCTCAAACGGCGCTTTCTTGATTGTCGCATGGTAACTGTTGTTATACAAAAATTCTATCAATGGTAAATGGTCATCCCAATTACCACCAAGGTCCAACACGCACGACCGCATCATATCTTCAAGTGTCAGGATAGTCCTTTCACTTTGACCATCGGTTTGCGGACGGTAAGCCGTACTGATAGCAATCCTCGTTCCTAACCCTTCTTGTAAAGCTGACCAAAAGTTGGAAGTAAATCGGCTGTCCCGATCCGATACAATGGACTTCGGTACTCCGTGTCTAGAAACGATCTCAGCCACATAAATATGTGCTAACTTTTCCAAAGAATAATTCTCTCTTATCGGAATAAAATGTGCAGACTTAGTTAACCGATCAACTATCACCCAAATTGCATCGTGTTGACGCCTAGTTTTCGGCAACTTCGTGACAAAGTCCATGGTTATGTGTTCCCACTTCCATTCCGGAATGGGAAGCGGTTGTAAACTACCGTAAGGCTGCTGGTGTTCGGCTTTCACTAACCGACAAGTTCGGCATCTCTCCACGTACTGTCCGATATCTTTCTTTAATCCGGGCCACCAGAAGTCTGCTTTCAACTCGTTGTACATCTTTGTGCTCCCGGGATGTACGGAAAACTTAGACTAATGAGCTTCTTCTATTATCACATTTCTCATGCCTCCATACTTTGGCACCCAGATTCTCCCATATATACCTTTCAAACCCGATTCACTTGTTTCCATATCCTTAAGCTGTGCTCTTATATCTTCAGCACCAACATTCTCGTCTTTCAAGGCTTCCTCTTGAGCGGCCTTGACATCATCAATAATGGTGGATGTTAACATAGTAGATGTCAACATATAACAGCAATCCTTGGCATATGCTTTGCGACTCAAAGCATCGGCTACCACGTTAGCCTTTCCAGGATGGTAAAGGATTTCACAGTCATAATCCTTTATTAGTTCCATCGATCGTCTCTGCCTCATGTTAAGTTCTTTCTGGCTGAAAATGTATTTCAGGCTCTTATGATCCGTGTATAACTGACACTTAGTCCCATATAGATAGTGCCTCCACAATTTTAACGCAAACGTAACTGCAGTCAACTCCAAGTCATGAGTTGAATAATTCTTCTCGTGTTGCTTTAACTGTCTCGAAGCATAAGCAATAACCTTCCCTCGCTGCATCAGTACAGCGCCTAACCCCAGTCTTGAAGCATCAGTGTAAACTACAAAATCCTCATTGCCCTCCGGTAGAGCAAGTATCGATGCTTCGCTAAGCGTTTTCTTCAAGATCTCAAATGCTTCTTGCTGCACAGTTTCCCATACAAACGGTGCATTCTTCTTCGTCAACACCGTCAAAGGAACGGCAATTTTCGAGAAGTCCTTTATAAATCTCCTATAATAGCCCGCCAACCCCAGAAAACTTCTGACTTCAGTAGCTGAACGAGGCGGCTCCCAGTTTCTCACCGCTTCTACTTTAGCTGGATCTACAGAAATTCCGGCCCCCGATATCACATGCCCTAAAAACTGAATCTGTTGCAGCCAAAACTCACATTTTGAGAACTTGGCATACAACTTCTCTTTTCTTAGCAATTCCAGCAATTCCCTTAAATGATCAGCATGTTCGGCCTCAGACTTTGAATACACCAGAATATCGTCGATGAACACAATCACCGACTTATCTAACATCGGTCTACAAACTCGGTTCATTAAGACTATAAAAATAGCCGGGGCATTGGTCAACCCAAAAGGCATGACCAGAAACTCGTAATGCCCGTAACGTGTCCTAAAAGCTGTCTTAGGCACATCTTCCTCTCTAACTTTTAGCTGATGATATCCCGACCTCAAGTCAATCTTAGAAAAGACACTCGCCCCATGTAATTGATCGAACAAATCGTCTATCCTCGGCAGCGGATACTTGTTCTTAACAGTCAGTTTATTCAACTCCTGGTAATCAATGCACATTCGCATTGTACCATCCTTCTTTTTCACAAACAAAACAGGGGCTCCCCACGGCGATGAACTTGGTCGTATAAAGCCCTTGTCCAACAACTCCTGGAGTTGTGTCATCATCTCTTTCATCTCGGTTGGGGCAAGACGATAAGGAGAACGAGCTACCGGTGCAGCTCCAGGGATCAGATCAATTCTAAATTCCACTTGTCTCTCCGGCGGCACGCCAGACAAGTCTTCCGGAAACACATCCGGGAATTGTGAAACAATAGGCACATCGGCCAACGTCTTCTTCTCAGCCTTGGCATCTATAGCATATGCCAGGTAGGCGTCACATCCCTTTGCAACAAGCTTTCGAGCTTTTGCAACAGTCAACAAACACAGATCCCCACTTCTCCTATCCCCATAAATGCAAATCTCACGCCCCTCTGGAGTAGTTATCTTTATCATTCGCTTCTTACATACTATGTGGGCTTCATTCTCTATCAACCAATCCATCCCGATAATCACATCAAATTCACTGAACTCGATCGGAATCAAGTCCAAATTGAAGACTACATCTTCAATCACTAAAGTGCAATTACGGTATACATGATCTACTTTGACTAAGGTGTTGCTAGCAGTTTCAATATCTAGTACAGCAGATAGCTTAGACAAAGGCATGGCAAGTTGTTGTGCAAACATAGTAGATACAAACGAGCGATTGGCACCCGAATCGAAAAGAACTCGTGCAGGTAAAGAGTTTACAATAAACATACCCGTGACCACCTCCGGGTTTTCCCTAGCCTCTTCTGCAGTAATCTGAAATGCACGAGCCGGTGCCCTTTGCGACTGACCCCGACCTCGGTTAACTGAACCACCGCTTGAACCTCCTGAAGATCGTGTTGATGTTGGAGCAGCAACTACTGGAGCATTCTTTCGACAATTCCGACTATAGTGCCCCCATACTCCACACTTATGGCAAGCATCAGATCTCCGTGGGCATTCATTTTGAAAGTGGCCCAACTCTCCGCAGCAAAAACACGCACGCCCGTTGGTGCACTTGCCGAAGTGTTCCAGATGACACTTGTTACAATACTGTGGCTCGGTGTTGATAGAGTATGCACGAGCACGACCGGAAGAACTAGACTGTCGACGGAAGGACTGTTGCGGCGAGTACTGCGATGATCGTGAAGAACCAGAATAACCTCCTTCGCGTTGGCGTTTCGGTGGTGAAGGTTGAGTTGGATTAGCTGAAGCAGCAGCGGACCCCATCACGTATCCCGACATACCCAAGATCTGTTCCACATTCCTGGCGGCCTCCAGTAAACCAACAAATGTGGGGTAGCGTACATTGCTCATCACCTTCCGAATCTCCAAATCAAGACCAGCCTCAAACCTGGTCACTTTCCTCTCCTCGGTATCTACTTGATGAGGCGCGAACAAACTCAGCCTCGTGAACTCTACAGCGTACTGGGACACAGACTTAGTCCCCTGAATTAGCGTCATAAACTTTGCTTCAAGTCTTCGGTGCTCATCGGCCGGGCAATACTGCTGAGTGAAGATATCAGTAAACTCAGCCCATGTCATAATAGATACTCTTTCCAAGGTTAACGCATTCACCATCGAGTTCCACCACATTACTGCATCCTTAGTGAACATTGCAGTAGCGAACCGGACCATATCCTTCTCAGCACAATCGCTGATTCGGAATGTCCGTTCAGTGGCTGTTATCCATTCCAGAGCGGCAACAGCATCACCCAATCCAGTAAATTCAACTGCTCCATTTCCCTTAAAGTCCTTGAAACGACAACCCCTGGGCTTATTTGATGACCCAGTGTTGTCACCTTGCTCGTCATCGTTTCCCTCTCTTTCCTTATTCTTTCTCTTGTCTTCTCTTCGTTTAGCTTCGGCCTCATCTCGAGCCCGAAACTGGTCCTGAATCATCTGATTTTGCTCAGCCATCATGGCTAGCATCATTTCTCTCGTCTCTTCTGGTGTCATTCCTCCTCCAGACATGTTCTGAAATATGAAACATATAACTTATTTAGTAACATGTCATTTATTTATAGACACCACCCAATTGTCCCGTATGATAGTCAATATTCTTATGATTACTAGATCATAACCTATCTTACTTCAGATCATTACTTAGTATCACTACATGTCAACACTTAATGTTTGAGACCAAGACCTCACGGACACTTGAATCTCAAACTACTACTCTGATACCATACGCTGTGACACCCTTGCCACATTAACCACCAATTACCATTCACCCAGGATTATTCACCAACAAACAGATATATAATGATCTGATATCTTAGTTAAAGTGCGGAAGCAAAATACATAAATCAAAGTAATACAACAGAGTCTAACACCCTACGGTGCTACAAAGGTTACATGTCTAAGTCTATAAACTCGAACTGAATTACATCATCCCCAAATTATTACAACATTGATTTCATAAAACAAATACCAAGCTAAACAGTGGAAATCTTCAAACACTTCAATAAACGTCCTAGCTAGACGGTCCAGCTGTAGACTTCCCTTTTCCTGTAAAAATTCAACAACTAAAGGGGTAAGCTAAAGCTTAGTGAATACCATATGATTTTACACATTCTACAAATCATTATGATGCCACCCAGGGTAACCGCGGTAACACATACCGTATACCCCACACGTACTCCAAGTACGCAAACCCGAGCCGCAGCTCCTTCGAGCTGACACTCGGCATAAGAACAACCAACCATCTGAGGCAGACATTACATCGGGGATGACCTACTGTCTATCCTGACCACAGAGGTGTCAAACTCTTGGTCATATAGCACAGTAACATCAGAGTACAGATGCGACCACGCAGGTCCATCGAAAAGATGCACAACAAATGAACGGACATGCAACAAATATGAATGTGCATCAACATAAACGCATGTTAGTAGAATGCCAAACGAACATGAAACAACAGGCCTCAGCAGGCAATGCAAACATAAAGCAGATGCAGACATGTTAAAAATCAAAGGTACTCACAGTGGGTGCGTTATTAATCTTTAAGCAATATTATTTCTCCTCGGAATTTCAATCGGATCAACCAAGTACCCCACTGTGGGTTAAACAACACCACAAGGGACCTGTAAGTCATTTGTAACAACACATTGTGTTAATATCTTGTTTAATTTCATAAAACTTAATTTTTATAAGTTTTGCAGAATTTTGGTCCCAATTTCGGATCTATGTCCGAATTCGGATCCCACCCGAATTCGGACCCCCAATTCGGATCGCATGCCAATTCGGTCTCTATATATATATGCCCCAATTCGGACCCCTTTAATTTCGGACCATGTCCGAATTCGGACCTCATCCGAATTCCGACACTTAGAATATTTTGCCATTTTTGATTGTTCACATCTCGGATCAAAAAGCCATTTCGGATTACATGCTAGATTCGAATCTAACCTAGATTCGAATGGTGCCAGATTCGAAACCTATTAAATTCGAACATCCGAATTTCGGACCATTCGAATCTGTTCTTGATTCAATTATTTTCCAGATTTAAATCTAAGTCATTTTCGTGTTTATTCAATACATGAAATAAATTATACCCACTAAAATACACTTAATTTCCACCACTTTAACACTAATATTATCATACTTTCATACCAATTTACATCCTTTTTAACCAATTTTGTTCATCCATCGAACACACACTAAAACACACACTAAAAATCCATAAATTATACTTATAAGCCGAATCAGAAGCTGAAATTTAACATGTAGCTTCATATACACTAGATTTAAACAAATCTTTAACTATATAACACATGCATCCATGTTTGAATCTCCAAAATCTAATTTTCGGTTCATATAAAAACCGAACCATAAACTTTAAAATTCAAAGAATTGAAGTAATATTTACCTTAAATCGATTCTTGCAAATGTTTTTGTTCCTTAATTGCAAGCTAAATCCAGATTTTCAGCCTCAAATTCAAAGTTTTGATGATCTTCAATTCGTAGAGAGAGAGAGAGCCGAGAGATGAGAGAGAGTAACTTGGTTCAAATGAATGGAATTAATGAATTTTCCCCCTTTTTATTTCCTTCTTTAAAAACTTGGCACATTTTACCCCTCTTCTTATCCGGTTCCATTAAATACTGATTATGATTATATAAATAAAGAATCCATCTTTATTTACTATCCCTAATAATTAAATAATTACTTTCACTTAATAAATTGAAATTTCTAAATTTCCAAACAATACAACAAACTTTATAATTAATCCAAATTCCGTACCAACTTTCATAAATCAACTTAACTTACAAATTTAAACTTAATAAACTTCAATTATAATAATTTTAATCCGAGGATGTTACAGTTCATAACGAGGCCCAAATCGTTTGCAAGAAAAGGATGATTAAGATCACCACTCCTGAGGGCCGAGACATTTGTATTTATGGTGACAGACAAAAAGGCGACTTGTGCCTTATTTCAATTGCAAAAGCCCGAAAGCACGTTGCCAAGGGTTGTTCAGCTTACTTAGCCTACGCTGTCGATGCTAAGGCTGAAATTCAATCTCCTTCTACCGTTCCAGTCGTTTTCGAGTTTCCAGATGTCTTTCCAGAAGATATCTCGGGATTGCCACCTGATCGCCAAGTGGAATTCTGCATTGATCTCATTCCCGGAGCTGCTCCAATAGCAAAGGCTCCTTACCGTCTAGCCCCTGCTGAAATGCAGGAAATGATGAAGCAGTTACAGGAGCTACTTGACAAAGGTTTTATCCGCCCAAGTTCATCTCCTTGGGGCGCTCCTGTTCTGTTCGTCAAGAAGAAGGATGGCACATTACGTATGTGCATCAACTACCGGGAACTCAACAAAGTCACAATCAAGAACAAGTATCCATTGCCCCGGATTGATGATCTCTTCGACCAGTTACAAGGCGCAAGCTACTTCTCGAAGATTGATCTTCGTTCGGGTTATCATCAACTCAAAGTACACTCAGATGACATTCCTAAGACGGCTTTCAGAACTCGTTACGGACACTACGAGTTTTTTGTAATGCCGTTCGGTCTTACTAATGCGCCGGCTGCTTTCATGGATCTCATTAATCGAGTCTGCCGACCAATGCTCGACAAATCTGTAATCGTGTTCATCGATGACATTCTCATATATTCAAAGACCGAAGAGGATCATGCTGCACATCTGAGAGAATTACTAGAGTTGCTACGCAAAGAGCAACTTTATGCCAAATTCTCGAAGTGTGAGTTCTGGTTGAGGCAGGTACGTCTCAACGTTTGAAACAATTTCATGATCCTTAAACTCAATCATAAATTATTTTATTAACTTGTACCTCTTAAACAATCAATTCAGATCCAATTCTTGGGGCACGTGATATCTGGTGCTGGGATTGCTGTTGATCCTGCAAAGATCGAAGCTATCCAGAACTGGGAATCACCCCGCAACGCCTCAGAGATTCGGAGTTTTCTGGGATTGGCTGGTTACTACCGCCGATTCATCAAAGATTTCTCAAAGATCGCCGTTTCGCTAACAAAGCTTACTCGCAAGAATGCTAATTTCTTTTGGAAAGAAGAACAACAAGCGGCATTTGACAATCTGAAGAAATTACTAAGTGAAGCACCGGTGTTAGCCCTGCCTGAAGGGAACGAAGACTTTGTTGTCTATACAGATGCATCAGGCACGGGTTTAGGCGCTATTCTGATGCAAAGAGGAAACGTCATAGCATACGCTTCCAGACAGCTCAAACCACATGAGAAAGATTACTCTACCCATGATCTAGAGCTGGCTGCTGTGACTTTCGCTCTCAAGTTATGGAGACACTACTTGTACGGAACCAAGTGTCAGCTCTACACCGATCACAAGAGTTTAAAGTACATATTCAGTCAGAAGGACTTGAATATGAGGCAAAGAAGGTCAATGGAGCTGATAAAAGATTACGACTGTGAGATTCTCTATCATCCAGGGAAGGCCAACGTAGTGGCCGATGCCCTAAGCAGGAAAGCGTACTGCAAGGCATACTGCTATGCCTTGACTTCCACAATACTGACGTCCACTATCATAGACGATGTAAGGGCTGCTCAGTTGCAGGCCTTAAAGGAGGAGAATGTAAAAGACGAAAATGTCAGGATTCAGTTGCCATTAATGCAAGACGATGGAACTGGACTGAAAGGAGTTTACGGTAGAGTTTGGGTTCCTAAGTTCGGGAACATGCGAGATGTAATTCTCGAGGAGGCTCATCAATCTAAATTCTCAATTCATCCTGGCAGCACAAAAATGTACAACGACCTGAAGGCCGATTTCTGGTGGCCAGGATTGAAAAGAGATGTCGGTCAGTATGTTGAAAGGTGCAGAACATGTCGTCTAGTCAAAGCAGAACATCAACAGCCCTATGGTAGTATGCAACCTCTTCCTATCCCAGAATGGAAGTGGGATCATATTACTATGGACTTTATAACGAAGCTGCCCAAGACGCGTCGTCAACATGATGCCATTTGGGTCATTGTTGATCGATTAACAAAATCTGCTCACTTCATACCAATCCGAGAAACCTACTCACTGGACCGACTTGCCCAGATCTACGTAAACGAAATCGTTATTAGGCATGGTGTGCCTAAGTCTATTGTCTCCGACCGAGATAGTAGATTCACTTCTAATTTCTGGACTGCTCTGCAAAACGGTCTTGGTACTCGTATCGTAATGAGTACTGCCTATAGACCTCAATCTGATGGGCAAAGTGAAAGAACAATCCTAACTCTCGAAGACACGCTTAGAGCCTGTGTCATGGATTTGGGTGGTAACTGGGACGATCACCTCCCACTGGTTGAATTCTCCTACAACAATAGTTACCATTCCACTATCAAGATGGCACCGTTCGAGTCTCTATACGGAAGAAAATGTAGGACTCCAACCTGTTGGAGGGAAACAGGAGAAACTCCAATAGCCGGTCCTGCTTTGCTACAAGAAACAAATGAAAAGATCCAACTCATACAGCAGTACATGAAAACAGCACAAGATCGACAAAAGAACTATCATGATCGCCGACACAAAGCGATAGAATTTCAAAAAGATGATTGGGTCTACTTGAAGGTTTCCCCGATGAAGGGAGTTACAAGATTCGTAAAGCGAGGAAAGCTATCACCTCGATTCATAGGACCCTTCAAAATACTAGAAAGAGTTGGGAATCAGTCCTATCACTTGGACTTGCCGGAAGAGTTATCAGGAGTTCACCCGGTCTTCCACGTAGGATACTTAAGAAAGAGTCTGGTGCCCGAGAGGGAACCATGGACTGATCACTCGGACATTAAGGTTGACGAACGGCTAAGGTTCGTTGATGAACCGGAGTGCATTTTGGAGACAAAAGTCAAAAAGCTACGGAACAAAGAGATCAGGATGGTGCTGGTCAAGTGGAAGCATCATCGGGGAGCTAATCACACTTGGGAATCGGAAGAAGACATGAAGACTAAGTACCCAAGTTTGTTTAGCGCAGCATGACTTCGCGGACGAAGTATAGGCGTCGTGGAGCCCATGCTGTAACATCCCAAATTTTAATTATATGTAATTTACGGTTTTAAGACTCAATTATTTGTATTAATGAAATATTATGTCAATTTAAGTTATTTTGATCATTATATCAGTTAAATGAGAAAATACAAAGTTGAGGGGTATATTGTGCAAATGAGTCAAAATAAAGAATAAAAGAAAGGAAACTCTTCATTTCTTCATTCTCACTCTCTCACTACACTCTCTCTCTACCGGTTTCTCTCTCTCTCTACTCTCTCTTCCTCTCGGCTCCATCCAAGAACACACACAAGAATCAACAATTTCAAGTGTTCAAAAGTTGGATTCAGATAGCAAATAAGGAATTATAAGCATTACAACAAACGATTTGAGGTAAGAATCACTCCTATTTACGAATTTATGAGATTTTGGGTTCGGTTTTGGTAAGAACCGAATCAAAGGATTTTGGTTCAGATTGTTAATGCATGTTAGAATTTGTTATTGATATGTTAAAATCGGGTGTTGATAATGTAGTGTACCAATTTTCAGATTCAGATTCAAAGTCTAAGTATGATTTTGGAATTAAGTGTGTGTGTTCATCGAGACTCATAAGAAAAATGGACATAAATGGGTTATTTTGGTACAATATGACATGTTATAAGTTGTTATAGTGTATATAAGTTCACATTTGCAATATTAGACTCAGAAACATGCAAAAATGACCCAAACATAAAATCTGGAAAATCTGGAAAAATATGCTAAGTATGAATTCGGATCATCACCCTAGTTCGGACTCAACCTCAATTCGGACCATACTCAATTCAGACTTACAATGATTTTGGACCTTGCCCTATTTCGGTCCTATCCCAATTCGGACACCGTCCCAATCCGGATCAATAGTGAGTTCGGACCAATTGTATTTCGGACCATAGGAACTTCGGACTATACTTAATACGGACCAACCACAATTTCGGATGCTATCCCAATTTCGGATCATACTCAATTTCGGACCACTAGCTAATTTCGGATACTTACCCAATTCGGATCCCCATACCCATTTCGGATCCATGTACATTTCGGACATGTCCCAATTTGGACCCCAACACCCATTTCGGACACATAGTGATTCGGACCATCCGAATTCGGATGTGGTCCGAAATCAGAACCCAATTACATTTAATTTTCAGAATACAATTTTTAAGCAATTACTGACATTACATCACTATTACACCTACTTTACAGATCATTGTGGTGTTATCAAAACACACATTGATTCAGGATCAAGTCACAAAACCAATCACTGTGAGTAACAGATTGTCATTCGAACATTTATTGTTTTTGCATTCATGTTTATAAATTCAATGGCATGTTCACATTGTTCATATACTTCATTTGGCACTCATGAAATGATTTGTTGTTATGATGCACTCTCGTACTTGACATGTAACACACATGTAGCTTGCGTTCATTTGAAAGTGCATCTATTTACATCATGCTTGCACTGCATGATCATTACTTCATAATCCGATGCGACCTGGACTGGGGCTGACAGCAGGCCACTGTCGGGGACTGATCATCCCACTCGTATCCCAACAGGTTCGGTACATCCCCGATCAGCATATTGAACTGCCAACCCATGCTTGCACTGCATGGTTTTTCACATACACTGAGGCTTACACTGCCGATATTCACATACATGGGGCTTACACTGCCCATGGTTAAGCATTGTTTGTAAAGAAATATTTGTTGTATGCATAATCTGTTATCTCACTAAGCATTTAGCTTACTGTTGACTCACATTGTTTACAGGCAAAGGCAAGAGTGTAGGTGGACCATCTACTTAAGCATATCAAATCAATATCCCGGAGACCTTAGTAGCTATTGGTACTTGAATGTCATAGCTTTGGGCTGGGATTTCTACTTCTAAAACAATTATGTTGATGTAATAGTTAGACTTTTATCACTGTAGACATGTATTCTATTGCTTTAGTGTGGATTTGCTTAATTCTAATTTAAGTATTCAATTTCAATTATTATGATACTCATTGGGTTGTTAGTCGATCCTGGTGATTGCTACAATTATATCATTAATTAACAAGGACGTCACAACAACTGTAACCATTGGCTTAGTGAGTTCATAGATTTAACAGTACACATGTTGTAATGCTAGATGGAATGTGGGTATAGCGTGATATAACTTGACTACCGCCAACACCCACATAACGTGAGACATAGTAAGTAAGAGCAGGATGATGTCCAGGCCACGCTCACGCTTTTAGTTGACGCTATCCACTCAATACTTGCCCAGCTACCATTAGGCTATGTGGGGGGACGTCGGGTTAGGTAACCACCAAGTTTAGCTGAACAGGTGACATAGACATGGTCTAGAATAATAGAATAGTAATGCTAATTAAGCTGACTTGAAGACTTATATGTCAATGATGCAAGCAATGATGATAACATAAATTAGCAAGTTCATGATAGCAACATTAGTGTGAAGACCACCCCTCATGGGGCAGTTCTCACCAGTCTAGGTCCCACAACATGCTATACGATATCAACCATAACTAAGATAGAGTAATTATATGCGGAATTATAAATTACAGTACAGAATATTAGGATTTAAGTTTAATACAGATTACGATTTTTAAATTAAACTTATAAAGGGTACTATCTAATCTAGGTTATGTCATCACACAATCAAGATAAATCTACCCAGAACACCACAATATCATCATCCAATCTGTACCAAAATGGTTTGCTGAGTAGAGGTCTATGAAAACTTCACTTGATTCTTGTATGACCTAAGTACTAGGTCCGGCAGGTGACTTTCCTTTATCTTTTCCTGTAAAAAATGTTAATGTAGCAACTGTAATCAATGCTTAGTGAGTATATAGTGTTAGACACAAAAAGGCCTCAGTCAAACCTGTTCTGCATCTGAGGGGGAGATTGTTAATCAAACCTGTTGATGCACTTGATGGGTAAAAGCTAAGGCCTGCTTATGCCTTAATAATACCTAAAAAGTGATTTGCAATATCAGTCCAAAGCTGTTCTATATGTTGCATGTGTTGCAACTAAGACAGTTTGTCCAAGCTGTTCTGTCTGTTGAACAGGCTGGACATAAACTGTCTACGCTGCTCTACACTGGTGAGCAGCTTGGGCATCTTAATAGTGTTCTAATCTTTGTGAACAGAACCTGTTCTTTGTGAACAGGCTAAACACTTTATGGAATGTGTTTCCAAGTCCTCATGTATTGTTTTTGGCTTCAAGATCAGTTTACAAAGTCGAAGACAAAGTGGAAATCAGAACTGCTCAGCCTGCCCAAGCTGTTCTATTACATGAAGACAAAAGGTTATTTGAAAAAGGGTGACTGACCTTTTTCTTATATCAAAATAGGCCTTTACAAGGAAGAAAGACGCAAAGTTGACATTCCTTATTTGGTTAAAGGCAATGCAACAGTAGACAAAGTGAAAAGACAAAAGTTCTGTGCATGTGAAGACAAGTCTGCTTTTCAGAAAAGTGCAGAAAAGTTATGTTGTCTTTGCAAACAAGACTTCTCCTTTTTCATTCAGTCCAATGAAGAAGTTTCTCTTAGATCCTCTGAGTGAGTATAAAAGGAAGTTTCTAAGGTCAGAAAGATTAAGCCAAAAAAAAAAGCTAAGTGCTGAAACCAAGAGTGAACGTGCAAGTGTGTTTTTCATGCATGCAAGCCTGCTTGTGTAATACAGCTTCTCTGTGTCTAAGCTGATTCTACATAAGCTGTCTCTCTGAGTCTTGTAAACACAGTGAGTGCTTCTTAGTGAGTGTATTCATTGTAAGCTAGTTTGAGTTTGTTTTAGACTAGTGATCATACTGTTGTATCTGTCATCTCAGCTTGAACCTTTCCGCATTCAAGCTTGTTTGTAATTAACAATTTGTTGACAATACATACAAACAATGAAAAAATAGTGTGTAGTTTTTAAATAGCTGTATTCACCCCCCCCCCCCTTCTACAGCTTAAAGTTATATACTTTGGGAAACTCTCGGGACCTACAACTGGTATCAGAGTAGTTTAGATTGTGTGTCATTCTAGATCTCTCATTCTCCCAAGTTTCCATGGACAACAGTGCTGCAAATTCCTCATACTATGACAATGGCTCAATGGGCAAACCTCCAAAGTTCAATCATCAGAACTTTTCTGGTTGGAAGTGCAGAATGATGCTCTACCTAGAGAATCTGGATGTACAACTACCAGAAATTGTAATAGAGAGTCCCTATGTGCCAACCTCTGTTACAACAATAACTCCTGCTGTTGAAGCAGCTGCTCCTGAGATTAGAACATTTGAGAAAGCAAAAGCTCAATGGTCTGATGAAGATAAAAGATTGATGGCTCTTGATGCAAAGGCCAGAAACAATCTGGTCATCTCCTTACCTGATGATGTGTTCAAACAGGTTGAGAAGATGAAGACTGCCAAGGAGATGTGGGATACTTTGTGTACCGTCTATGATGGACCCACAATCACACTGGATAACAGGATTAACAATCTTGTTAGACAGTATGAACTCTTCTTTGCAAAACCAAAGGAGACTCTCACAGAAACCTACACCAGGTTTACTGCTCTTGTGAATGATCTCAAAGCTGTTAGGATCACTAAGGACAGCCTTACTCTGGTAAACAAGTTTTTGGACATCCTCCCTGAAGAATGGAATTACTTTTCAACAATTTTAAGAATTCAGGTACAATTAGAAGTATGGATCTTGTCCACTTGTATGGATCCTTACTAAATGATGAACAGTCAAGGCAACAGAAGAGAAATGCCTTGGAGATGTCTAAAAGAGGTGCAGCCTTTGTGGCTAATGTGAGACAGCCTGTGAGTCAGGTGACTGATGTGTTCACTCAACCTGATCAACAGGATGATGATAAGGAGGAGGTGTCAGATGAGGAAGATAATGCAGATCTTGCTGAACAGGATGATGAGCAAATGATAGCTATGCTTGTCAAAAGGTTCAACAAGAAGAGGTTTGGAAGAAACATGCTGCAAGGAAGTTCAGGTGCTGGCAAAAAGAAGGCATTTGATAAATCCAAGGCTGAGTGCTTCAAATGTGGCAAAACTGGCCATATAGCTGCTGACTGTGTGTCAAAAGCTGTTGGTCAGTCATCCAAACCATACAAGACAAACAAGGATGATGGTTATAGGGTTAAGTACCTTATGGCCATGGCTGAGCTGAGGAAGTTGGAAAAGTCAGTGGGTTCCAACGGCCAAAAGGGACTCATGGCAGAGACTTGTGACTGGGAGGAATCGGATTCATCATCTGATGAAGAACACAATCAATGTCTGATGGCCAACACTGATGTCCCATCAACAAGCAGTTTCAAACAGGATCTGGCTGAAGCTGAAGCTTTCAGCAGCTTAGAGAACTGGAATCCTACAATGATGTATAAGGTACAAAATTTTATGGCTTACAGTTCTGAAGAAAAGATTAAAATGTTTGAATATATGCTAGTTGATTTGAAAGCTGCTGTTGAGAAGCATGATGCTTTATTATCTGAAATCTCTAAGCTTAAAACTGATCTTAAAACAAAATCCAGTACACTGAACAATTTCCATAAGTTGGAAACTGAGCTTGATGAATTAAAACACATCAACTCTATTTTACTGGAAGAAAAGAGAGAAACAGATATAAAGCATGCTAAGCTTCAAAAGATAGTTGACTCTTGGTGCCAATCTGCACAAAAAGTCAGCCATTGTATAAGTCAATAGATCCCTGCACAAATTCAAGCCTATCTTGGAGGGGATCTTGATACAACAGCTTCCATTGTTGAGATTAATAATCTGAAAGAAGATTTATCCACTCTTGGTGAGCTTCCAAACACTTTTGTTCAAAAAGTGAATAGTAAACTAATCTCAACAAACAGGTTTGTCAGGCCTCAAAATACTGACAGCTCGTGTGAACATAGCTCAAAAGCTGGTGTTGGAAAATGTTCTTCATCAATCCAGCCTGCTAAGTGCTCTGCTGATTCACCCAAGCAAAAGAAAGGAAAACATGTCCAAACTACAGCTGTGGATACTAAACCTGTTGACAAAACAGGTTCTGGGTCCAAAGCTGATGGTAAAAGGCATAATAATCCGTTTGATGCTAAACATTTTCAAAACAAGTTTTCAAAAGTTAAGCAGCCTGCTTTCAACAAGGGTAAGTCTCATGTTGAAAGCAAACCTGCTGTGATTTCTAATAAGTTTACTAATCATAGTGGTAAACTGGTTTTACATGAAAATAAGTTTTTCAAAACCAGAAACAATGATTATGTTGATAGGCAGCATAAATCACGTCTCAGTAGGGACAAAGGCAAAGCCATTGCTCAGCCTGAGAAACATGGGAATAAGTTCCCCAAACTTGTGGAAGTTCAAAAGCCAATTAAGCTTCCTTTCTTTGACATTTGTCCTCCTAAAAAGAGGTAAGAAGAGACAAACAAAGCTGTGACTTTTGAACCCTCCACTCAAGCTGTTGATTCATCAAATAGCAATAAAGTTGCTAAACATGCTAAAAGAATCAACAAAAACAATTCAGAATGTGTTTCTAAAAGTTCTTCCAAAAATCCTAAAAAGAGAAAATGTTATAAATGTGGGAAGAAGACACATCTGGCCAAGGACTGTCCTGAATCTGAGGACATGAGGCCTGTTGACTCTGATGGTTCTCTCACAGCTGTTACAAGCAGTGTTGGAAACATCTCAGCCAAAAGTGGTATCCAAGCTGACACCATTCAAATTGGGAATATTAGTGTGGATATTATAAGTCCATCAACAAATGTTGACGAAGTAGGAGAACTCATCTCTGTGATGAGTTCCCCTAAAAATGACTAATATTTCTCTTATCACTCTGCTGGAAAAACAACCTTTCCAGGTTTGGTACTTGGACAGTGGCTGCTCAGGGCACATGACAGGTTGTAAAGAATTGCTGAGTGATCTCAGGCCTGAAAAAGGGCCAAAAGTCACATTTGGTTACAATGTACAAGGATCCACTGAGGGATATTAAAATCTTAAAGCTGGTGTTGCAGTGTTCAAAAGAGTAGCCTATGTGATTGGACTAAAACATAACCTTGTTAGCATAAGTCAACTATGTGATGCTGGCTATAAGGTTAACTTTGATGAACACCTGGGTTACATATTGGATCCCCAAGGCAAAGTTGTGCTATGTGCTCAACGAAAGAAAGGTGTATATGTTGTGGACATGCAATCTGCTGATCCCACAACTGAAACCTGCTTTCTCACAAGAACAAATGCAGACTTAAACTGGTTATGACACAAAAGGCTGTCACATCTGAACTTCAAGAACATCAATAAACTTTGTAAGAAAGAGTTGGTGACAGGTTTGCCTTCTATGACCTTTGTTAAAGATAAACTCTGCACAGCTTGTGAGAAAGGCAAGCAGAGGAAATCATCATTTAAATCCAAACATAACTTCTCTATTGATACTCCTCTCTTCTTAATCCATATGGACTTGTTTGGACCTGTAAATGTTCCAAGTCTAGGAGGAAGAAGATACATTCTAGTAATGGTTGATGAGTTCTCCAGGTACACATGGGTAATCTTTCTGAAGAGCAAAGGAGAGGCTGCTAGAGAAATTATTGGATTTGTGAAAAAGATGGAGATGCTGAACTCTGCCCAAGTGAAGCAGCTTAGAAGTGATCATGGTACTGAATTCAGAATCAGTACTCTTGAAGACTTCTGTGAAGAGAAAGGAATCACTCAAAACTTTTCAGCTGTAAGGACTCCACAACAAAATGGAGTTGCTGAAAGGAGAAACAGAACTCTCATTGAGGCTTCTAGAACCATGTTGTGTGCATCAGGGTTACCTTCATCATTCTGGGCTGAAGCTGTCAACACTGCCTGCTTCACCCAAAACAGATCCTTAGTGGTGAAAAGGTTGAACAAGACTCCTTATGAGCTGCTCAAAGGGAGGAAGCCAAATGTCAGTTACTTCCATGTGTTTGGGTGTCCCTGCTTCATTCTGAATCAGAGGGACCAACTGACAAAGTTTGAACCTAAAGCTGATGAAGGTGTGTTTGTTGGCTACTCTGCTATCTCCAAAGCCTACAGAGTATTCAACAACAAAAGAAAGGTGATAGATGAATCTATAAATGTCACCTTTGAAGAGTCCAAGAATGCTTCCACCAAAGCTTTTCCTGAATCAGTTTCAGGAGAACTTAACTTTGATGATCTGATGCATTCAAACAATGAAGAGGACTCAAAAGGTTCCACTACACCCAGTGTGGAACCTGTTAATCATTATGGGCATGATGATGATTATGTCAATACATCCTGTGTGAATAAGTGTACTGACTTAATTATAACTGCATGTCCTGAACCTATCAATGCTGATTTTCCTAGTTCTTCTGCTGATATGTTCAACAGTGGTCAGACATGTTCAACATGTGAACAGGCTCAAGACAACAGTGTGTCTGAAAATCTTGAGAACTGTTCAACAGGACCTGCTGAAGATGTTAACAACTCAGGTGAATCATCATTGAAAAATGATCCTAAGTGGATCAGGTGTCACCCAAATGATCAAATAATTGGTGACATCAACAAAGGGATACAAACACGATGGGACAGCTTAGGGAACTTCTGTATGTTCTCTAGCTTTGTTTCACTAATGGAGCTAAAGAAGGTTGATGAAGCACTAAAAGATGCCAATTGGATCACTGCCATGCAAGAAGAGCTCAATCAGTTTGAGAGAAACAATGTATGGAAGCTGGTCCCTGCTCCTAAAGGTAAAACCATAATTGGCACTAAATGGGTTTTCAGGAATAAGATGGATGAGCAAGGTCATGTCATTAGAAATAAGGCAAGACTGGTTGCTCAGGGCTACAGACAGGAGGAAGGAATTGATTATGATGAAACATTTTCTCCTGTGGCCAGGCTAGAAGCAATTCATTTGTATCTAGCCTACGCTGCTCATAAGAGCATCAAGGTATTTCAAATGGATGTGAAGAGTGCATTTTTGAATGGGAAGCTGCAAGAAGAAGTTTATGTCAAGCAGCCTTCAGGTTTTGAAAATGAACAACATCCAGGTTTTGTCTATAAGTTGGACAAAGCTCTCTATGGTCTCAAACAAGCCCCTAGAGCCTGGTATGACACTCTTACTGAGTTCCTTATGAGCAATGGGTATTCCAGAGGTAAAGTGGATACTACACTGTTCATAAAGAAAGTGAAATCTGACATTATGCTTGTTCAAATTTATGTGGATGATATAATATTTGGTTCTACTAATGAGCAGTTGTGCAAGAATTTTTCATTACTCATGAAATCCAAGTATGAAATGAGTATGATGGGAGAACTTACTTTCTTTTTAGGATTACAGGTTAAACAAACCTCAACTGGAATTTTTATAAATCAAAGAAAGTACACTTTAGATCTATTGAAAAAGTTTAAATTTGATCAAAGTTCTCCTATTAAAACCCCAATGGCAACCAATGTAAAATTGGATGCTGATGCCAGTGGCAAAGCTGTTTCAGTAACAGCTTACAGAGGCATGATTGGGAGCTTGCTATACTTAACTGCTAGTAGACCTGATATTATGTTTGCTACCTGTCTGTGTGCTAGATTCCAAGCTGATCCAAAGGAGTCTCATCTAGCTGTTGTTAAAAGAATCTTCAGATACCTGAAGGGTACACCAGGTTTGGGTCTTTGGTATCCCAAAGACTCCAGTCTTGAACTAACAGGTTATTCAGATTCTGGTTTTGCAGGCTGCAGGCTAGACAGGAAAAGCACAACAGGTGGATGTCAACTGCTTGGTGGTAAGTTGATAAGTTGGTGTAGCAAGAAGCAGAACTCTGTGTCTACTTCTACTGCTGAAGCTGAGTACATTGCTGCTGGAAGCTGTTGTGGACAGATTCTATGGATGCAGCATCAGCTTGAAGATTATGGTCTTGTGTATAGGAAAATTCCTATTCTATGTGATAACACAAGTGCCATAGCCATTTCCAACAATCCAGTATTTCATTCCAGAACAAAGCATATTGAAGTCAGACATCACTTCATCAGGGATCACATTCAGAAAGGTAATGTGGAGGTAAGTTTTATTTCCACAAATGAACAGCTTGCAGACATTTTCACCAAACCTCTGGATGAAACTAGGTTTAATTACCTTGTCAGTAAGCTGGGCATGTTAAACAAGAGTGACTAAGTGTTTCTCAAAGGTCTAAGACTTTGTGTGTTTCACACTGCTCAAGTTTCTTAGAACAGCTTAGACAGAACAGATTATACATGTTCTGTACTTAGCCGTTTGTCTTAAAAACTTGAACAGCTTGAGCACACATCAGGCTGAACAATCATAGTTTACTAGTCCAGCCTGCTCTGATGGTCCAATCTTCACCCTGCTCACTTCTTCACACTGTCTTACAAGTCATTATCTTGTAACCTGTTCAACTATTGAACACATCCTGCTCTTACAAAAGAAAACAGGCTGGATGCACAGTTTGAAAAATGAACAGCTTGAAGATTGAACAGCATGTGATGACCTTGCTCATCACAGGTTTGACCAACAGCTTAGACCAAAAATTTTAATTACCTTTCTTCAAACTTAAGTTACTTAATTAATGTTTTATTTAACTTAATTACTGCGGATAATGTGTGTTACGTGTGTTAGTGATTAAAAAGGACTCAAGTGGTCTGACAAACAGTCTGACATGGACAACCGTTCCGTTTTCCGTTAACGACGTTTTCAAATCAAACCGCCCAAAACTTTCTCTCTCAACACACTCACATTCAAATCCTATAAATACCCAACTACTGTTTCATCTTCGTCTTCCTCATCATTTCCAGAAATCCTCAAGAACCCTAAAAATCGATTAAGTATCTTTTGCTTTTCCAAACCTCAAAACTTCCCAAATGGCTCACAGACCTAATCCCTTTCTTCCAGTGTTCGTTGGTGATGATGTTGTTAAACACTCATCAGTCACCACAATGCTGACCATCAAACCCACAAACTACATTGCAAACCTTACTATCCCCAAAAATTATGTGGGGAAAGGTTACGATCAAATGGTGGAGTTTCTGCAAGTTCATTCATTGAACTATGCCATGACTGCAACTCCTGGTGTCCTGTACCAGGAGATGGTGTACGAGTTCTGGTACACCTGTGCCTACAACCCCAACACCAAAGTCATCAAGGGGACTATTCTCAATGGGACTCAGACCATTGAGATTACTGCTGATCTTCTGAGGGAGGTTCTTCATCTGCCTGTTGCTGAGTCATATGATATGCCCCAGCCTGAAAACGAGCAAATGGGAAATTTGCTACGCTTCTGTGGTGTAGCAGAACCCAGAATTGGAGCAACGTTGTAGAGGAAGGATTTGTCTCCTACCTACAGCTTTCTGTTTGCTTCTGTGATGATGAGATTCAGCAGCAAAGTTGGTTCATTTGACCAACTGAGCAGAGATGAAGTTCCAATAGTCCTACAGCTAGTGGATGGGACTACCACTGATATGGCTAAGTGGATCTTTCTGAACTTGAGGAACCTGGTGCAGCAAGAGCCAAGACCAGCTGCTGTCCGTTATCCCAGGTTTCTGAGCCTCATTTTCAGACATGTTTGTGGTGAGCATCTATACAACTCTCAGCCTTTACTTAAGTCTGCTGCATTCCCTGTCATAGGGAATAGAGTTTTCTATTCTCCTGTACTCCCAAATGAGCCTCCTCTATCCACACCAATGAGGAGGTTGTTAGGTCTGGTGGAAAGACCCTCTGCTGTGAGGGTGGATCCAGAAGCTGCTGCTCCCACAAGAAAATTCAAAGCCAGGTCCAAACTTGTTAAGAGGACCCTGGCAACTGCTGAAGCTGGGCCTGTGAAAAAGAAGGCCAAAACAGCTCAGACTGAGTCTGAACCTTTAGCCTCTGTGGCTGAGGGGGAGCAGACTCCTCACCCTGGTTCATTTGTTGAACCTCAAGCTTCTATGGCTGGTGCCTCTGTGGCACCTGAGACTATGGAACAGGGCAACCCACCTGTTTCTGACCCAGTCTCAAAACCTGTTCAGTCTGAACCCCTCATCTCCTCTCCCCAATCACCTACTTCTTCCCTTAAATATCAACGAAAATCAATCTCCAAAAAGAAAACAGCCAAAACAACCACCTCCTCTGTTCCCTCTCAACAGGGTTCAGTTGTAAAAGAAGCAACCCCTGCTGCCTCTCCTATATTGGGAGAAGGTTCAGCCACATTGGAGCATGCTTCACTCCAATCTGAGTCTACCCAGAGTCAGCCTAGACCCTCTGGTTCCTCCCAACAGGAACCAGTTGTACAAACGGAGATAGCCACATCAACTATCCCAGCCTCCCAACAGGCTGAGGATATTGAAAGATAGTAGTCCTCTCCACTCCATTCTAAGTCCACACTGTCCCCCACTCAAATCTCCTCACACCCTGAGTCTGCACGAGGTGCCCACGATGCTGGTATAGACCAATCAGCAGCTCAGCCTCAAACTTCTGCTCCCCATGATACAGCTGTTCTACACCAAACAGCTGCTGAGGGACCAACCACCCAAGCTGATGAACCTCAGGGATCATACCATCCCTCTGGTGAGGCTGTTCCCTCCATGCAAACTCCATCAGCATGTTTCACCACTGCTGATGTTGAAATGCATATCCCATCTCCCAATGATGAAGTGCTTTTAAACCAAGGCACTGCAGAGGGAACCACCACTGGTCTTCATGAGGATGTTGCAGCACAAGCAGCATCTGAAAGGCCCCCAACACCAACCCCTTCTCCTGGTGATGCAGCTACAGCCGCTGCTGAAGGACCTTTTGACCCTTCCAAGCTGGGCCATATTACTTTTGCCCAGGCTATGGAACTTCTATCAAATGTTCCTCTTCCCTCTCCATCACACCCTCATACACCAGCCTCATCATCATCCTCTCCATCCACCCAATCTAAACAGTCAACCCATACACCTCCATCTCCCAAAGACCTGCCTTTGAAGGATCAACTTTTTCTGCTGACAAACAAAGTTGGTTCTTTGGAAACTACCATGACCTCTCTACCCTCTCTTATTTCAGACTCTGTGTCTGAACAGCTTAAGGGGTTCTTTGATTCAATCAAAGACTCTTTCCCTGCTACTCCACAAACAGATCATTCTTCACAGCTGATAGCACTCACTGCACAGCTGCAAACTGTGTCCAACTCCCTTTCCTCCATTCTTTCACTACAACAGGACTCCGTGTCCTCAATAACAGCTATTTCCCAACAGCTGTCATCTCTCCTCACTTCTTGCAATTCTACTCTTCCTGCCACTCTGGCCAGCTTGACCACACTAATTGGCTCTCTATCTAATTCTATGTCATCAAACCTTGCTGATGTACAAGATTCTCTCGACTTACATCTTGCACAGCTTCAAAGTTTGCTGTTCACAGAGTCTGATAGGGAAAACATTGTTAAGCTGACCTCCCTTCCTGGTACACAATCCTCTTCTCTTCAAACCTGTCTTTCCCACCTTGCAGAGGTCAAGGACAATTTGGCTTTCTTAGTGACTAGCCTTGTTGGCCCCAGGCCTGCTGCCAAATATGCTGGCAAGCCTGCTGACTTTGTGTCTTCAGGCAGACCGGGTGTTGAAGGTGCTGGTACATCTCCTTCAAAGGGGGAGAAGTCGTCTGCCTCTAAGGGGGAGAAAACTCCCACTTCTAAGGAGAAACCAGTGCCTCAGCATAAACTGGTCATCCTGCAGGAATCTCTGCAGCAGGTACAGTAGAGGGTGCTTCTCATGCTGCTCAGTCTACTCAGTTTGAATCTACAATCCCTGCTCAGTCTAAGGGGGAGGAATCCATTCCTGAGGGCAGGCCAAGCAGCAGAAGGGGGCATCTGATCCTAGAGGAAGAAGAAGAAGAGGAAGAAAGTCCTGAAGCTGCTACCACTACAGCAGCCAAAGGAAAAGAAATAGCAGAAGATGATCTCATACAGCAGAAACAAGCAGAAATCCAATTTCACAAAGCCAGGGCCAAAGAAATGGGTCTTCCTATGCACAAGTACTTTGAGTTTAGAGAAGAACAGCTTCAAGCCGTGGAAATTCTTAGAAAGGAAGAAGAATCTGCCAAAGCTGGCAAATCATTTACACTTCAGGAAGCAAAGAAAATTAAAATGTCTACTCTGGAAGTGCAAAAGAAAATATTGGAAGCTGCTAAGGGATCAGCAAAGGAGAAGGAAGCAGAGAAGGAAAAATGTACTCTGGTCTCAGTGACCAAGCCTACAGTGCCTCATGCAAGAGTTCAGTACCATTTTGACAACCTGGCAAAGAAAAAATTTCAAGATGTTGTTGAAAGAAGGCTTGCCAAGGAAGCAATTGTCAAAGCTGTCCCTATATCAAGAAAAGGCAGCCAGTGGAAGTTGAAAATAACAAGGATGGGTAATGCAGGCCCTGAATTGGAAACATATGACCACATTGACGTAGCATAGATGGGGTACAGAGAATGGATTGAACTGTCAGTTGCTCTGAGTGAGTCAAAGTCAGAAACGGCTAAGACAATCAGGGCATATGTCAAGAAACTGATGGAGAGAGTAAAGAACCTTGGCCTGATTTCCAAAGACGCAAGTGAAGGTGTCTTGGTGACACATCCAAAAATTAAGGCCAGGAGGACAAGGAAGGACACTGAAATGGAACTACTCCTTACACTGATTGAACAAGGCGATTATGCCATTGAAATGAAAGGAGTTGATCACAGCCTGCCTAGTGGAATAGAGTTTGAAGATGGCAAGATAATTGAAGAGCCTGAGCTGGGGGCATTTTTTGTAGATCCCTTAACTCAGAAGAAATGCTTTCAAAGAGCTTCAGATCTATACAAAGTTGATCTAAGACAACTTGTGGCCTTCTGACTTGCAGTTTCATTCAGGCAGTCTAGTAAGTGGAGAGCAGCCATCTGGGATCAGCTCAGAGGCTTATTTGAGAGAGGAGAACTTGAGGATCCCAAGTTCATGTTTATAAGAAGTGAAATTCAAGAACTTGAGGATACCAGAGAGCAACTTGAAAAGATGTTTGAAGGTCCCCCTCCAGTGTGATGAAGTCCATCTGCCATCTGGGCAGGTGAAGAACGGAAGTTGTCCATCAGTTGGACAGGCTTACCATTTTCTACTCCCAACAAAAACAGTCCAATATACATTAGTTGTACTCTATTTTACATATGTTGTAATTTCCTTTTACATTAGTTGTAATATACATCAGTACATTAGTTGTACTTTTGTAAGAACATATGTTGTTCTAATGTAATCAAAAACCAGTGTATATAAACTGATCTTTTACTTTATGATGATGTTGTATTTCTATTTCAACAAATGTATTGTAAAAATATATAGTGATTTTTGACAAGACCAGCTTAGACTGGTTATTGCAAATAGGGGGAGATTGTTAGGCACAAAAAGGCCTCAGTCAAACCTGTTCTGCATCTGAGGGGGAGATTGTTAATCAAACCTGTTGATGCACTTGAATGGCAAAAGCTAAGGCCTGCTTATGCCTTAATAATACCTAAAAAGTGATTTGCAATATCAGTCCAAAGCTGTTCTATATGTTGCATGTGTTGCAACTAAGACAGTTTGTCCAAGCTGTTCTGTCTGTTGAACAGGCTGGACCTAAACTGTCTACGCTGCTCTACACTGGTGAGCAGCTTGGGCATCTTACAAGTGTTCTGATCTTTGTGAACAGAACCTGTTCTCCATGAACAGGCTAAACACTTTATGGAATGTGTTTCCAAGTCCTCATGTATTGTTTTTGGCTACAAGATCAGTTTACAAAGTCGAAGACAAAGTGGAAATCAGAACTTCTCAGCCTGCCCAAGCTGTTCTGTTACATGAAGACGAAAGGTTATTTGAAAAAGGGTGACAGACCTTTTTCTTATATCAAAATAGGCCTTTACAAGGAAGAAAGACGCCAAGTTGACATTCCTTATTTGGTTAAAGGCAATGCAACAGTAGACAAATTGAAAAGACAAAAGTTCTGCACATGTGAAGACAAGTCTGCTTTTCAAAAAAGTGCAGAAAAGTTATGTTGTCTTTTCAAACAAGACTTCTCCTTTTTCATTCAGTCCAATGAAGAAGTTTCTCTTAGTTCCTCTGAGTGAGTATAAAAGGAAGTTTCTAAGGTCAGAAAGATTAAGCCAAAAAAAAAAAAAGCTAAGTGCTGAAACCAAGAGTGAACGTGCAAGTGTGTTTTTCATGCATGCAAGCCTACTTGTGTAATACGTTTCTCTGTGTCTAAGCTGATTCTACATAAGCTGTCTCTCTGAGTCTTGTAAACACAGTGAGTGCTTCTTAGTGAGTGTATTCATTGTAAGCTAGTTTGAGTTTGTTTTAGACTAGTGATCATACTGTTGTATCCGTCATCTCAGCTTGAACCTTTCCGCATTCAAGCTTGTTTGTAATTAACAATTTGATGATAATACATACAAACATTGAGAAAATAGTGTGTAGTTTTTAAATAGCTGTATTCACACCCCCCCCCCTCTACAGCTTAAAGCTATATACTTTGGGGAACTCTCGGGACCTACATATAGATTTTCAAATCAACATTCATAGTCAAGCGGATCATCAGTCTAGCGTGATATGTCTTGGCTGCCGCTACAGCCCTCATGATTGAGACATAGAAGTCATAGAGTCGGATAATGCTCAGGCCACGCTCACGCTTAAATCGTGGGGATCAGCCACATACTGGGCTAGCTACCAGTAAATCAACATGGCGGAACATCGGAGGTCATTACCAAGTTCAATAGAACTGGTGAAATAGCCAGGTCTAGAACAATAGACCAATCAAGGATAATCAAGCTGAATCAATATGTCAAGTGTATGCAATGATGAAGCATACGTAATCAAAGTCATGATAGCAGTAATCTCAAAGCAGTATCAGAAATGACTGTAAATGCAAAATCATATGAAGTGATGATCAAATAGCTATCATGATCCATTGGGAACCACCCAACAATGGTGTGCACAGGTCACAATCCATCTGATAATATGAATGTCAAATTAATCTAGCATCAACAACATGTCTCAACCGGAATTTCAAGCATGTTAAATCTGAATATCTATAACTCACAGTGTTGGGTCTTTATCAAACAGATGTAAAATCTGCCACCTGAGTTATCTCAGGATTTTATCTCAATCTGTTCTCTGTCAAATCAAATCTTTGACCCACTTTATAAATCTTTAAATCTTTGTTCAGAATTTCACTAAACCTGTCCAGAATTATCATAACAATCTTTTGGCAATATCAACATCTTTTATCTTTAAAATCTTTATTATATCTGATTCTGATAACTGATCACTCATTTATTATTCTTTCGTTCATATTCCATTCTCAAAGGATCAATATATTATATATATTTACATATATAATCATTTTGCTAATTATCTTGTTATTTTATGCGTTGTCCAAGTGTTTTATTCAATATATTCGAATTTAGAGAGTGGGTTTCGAATTTATATAATTAAAATCGAGCATGTGATAAATTTAAATGCATTAAAATCGAATTCTAATTAAATTCGAAGCCCCATTTCGAATTTAATGATCATAATTGAACCCTAGCCTTTATTTTATAACTAAATTCGAATGCCATAGTCCAAGTTAAATTCTCATTTCGAATTTGAAGGTTAAAGTCGAATGATGGATTAAATTTGAACATGCTAATAAATTCAAAGGTATAAAATCAAATATAAGATAAATTCTAGAACATCACATTTGAATATGGCATTAAAGTCGAATAATGATTAAATTCGAATACCATTTCGAATTTAATATCAAACTCGAAATCCATGTCTAATGTTTATGGTCAAATTCGAATATATGTTCAAATTTAGCTAAAAATTCGACTTTGTTCTATGCATTTCGAGTTTGTTCTTGACATCTAGAATTTGTTCATAATTTATAGCTTTAAATGATGAACTTCTAAGGCATAAATCACAAATATAATAAATATTAAGCCTAGGTTCGTTTATATTATACTTATTCTAGTTAAAAGTCAAGTTAAATTAACATTATTCACAGAAAATTATTCAAATTCGAATTTATTCTTTAAAACCGAAACAAAGAAATCAGAATAGCAATGATTTTTACCTCAAATTCATACGAAATCGAATATGTGACAGCAGATTCGTGTAGTATTCTCCGAGATCTTTCCAACGATATATAAAACACAAGAATCGGCCGGTCGGTTTGGGAGAAAATCTAGAGAGAAGTAGAGAGAGCGAGAGTCCGATTTGGATTAATGACCTTTAATCACGTTTATATACTTCATTTAGTTATATTTGCTACTTAACCCACTATTACTTTTGTATATTATATCTCTTTTATTTAATTATCTTTATAACATAATTTATAATTAAATCATAATTCAACTATTTATATAATTTAATTAAATATTTCATAACTTAATTAAATTATAATTCAAATAATGTAATAAAATTACATTATTGGTTCGATAATCAGATAATTAAACTATGCTAAAAACTAGGTTGTTACAGAATGGGCTCCACCACGCACAAACTTCGTCCCCGAAGTTAGCTATGTTCAAACAGACTGGGATATGTTGCTTTAATAACATCATCAGATTCCCAAGACTGATGCGAACCCTTGTGTTGTTTCCACTTGACGAGCACCATCTGTATTTCTTTATTCTGAAGCTTTTTGGTCTTCGAGTCCAGAATACGTTCCGGCTCTTCAACCACGCCAAGCTTCTCATCAATTTGCAGGTTAACATGTGGTATTTGCACTTCTCTTTCGTCTGCTAGACTCTTTCTCAAATGACTGACATGGAATACAAGATGTATTCCATATAAGTCCGCTGGTAGTTCAAGACGATAAGATTGGTTTCCTATCTTTTCGAAAATCTTGAACGGGCCGATGAATCTCGGAGCTAGCTTGTTTCTCTATATGAATCGAACCACATTTTTCATTGGGGATACTTTCAGCATCACCCAATCGTTAACCGCAAAGCGAATAGATCTGTGTCGATTATCATAATATGACTTCTTCCTGCTTTGAGCTTCAAGAATGTTCCTTCTAACGAGTTGAATCTTTTCATCAGTCAACTGTAGAAGGGCAGGTCCTGCTATTGGCGATTCACCTGTTTCGCGCCAACAGGTGGGAGTTCTGCATTTTCTTCCGTATAAAGCTTCAAATGGAGCCATCTTGATCGTTGAATGATAACTGTTATTGTAAGAGAATTCGACCAGAGGCAAGTGGTAATCCCAGTTACCACCTAGATCAAGAACACAGGCACGAAGCATATCTTCAAGAGTAAGGATAGTACGCTCACTCTGGCCATCTGCATTAGGATGATAAGCAGTACTCATAGAGATTCGAGTACCAATCCCGTCTTGTAGAGCTTGCCAGAATCTAGATGTGAAACGACTATCACGATCAGATACGATAGACTTTGACACACCATGACGAGAAATAACTTCTGTGGTGTATATCTGGGCCAATCTATCAAGAGAATAGGTCTCCTTCATCGGTATGAAATGTGCTGACTTCGTTAATCGATCTACGACTACCCAGATGGAGTCGTGCTGTCTTTTGGTTTTCGGCAACTTCGTGATGAAGTCCATTGTTATATGCTCCCACTTCCATTAAGGAACTGGCAGTGGTTGCATATCCCCGAAGGGTTTCTGGTGTTCTGCCTTAACCATTTTGACAGACTCTGCAGCTTTCAACATATTGACCGATGTCCTTCTTCATTCCTGGCCACCAATAATCGACTTTCAGATCGAAGTACATCCTTGAGCTGCAAGGATGAACAAATAACTTGGACTGATGGGCTTCAGATTGAAGAGTGTTGCGAATAGAACCATACTTAGGAATCCAGATTCGGTTTCCCTGGAGACAGTGAAGTCCCAAATGGTTCAGAGTTAAGAATTGTAACTACCCTTTGAGATTTTCAGCACTTATATTTTCTTCTTTTAGTGCTTCGTCTTGAGCAGATCTGATGTCCTTGATAAGATCGGAAGAGAATACAACAGGAGTCAGGGCATAGCAACACTTTTCCGGATATACTTTCCTACTCAAAGCATCCGTGACAACATTAGCTTTGCCGGGATGATATAGGATCTCGCAATCATAGTCCTTGATAAGCTCTAAGGACCGACGCTGTTTCATATTAAGATCCTTTTGAGTAAAGAGATGTTTGAGACTCTTATGATCGGTGTAAAGCTGACACCGAGTCCCATAGAGATAATGACGCCAGATTTTCAAAGCAAAGGTGAAGGCAGCCAACTCAAGATCATGAGTTGGTGCACTTTTCTCGTAGTCCTTCAATTGCCTTGAAGCGTAGGCAATGACCTTTCCCCTTTGCATGAGAACACATCCTAAGCCAGTACCAGATGCGTCGCTGTAGACGACATAATCATCATTGCCTTCTGGTAAGGCTAGGATCGGCGCTTGAATTAACTTCTGTTCAAAGTTTCAAATGCCTCTTGCTGTTTATCTGCCCATACGAAAGGTGTATTCTTTCGTGTTTGCATCGTAAGTGGCACAACAAATCTTCGAGAAGTCCTTTATGAATCGCCGATAATAGCCGGCCAATCCAAGGAAACTTCTTATTTCGGAGGCATTGCGAGGTGTTTGCCATTTCTGAACAGCCTCGACTTTAGAAGGATCGACTGAGATTCATTCGCCGGATATAACATGGCCAAGGAATTGAATCTAGAAAGAAATCAGAGTGAAATTTCAAGTTTTGTTTCAATCAAAGAACGCTTAGGAATGACTCAAGACAATATAAAGTTGTACCTGTCTGAGCCAGAATTCGCACTTAGAGAATTTTGCGTAGAGTCTTTCTTTTCTCAGTAACTCTAGCAATTGTCGAAGATGAATAGAATGATCAGCCTCCGTTTTGGAGTAAATCAGAATATCGTCTATGAATACGATAACTTATTTATCAAACATCCGTCTGCACACACGATTCATGAGATCCATGAACGCCGCTGGTGCATTTGTTAATCCAAACGGCATCACGAGAAATCCGTAATGACCGTATCTTGTTCGGAAGGCTGTCTTTGGAATATCCTCATTTTTAACCTTCAGTTGATGATACCCAGAACGAAGATCAATCTTGGAGAAATAACTGGATCCTTGTAGCTGATCGAACAAATCATCAATTCTGGGCAGAGGCTATTTATTCATTATGGTGACTTTGTTCAACTCGCGGTAATTAATGCACATTCGAAGAGTTCCGTCTTTCTTCTTAACGAATAAGACAGGTGCACCCCACGGAGATGAACTCGGTCGGATAAATCCCTTTTCTAACAGCTCTTGCAACTGCTTTGGCATTTCCTGCATTTCTGCAGGCGCAAGTCTGTAGGGGGCTTTGGCAATCGGAGCCGCACCAGTAACCAACTCAATACCGAACTCGACTTGACGTTCCGGTGGCACTCTAGAAATGTCATCCGGGAATACGTCTGGGAACTCACAGACGATTGGAATATCAGATAAGGATTTCTTTTGGGCTTCAGAGATAGATTCAGACGAGACGTAGCATAAATAAGATTCGTGACCCTTAGATAAATACCTATACGCTTTTTCAACTGAAATGAAGCAGTGAGCACCTTTTCGCTTCTCGCCTTTTATCTCTAACACTCGGCCGTCTGAAGACCTAATTCTGATGATTCGCCGATTGCAGACGATCGTAGCCTCGTTATTCATTAGCCAGTCCATGCCGATAATGACGTCGAACTCTTTCAACGTAATAGGAATGAGATCAAGGTTGAATACGATGTTATCGACGAGTAGAGTGCAGTTTCGGTATACAGAATCAGCCATAACATAGTTGTTACTGGCTGTCTCAATATCAATCACAACAGGAAGCTTCGATGGAGACTTATATAATCTTTGTGCAAAAGATGTTGATATGAAAGAACGACTAGCACCGGAATCGAATAATACGCGAGCAAGGATTGAGTTAAGCAGGAACGTACCGGTAACTACGTCAGGTGTTTCTTTTGCTTCCTCGGTTGTTATTTGAAAAGCTCGAGTCCTTGCGGTCGGAGTAGCAGCTGGACTCTTCATCGTAGATCCTCCAGCTGACGACTGTGACTGTCCTCGTTGCCCGCTGCGACACTGATACATGAAGTGTCCTCTTTTCCCGCATTTCGCACATCCGCGTCCTTGTTGTGGGCACTCTTCACTGCTGTGACCAATTCTGTTGCAAGCAAAGCATGTGACGTCATCTGGATTGCACAATCCCATCTGGGATTTTCTGCATCTCTTGTAGAATCGTGGCTCATTCGTTAGTGAATACGCTTGGGCTTTCGACTATGAACTATACTGCTGTGGCTGTTGAGATTGGGATTTGTTCGTCTTGAAAAATCTACCGAATCTTTGCTTCTTCGGTGGAGAAGGACATGTCGGGTTTGCTGATGGAGCATAAAGCTGATCGCCGTACTCTAAATAACCCCTCTCGATCTGTCTAGCTGCTTCAACCATTTCTAAGTAACTCTTGTATTTTATGGCACTCATCGGATGTCGGTATCTCGGGTTGAGCCCTCCGCGGAGTCTATTCATCTTCCTTTCCTCAGTAGCTACTTGATATGAGGAGTAACCGCAAAGTCGAGAGAATTCGTGCTCGTATTCATCAACAGTCTTTGTTCCCTGAGTCAGCTGCATCAATTGCACTTCAATCTTATCTTGTTGGTCGATCGGGCAATACTTCGCGTTAAACATATCTAGGAATTGATTCCACTCTAAAGTCGGTATCACCTCTTCTCCATATATGCTCCTCTAAGTCTTCCACCAAGCACGGGCAGCTCCAACAAATAACGCAGACGCATAACTTACTTTCTTTGAACCTAAGCAGTAAGAAATCCTGAAGATTTCTTTGGTATGGATGATCCAATCCATCGCCTGAATTGGATTGACTGTACCCTCAAAGTTCAGGGTACCGCTCGCTTTAAAATCTTTAAATTTACAGCCTTTAGGCTGCTCAGTTTGGGTTTCAGGATTCGAGTTATCAGAATCAGTTTCATCATTCTGGACTTGTTTATCTTTTCTCTTATTTTTCTTTATCATCACGTCTTTTAGCTTCGGCCTCATCTCTGGCCTGAAACTGTTCTTGCATAATCTTATTTTGTTGTTCTGAGTGTTGGGCTAACAGTTGTTGCATCATTTCAAACATTTATTGTGGGGTCATGTTGCTTGGTATGTCACCTGATCCTGATCCTGACATCTTAACTGAAAATTAAAATCACATAACTATCAGTTTATAGACTTAGATCTATGTACCCTTTTTCCCATCCTAACAGTCTGTACATCCTATCTCAGTTCAAACCACCTAAATGATTGATACATATGTATTGCTTCAGTTTGAGACCAAGTATACTCACGTAATACTAGTTTCACTCAAACTATGTCTCTGATACCATCCTGTGAAGACCACCCCTCACGGGGCAGTTCTCACCAGTCTAGGTCCCACATCATGCAATACGATATCAACCATAACTAAGATAGAGCAATTATATGCGGAATGATAAATTACAGTACAAAATATTAGGATTTAAGTTTAATACAGATTACGATTTTTAAATTAAACTTATAAAGGGTACTATCTAATCTAGTTTATGTCATCACACAATCAAGATAAATCTACCCAGAACACCACAATATCATCATCCAATCTGTACCAAAATGGTTTGCTGAGTAGAGATCTATGAAAACTTCACTTGATTCTTGTATGACCTAAGTACTAGGTCCGACAGGTGACTTTCCTTTATCTTTTCCAGTAAAAAATGTTAATGTAGCAACCGTAAGCAATGCTTAGTGAGTATATAGATTTTCAAATCAACATGCATAGTCAAGCGGATCATCAGTCTAGCGTGATATGTCTTGGCTGCCGCTACAGCCCTCATGATTGAGACATGGAAGTCATAGAGTCGGATGATGCTCAGGCCACGCTCACGCTTAAATCGTGGGGATCAGCCACATACTGGGCTAGCTACCAGTAAATCAACATGGCGGAACATCGGAGGTCATTACCAAGTTCAATAGAACTGGTGAAATAGCCAGGTCTCGAACAATAGACCAATCAAGGCTAATCAAGCTGAATCAATACGTCAAGTATATGCAATGATGAAGCATACGTAATCAAAGTAATGATAGCAGTAATGTCAAATCAGTATCAGAAATGACTGTAAATGCAAAATCATATGACGTGATGATTAAATAGCTATCATGATCCACTGGGCAACACCCAACCATGGTGTGCACAGGTCACAATCCAGCTGATAATATAAATGTCAAATTAATCTAGCATCAACAATATGTCTCAACCGGAATTTCAAGCATGTTAAATCTGAATATCTATAACTCACAATGTTGGGTCTTTATCAAACAGATGTAAAATCTGTCACCTGAGTTATCTCAGGATTTTATCTCAATCTGTTCTCTGTCAAATCAAATCTTTGACCCACTTTATAAATCTTTAAATCTTTGTTAAGAATTTCACTGAACCTGTCCAGAATTATCATAACAATCTTTTGTCAATATCAACATCTTTTATCTTTAAAATCTTTATTATTTCTGATTCTGATAACTGATCACTCATTTATTATTCTTTTGTTCATATTCCATTCTCAAAGGATCAATATATTATATATATTAACATATATAATCATTTTGCTAATTATCTTTTTATTTTATGCGTTGTCCAAGTGTTTTATTCAATATATTCGAATTTAGAGAGTGAGTTTTGAATTTATATAATTAAAATCGAGCATGTGATAAATTTATAGGCATTAAAATCGAATTCTAATTAAATTCGAAGCCCCATTTCGAATTTAATGATCATAATTGAATCCTAGCCTTGATTTTATAACTAAATTTGAATGCCTTAGTCCAAGTCAAATTCTCATTTCGAATTTGAAGGTTAAAGTCGAATGATGGATTAAATAACATGCTAATAAATTCAAAGGTATAAAATCAAATATAAGATAAATTCTAGAACAACACATTTGAATATGGCATTAAAGTCGAATAATGATTAAATTCGAATACCATTTCGAATTTTATATCAAACTTGAAATCCATGTCTAGAGTTAATGGTCAAATTCGAATATATGTTCAAATTTAGCTAAAAATTCGACTTTGTTCTATGCATTTCGAGTTTGTTCTTGACATCTCGAATTTGTTCATAATTTATAGCTTTAGATCATTAACTTCTAAGGCATAAATCACAAAATAATAAATATTAAGCCTAGGTTCGTTTATATTATACTTATTCTAGTTAAAATTCAAGTTAAATTAACATTATTCACACAAAATTATTCAAATTTGAATTTATTCTTTAAAACCGAAACAAAGAAATTAGAATAGCAACGATTTTTACCTCAAATTCGTACGAAATCGAATATGTGACAACAGATTCGTGTAGTATTCTCCGAGATCTTTCCAACGATATATAAAACTCAAGAATCGGCCGGTCGGTTTGGGAGAAAATCTAGAGAGAATTAGAGAGAGAGTAGAGAGAGAGAGTCTGATTTGGATTAATGACCGTTAATCACGTTTATATACTGCATTTAGTTTTATTTGCTACTTAACCCACTATTACTTTTGTATATTGTATCTCTTTTATTTAAGAGTTAATTACAAAAATGGTCCCTGTGGTTTGTCCTAAATTTTGGATTTGGTCCCTGAACTTTCAATTTTGCAGAAACGGTCATTATTTTCATAGTTTGTTTGCAATTTTGGTCCCTCAACCTATTAACTTTTCTAATATGACCAAATTACCCTTATTTTGATGTAAACTATAGGGACCATTTCTACAATTAATTTTTTAACTCTTTTTTATTCTTAATTAGATAAATTATTTTTTAGTGTTACTTAAATTTAATAAACTATAAAAATAGAAAAGAATTATTTAATTATTTATGTTGGATCATAAATGATTTAAATATGTTTTAGTCTTAATTAGTTTTAATTTATTATATTTAAAGTGTAAACCAATCAAAATTTATAATCGAAAAAATCATTCATGTTTAGAAAATATTTTCTAGAGGTTTCGTATATAAAATATTATAAAAATATTTGACTCTATAATTATTTATGTTGGTTCATAAATTTATAATAAAAAAATGTTTGTTGGTCAAATATATTTTATTTTCTTCTTAAATAAAATCGGCCAAAGATTCTATTTTATAATCCGTTCACATTTGTATCAAAGCAAGATTATAATGGTAAAGCGATAAATCTAAATGTTTTAAATATTTAAGGTGTGATTTAATCGGATTAAAATGAAAAGTCAAATTGAAACACGAAAGAAGATTGAAAACCTGATTATATTTCTCAATTTTTATGTAAAGGTCTGACGAACCAAAGTTTGATTATTAAAGTTGTTAATCATGAATCTCAAAGATGTTGTATGGACCTAAAATTTTAAATTGTTTTTGGTGTAATTAAAAATTAAAACGATAAAATAATTGATACGTTAAATAAAAAAATTTGAGTTGTCTTAGACCATTTGGAAGTTTTTTTAACTCGGTCAAATTAAACGCTAAATTTTTATTTATTTAAGTTTTTAATATTTTTAACTTTAATTAAACTGTTGGCTCATAAATAATTTTTTTTAATAGTTTATTAAAGTTAATTAATACTAAAAATAAAGTAAAGTCAATTACATAAATGGTCTTTGTGGTTTGATCAACATAAATATTTTTTATTATAAATGTATGAGCCAGTATAAATAATTATAGAGAAAAAATTTCTTATTTATGAAACCTTTAAAAAATAAATTCTAAACATAAATGATTTTTTCGATTATAAATTTTGATTGGTTTACACTTTGATTATAGTAAGTTAAAATTAATTAAGACTAAAATATCTAAATCATTTATGAACCAACATAAATAATTAAATAATTCTTTTCTATTATTTTATAGTTTATTAAATTTAAGTAACACTAAAAAATAATTTATTTAATTAAGAATTAAAAAGAGTTTAAAATTTAATTGTAGAAATGGTCCCTACAACAAAATAAGGGTAATTTGGTCATATTAGAAAAGTTAATAGGTTGAGGGACCAAAATTGCAAACAAACTATGAAAATAAGGACCGTTTTTGCAAAATTGAAAGTTCAGGGACCAAATCCAAATTTTAAGACAAACCACAGGGACCATTTTTGTAATTAACTCTTTATTTAAATATCTTTATAACATAATTTATAATTAAATCATAATTCAACTATTTATATAATTTAATTAAATATTTCATAAGTTAATTAAATTATAATTCAAATAATGTAATAAAATTACCTTATTGGTTCGATAATCAGATAATTAAACTAAGCTAAAAACTAGGTTGTTACAATTAGTTTATAATAATAAAAGAAATAAATAGTAAAGGCATGTGTGTTGGATGATATATCAATTAGTTATCATGATCCACAGGGAATCACCGAACCATGGTGTGCACAATTCAAAATCTAGCTGATCAAGCATATATGAATGTCTACAAAACTTAGAGCAACAATATGTCTCACCCATAAGCAGACATGTAAAACTGAAATATCTATTGTAGGTCCCGAAAGGTTCCCAAAGTATATAGTTATAAGCTGTAGAGGGGGGGTGAATACAGCACTTTAAAACTACACTCTCTTTTTCTCAATGTTTGTATGTATTATCAACAATTGTTAATTACAAACAAGCTTGAATGCGGAATAGTTCAAGCTGAGATGACAGAATACAACAGTATGCTTACTAGTCTAAGACAGACTCAGACTAGATTACAATGAACACAATCACTAAGATGTACTCACTGTGTTTTACAAGACTCAAGGAACAGCTTAGGTAAATCAGCTTAGACACACAGATGCTGGTTTACAGAAGACTTGCATGCATGAAAATCACACTTGCACGTTCACTCTTGGTTTAAGCACTTAGCTTTTTTTTCACAATTCTTTCTGACCTTGGAAGCTTCCTTTTATACTCACTTAGAGGATCTAAGAGAAACATCTTCATTGGACGGAATGAAAAAGGAGAAGTCTTGTTTGAAAAGACAATATAACTTTTCTGCACTTTTCTGAAAAGCAGACGTGCCTTCTCTTGTGCAGAACTTTTGTCTTTTTACTTTCTACTGTTGCATTGCCTTTAACTAATTTAGGAATGTCAACTTTGCGTCTTTCTTCCTTGTAAAGGCCTATTTTGATATAAGAAAAAGGTCTGTCACCCTTTTTCAAATAACCTTTTTGTCTTCATGTGACAGAACAGCTTGGGCAGGCTGAGCGGTTCTGCTTTCCACTTTGTCTTCGACTTGTAAACTGATCTTGTAGTCAAAAACAATACATGATGACTTGGAAACAAATTCCATAAAGTGTTTAGCCTGTTCACAAAGAACAGGTTTTGTTCACAAAGAACAGAACACTTTAAAAATGCCCAAGCTGCTCAACAGTGTAGAGCAGCGTAGACAGTTTCTGTCCAGCCTGATCAGCAGACTGAGCAGCTTGGACAAACTGTCTTGGTTGCAACACATGCAACATATAGAACAACTTTAGACTGATATTGCAAATCATTTTCAGGTTTCAATAAGGCATATAACAGGCCTTAAATTCAACCTTCAAATGTATCAACATGTTTGATTATAAAATCTCCCCCTCAGATATAGAACAGGTTTGACTGAGGCCTTTTTGAGCCTAACAATCTCCCCCTATTTGCAATAACCAGTCCAAGCTGGTCTTGTCAAAAATCACTATATATTTTTACAGTACATTTGCTGAAATAAAATTACAACATTACAGTAAAGTAAAAGATCAGTTTATATATACACTGATTCTTGACTATAATAGAACAACATATGTTCTTACAAAAGTACAACTAATGTGCTAATGTATTTTACAACTAATGTAAAAGCAGAAATTACAACTTATGTAATAATGTACAACTAATGCACAGAATGTACAACTAATGTACAAAATGTTTGGACTGTTTGAGATGGGAGCAGATAATGGCAAGCCTGTCCAACTGATGGACAGCTTCCATTCTTCACCTACCCAGATGGCAGGTGGACTTCATTCGACAGGAGGTGGTATGCCTTCTTTGAATCTTTTTACAAGTTCTTCCCTTGTTTCTTCGTGTTCTTCAATTTCAGCTGTAAGAAACATAAAGTTAGAACTTTGAAGTTCACCTCTGTCATAAAAACCTTTCAGCTCTTCCCAGATAGCTGCTCTCCATCGGCTGGACTGATTGAAGGAGGTGGCAATTCTGAAGGCTGCAAGCTGCTTAAGACCAACTTTGTGTAGGTTAGAAGCTCTTTGAAAACATTTCTTCTGAGATAGGGGATCTACAAAAAATGCCCCTAACTCAGGCTCTTCAATCACTTTGCCATCTTCAAATTCAACTCCTTCAGGCAGGCTGTGGTCAACTCCTTTAATTTCCACAGCATAATCTCCTTGTTCAATCATCATAAGGAGTTCTTCCAGCTCTGTATCCCTCTTTGTTCTCCTGGCCTTTATCTTTGGATGTGTCACAGAGACACCTTCACTTATTTCTTTTGGAATCAGGCCCAGCTCCTTTACTCTTTCCATCAGCTTCTTGATGTATGCCCTGATAGTCTTAGCCGTTTCTGACTTAGACTGGCTCAGGGCAACTGCCAGTTCCACCCATTCCCTGTAACCCATTTGAGCAACATCAGTGTGATCATATGATTCCATTTCAGGGCCTGTTGCACCCATCCTGGTGATCTGAAGTTTCCACTGTGTGCCTTTCCTTGAAATGGGAACAGCTTTGACAATCGCCTCCTTGGCCAGCCTTCTAGTAGCAACATCATGAAATTTCTTTCTGGCCAAGTTGTCAAAGTGGAATTTGGCTCTGGCAGAAGGTACTGTTGATTTGGTCACAGAGACCTGAGTACCCTTTTCTCCTTCCTTCTCTTTTTCTTCTGCTGATTTCCTGGCAGCTTCCATTATTTTCTTTTGCACCTCCAAGGTAGACATTTTTATTTTCTTTGCTTCTTGGAGGGCAAGAGACTTAGCAGCTTTGGCAGATTCCTCTTCTTTTCTTAACTCTTCCAGAGCCTTAAGCTGTTCTTCCCTAAACTCAAAGTACTTGTGCATAGGGAGGCCCATCTCTTTGGCTCTGGCTTTGTGAAACTGTGTATCTGCCTGTTTCTGCTCAATAGGATCCTCAGCTGCCTTTTCTTTGCCTTTAGCTGCTGCTTTAGTGACAGCAGCTTCAGAAGTTTCTTCTTCTTCTTCTTCTTCTTCTAGGATAAGGTGCCTCCTTTTGCTGCTAGGCCTGTCCTCAGGAATGACTTCCTCCCCCTTAGACTGAGCAGGGTTTGGAGAGCCAGCCTGAGTAGGCATAGCAGCTTGAGAAACACCTTCAGCTGCACCTGTTTCTGCTGGTTGATCAGTTTGGGTTGCAGACACTGGTATCTCCTTAGGAGAAGGAATCTTCTCCCCCTTAGACTTAGTCTTCGAGGCAGATGATTTCTCCCCCTTTGAAGGAGATGAGGCAGCGACTTCAACCCCTGGTCTGCCTGAAGACACAAAGTCAGCAGGCTTGCCAGCAGGTTTGGAAGGTTTAGGACCAACAAGGCTGTTCACTAAGTAAGCCAAGTTATCCTTCACCTCACCAAGTTGGGAAAGACAGTTTTGAAGAGAAGAAGCTTGGGAATCAGCAAAAGTGGTCAGCTTAACAATATTGTCTCTATCAGAAGCTGTGAACAACAAACTTTGGAGCTGTGCAAGATGAAGTTCAAGAGAATCTTGCACATCAGCAAGGTTTGATGACACAGAATTTGATAGAGAACCCATAAGAGTGTTCAGGCTGGCCAATGTTGAAGGAAGGGTAGTATTGCAAGAAGTGAGAAGAGAGGACAGCTGTTGAGAAATGGCTGTCATAGAGGACACGGAGTCCTGCTGTAAGGAGAGGATAGAGGAGAGAGAGTTGGATACATTTTGCAGCTGTGCAGTGAGTGCAAGCAGCTGTGGAGAGTGGTCAGTTTGGGAAGTGACTGGGAAGGATTCTTTGAACATATCAAAGAAGCCTTTGAGCTGCTCAGACACAGAGTCTGAGATGATGGATGGTAGGGAGTGCATGGTATTTTCCAAAGAACTAACTTTGTTGGTCAGCAATGAAAGCTGATCCTTCAAAGGCAGGTCTTTGGGAGATGGAGGTGTATGGGTAGACTGTTTGGAGTGAGTGGATGGAGAAGATGATGATGAGGCTGGTGTTTGAGGATGAGATGGAGAAGGGAGAGAAACGTTGGACAGTAGTTCCATAGCCTGGGCAAAAGTAAGATGGCCCAGGTTAGAGGGATCAAGGGGTCCTTCAGCAGCGGCTGTAGCTGCATCATTAGGAGAAGGGGATGATGTTTGGGGCCTCTCAGATGCTGCTTGTGTTGCAGCACCCTCATGAAGACCAGTGGTGGTTCCCTCTGCAGTGCCTTGGTCTAAAGGCACCTCATCATGGGGAGATGGGATATGCATTTCAACATCAGCAGTGGTGAAACCTGCTGATGGAATTTGCATTGAGGGAGCAGCCTCACCAGAGGGATGGTATGATCCCTGAGGTTCATCAGCTTGGGATATTGGTCCCTCAGCAGCTGTTTGGTGTTGAACAGCTGAATCATGGGGAACAGAAGTGTGAGGCTGAGCTGCTGATTGGTCTATATCAGCAGCGTTGGCACCTCGTGCAGACTCAGGGTGTAAGGAGACATGAGTGGGGGACAGTGTGGACTCAGTGTGGAGTGGAGAGGGCTCCTGTCTTTCAATATCCTCAGCCTGTTGGGAGGCTGGGATAGTGGATGTGGGTATCTCCATTTGTACAACTGGTTCCTGTTGGGAGGAACCAGAGGGTCTAGGCTGACTCAAAGGAGACTCAGGTTGGAGTGAAGCAGGCTCCAAATGAGCTGAACCTTCTCCCAAAATAGGAGAGGCAGCTGGGGTTGCTTCTTTTACAACTGAACCCTGTTGAGAGGGAACAGAGGAGGTGGTTTTCTGGGCTGTTTTCTTTTTGGCTATTGATTTTCTTTGATAATGGATGGATGATGTGGGTGATTGTGGAGAGGAGAGAGGATCTGTTTGGACTGGATGTGAGACTGGGTCAGGAACAGTGGGGCTGGACTGTTCCATAGTCTCTTGTGCCACAGAGGCACCAGCCACAAAGGCTTCAGGCTCAACAGATGAGCCAGGGTGAGGAATCTGCTTTTCCTCAGCCACAGAGGCTAAGGGAGCAGACTCAGCCTGAGCTGTTTTGGCCTTCTTTTTAGCAGGCCCAGCTTCAGCTGCCATGGTCCTTTTCACAAGCTTGGACCTGGCTTTGGATTTTCCAGTAGGAGCAGCAGTGACTGGATCCACCCTCACAGCAGAGGGTCCTTCCACTAAACCCAACAGCCTCCTCATTGGTGTTGATAGAGGAGGCTCATTTGCCAGTACAGGAGTATGAAAAACTCTATTCCCTATGACAGGGAAGGCAGCAGTTTTAAGTAGAGGTTGAGTATGATATAGATGCTCACCACAGACATGGCAGAAGATGAGACTCAGGAACCTGGGATATCGGACAGCAGCTGGTCTTGGCTCTTGCTGCACCAGGTTTTTCATGTTCAAGAAGATCCATTTGGCCATGTCAAGTGTAGTCCCATCCACTAGCTGAAGGACTACAGGCACTTCATCTCTACTTAGTTGGTCAAAGGAACCAACCTTGCTGCTGAATGACATTACCACAGAGGCAAATAAGAAGCTGTAAGTGGGTGACAGCTCCTTCCTGTACAGAGTAGCTCCAACCTTGGGTTCTGCCACACCACAGAAGCGTAGCAGATTGCCCATTTGCTCATTTTCAGGGTGAGGGAGATCATAGTTCGCAGCAACTGGAAGATGAAGAACCTCCCTCAGAAGATCGACTGTAATCTCAATGGTTTGAGTCCCATTGAGAATAGTACCCTTGATAACCTGAGTGTTTGGATTGTAGGAGCAGGTATACCAGAACTCGTATACCATCTCCTGGTACAGGACACCAGGAGATGCAGTCAGTGCATAGTTCAACGGATGAACTTGCAGAAATTCCACCATTCGGTCGTAACCCTTCCCCACATAGTTTTTGGGGATAGTGAGGTTTGCAATGTAGTTGGTGGGCTTGAGGGTCAGCATCGTGGTGATAGATGGATGTTTAACAACATCCTCACCAACGAAGACTGGTAGAAAGGGATTAGGTCTGTGAGCCATTTGGGAATTTTGAAGGTTTGGGGAAGCAAAAGACACTTAGTCGATTTTAGGGTTCTTGAGGATTTCTGGAAATGATGAGGAAGACGAAGATGAAACAGTATGTTGGTATTTATAGGATTTGAATGTTCGTGTGTATGAGAGAGAGAAAAGTTTTGGGCGGTTTGATTTGAAATGTTTGTTAACGGAAAACGGAACGGTTGTCCATGTCAGAAACATTTGTCAGACCACTTGACCTTTTTAATCACTAACACACGTAACCCACATTATCCGCAGTAATTAAGTTAAATAAAACAGAAATTAAGTAACTTAATTATGAAGAAAGGTAATTAAACTTTTGGTCTACGCTGTTGGTCAAACCTGTGATGATCAGGGTCAACACAAGGTTCTCAGTCTTCAAGCTGTTCGTCCTTCAAACTGTTCCTTCAGCCTGCTCTCCTTTGTGAGAACAGGTTGTGTTCAATAGATGAACAGGTTACAGTATGAAGAAGTGAACAGGTTGAAGACTGAACCATCAGAGCAGGCTGGACGAATAAACAGGTTAAACTGTTTTTGTTCAGCCTGTTGTATGCTCAAGCTGTTCAAGTTTTTCAGACAAATAACTAAGTACAGAACATGTATAACCTGTTCTGTCTAAGCTATTCAGAGAAACTTGAGCAGTGTGAAACATACATATTATTAGACCTTTGAGAGACACTTAGTCACTCTTGTTTAACATGCCCAGCTTGCTGACAAGGTAATTAAACCTTGTTTCATCCAGAGGTTTGGTGAAAATGTCTGCAAGCTGTTCATTTGTGGAAATAAAACTTACCTCCACATTACATTTTTGAATGTGATCCCTGATGAAGTGATGTCTGACTTCAATATGCTTTGTTCTTGAGTGAAATACTGGATTGTTGGAGATGGCTATGGCACTTGTGTTATCACACAGAATAGGAGTTTTCCTATACACAAGCCCATAGTCTTCAAGCTGATGCTGCATCCACAGAATCTGCCCACAGCAGCTTCCAGCAGCAATATATTCAGCTTCAGCAGTAGAAGTGGACACTGAGTTCTGCTTCTTGCTACTCCAACTGATCAACTTTCCACCAAGGAGTTGACATCCACCTATTGTGCTTTTCCTGTCTAACCTGCAGCCTGCAAAATCAGAATCTGAATAACCTGTTAGTTCAAGGCTTGAGTCTTTGGGATACCAAAGACCCAAACCTGGAGTACCCTTCAGGTATCTGAAGATTCTTTTAACAGCTGCAAGATGTGATTCCTTTGGATTAGCTTGGAACCTAGCACATAAACAGGTGGCAAACATAATATCAGGTCTGCTAGCAGTCAAGTATAGCAAGCTCCCAATCATGCCTCTATAAGCTGTTACTGAAACAGCTTTGCCACTGGCATCAGCATCCAATTTTACATTGGTTGCCATTGGGGTTTTAATAGGAGAACTTTGATCAAATTTAAACTTTTTCAAAAGATCTAAAGTGTACTTTCTTTGATTTATAAAAATTCCAGTTGAGGTTTGTTTAACCTGTAATCCTAAAAAGAAAGTTAGTTCTCCCATCATACTCATTTCATACTTGGATTTCATGAGTAATGAAAAATTCTTGCATAGTTGCTCATTAGTAGAACCAAATATTATGTCATCCCCATAAATTTGAACAAGCATAATATCAGACTTCACCTTCTTTATGAACAATGTGGTATCCACTTTACCTCTGGAGTACCCATTGCTCATAAGAAATTCAGTAAGAGTGTCATACCAGGCTCTAGGGGCTTGTTTGAGACCATAGAGAGCTTTGTCTAACTTATAGACAAAACCTGGGGGTTGTTCATTTTCAAAACCTGGAGGCTGCTTGACATATACTTCTTCTTGCAGCTTCCCATTCAAAAATGCACTCTTCACATCCATTTGAAATACCTTTATGCTCTTATGAGCAGCGTAGGCTAGATACAAACGAATTGCTTCTAGCCTGGCCACAGGAGCAAATGTTTCATCATAGTCAATGCCTTCCTCCTGTCTGTAGCCCTGAGCAACCAGTCTTGCCTTATTTCTAATGACATAACCTTGCTCGTCCATCTTGTTCCTGAAAACCCATTTTGTGCCAATTATAGTTTTACCTTTAGGAGCAGGGACCAGCTTCCATACTTTGTTTCTCTCAAACTGATTGAGTTCTTCTTGCATGGCAGTGATCCAATTGGCATCTTTTAGTGCTTCATCCACCTTCTTTGACTCCATTAGTGAAACAAAGCTAGAGAACATACAAAAGTTCCCTAAGCTGTCCCACCGAGTTTGATCATTGGGGTGACACCTGATCCACTTAGGATCATTTTTCAATGATGATTTACCTGAGTTGTTAACATCTTCAGCAGGTCCTGTTGAACAGCTCTCAAGATTTTCAGACACACTGTTGTCTTGAGCCTGTTCACTTGTTGAACATGTCTGACCACTGTTGAACATATCAGCAGAGGAACTGGGAAAATCAGCATTGATAGGTTCTGGACATGCAGTTGTAATTAAGTCAGTACATTTATTCACACAGGGTGTATTGACATAATCATAATCATGTCCATCATGATTAACAGGTTCCACACTGGGTGTAGTGGAAGCTTTTGAGTCCTCTTCATTGATTGAATGCATCAGATCATCAAAGTTGAGGTCTCCTGAAACTGATTCAGGAACAGCTTTGGTGGAGGCATTCTTGGACTCTTCAAAGGTGACATTGATAGATTCATCTATCACCTTTCTTTTGTTGTTGTATACTCTGTAGGCTTTGGAGATAGAAGAGTAGCCAACAAACACACCTTCATCAGCTTTGGGTTCAAATTTCGACAGCTGGTCCCTTTGATTCAGAATGAAACAGGGACATCCAAACACATGGAAGTAACTGACATTTGGCTTTCTCCCTTTGAGCAGCTCATAGGGAGTTTTGTTGAACCTTTTCACCACTAAGGATCTGTTTTGAGTGAAGCAGGCAGTGTTAACAGCTTCAGCCCAAAATGATGAAGGCAAACCTGATGCACACAGCATGGTTCTGGCAGCTTCAATGAGAGTTCGGTTTCTTCTTTCAGCAACTCCATTTTGTTGAGGAGTTCTTACTGCTGAAAAGTTTTGACTGATACCTTTCTCTTCACAGAAGTCTTCAAGAGTACTGTTTCTGAATTCAGTACCATGATCACTTCTAAGCTGCTTTACTTGGGCAGAGTTCAGCATTTCCATCTTTTTGACAAATCCAATAATCTCTCTAGCAGCCTCTCCTTTGCTCTTCAGAAAGATCACCCATGTGTACCTGGAGAACTCATCAACCATTAAAAGAGTGTATCTTCTTCCTCCTAGACTTGGGACATTAACAGGTCCAAACAAGTCCATATGGATTAAGAAGAGTGGAGTATCAATAGAGAAATTGTGTTTGGATTTAAAAGATGTTTTTCTCTGCTTGCCTTTCTCACAAGCTGTGCATAATCTATCTTTGGCAAAAGTCATAGAAGGCAAACCTGTCACCAACTCTTTCTTACAGAGTTTATTGATGTTCTTGAAGTTCAGGTGTGACAGTCTTCTATGCCATAACCAGTTTAGATCAGCGTTGGTTCTTGTGAGAAAACAGGTTTCGGTTGTGGGATCAGCAGAATGCATATCCACAACATATACACCTTTCTTTCGTTGAGCACACAGCACAACTTTGCCTTGGGAATCCAATATGTAACCCAGGTGCTCATCAAAGTTAACCTTGTAGCCAGCATCACACAGTTGGCTTATGCTAACAAGGTTATGTTTTAGCCCAACCACATAGGCTACCCTTTTGAACACTGCAGCACCAGCTTTAAGAGTTCCATATCCCTCAGTGGATCCCTGCACATTGTCACCAAAGGTGACTTTTGGCCCTTTTTCAGGCCTGAGATCACTCAGCAATTCCTTACAACCTGTCATGTGCCCTGAGCAGCCACTGTCCAAGTACCAAACCTGGGAAGGTTGTTTTTCCTTATACATCATTGTAGGATTCCAGTTCTCCAAGCTGCTGAAGGCTTCAGCTTCAGCCATGTCCTGTTTGAAACTGCTTGTTGATGGGACATCAGAGTTGGCCATCAGACACTGATTATCTTCTTCAACAGATGATGAATCAGATTCCTCCCAGTCACATGTCTCTGCCATGAGTCCCTTTTGGCGATTGGAAGACACAGAGTTTTCCAATTTCCTCAGCTTAGCCATGGCCATAAGGTACTTAACCCTATAGCCATCATCCTTGTTAGTCTTGTTGGGTTTGGATGACTGACCAACAGTTTTTGACACACAGTCAGCAGCTATGTGACCAGTTTTGCCACACTTGAAGCACTCAGCTTTGGATTTGTCAAATGCCTTCTTTTTGCCAGCACTTGAACCTCCTTGCAGCATGTTTCTTCCAAACCTTTTCTTGTTGAACCTTTTGACAAGCATGGCTATCATTTGCTCATCATCTTGTTCAGCAAGATCTGCAACATCTTCTTCGTCTGACACCTCCTCCTTTTCATCATCCTGTTGATCAGGTTGAATGAACACATCACTCACCTGATTAACAGACTGTCTCACATTAGCCACAAAGGCTGTACCTTTTCTGGACATTTCCAAGGCATTCCTCTTTTGTTGCCTTGATTGTTCATCATTCAGTAAGGATCCATACAGATTGACCAGATCCATACTTCTGATAGTACCTGAATTCCTTAGGATGGTTGAGAAATAGTTCCACTCTTCAGGTAAAATGTCCAGAAACTTGTTCACCAAAGTAAGACTGTCCTTGGTGATCCCAACAGCTTTGAGATTATTCACCAGAGCAGTGAACCTGGTGTAGGTTTCAGTGAGAGACTCCTTTGGTTTGGCAAAGAAGAGTTCATACTGTCTAACAAGATTGTTAATCCTGTTGTCCAGTGTAACTGTGGGTCCATCATAGACGGTACACAGAGTATCCCACATCTCCTTTGCAGTCTTCATTTTCTCAACCTGCTTGAACACATCATCAGGGAGAGAAATGACCAGGTTGTTTCTGGCCTTTGCATCCAGAGCCACCAGTCTCTTGTCTTCATCAGACCATTGAGCTTTAGCTTTCTCAAAGGTCCTGATCTCAGGAGCAGCTCCTTCAACCGCTGGAGTTATGGTAGTAACAGAGGTTGGCACATAGGGACCCTCCATCACTATCTCTGGCAGTTGTACATCCAGATTCTCTAAATAGAGCATCATTCTGCACTTCCAACCAGAGAAGTTTTGATGATTAAATTTGGGAGGTTTGCACATAGAGCCATTGTCATAGTAAGAAGAATTTGCAGCACTGTTGTCCATGGAAACTTGGGAGAATGAGAGATCTAGAATGACACACACTCTAAACTGCTCTGATACCAGTTGTAGGTCCCGAGAGGTTCCCAAAGTATATAGTTATAAGCTGTAGAGGGGGGTTGAATACAG
>JAANYP010001472.1:202500-206657 GCA_020465985.1 Centrapalus pauciflorus | reverse complement strand
TGGGTTCCGGTAAGAACCCTCATTACCGTGAGAACGTGAGAACCACTCCAAAATGCACAAATTTGTACATCAAATGCACAAATTTAAAAATTAAAATTTTTACTTAAAACTATTATTAGTCTTAAATATTAATAAATATCATAACGTAACACTAAAATTACATTCAAAAATTATATTCATTAAATTATAAACTAAATGCACAAATTTGAACACAAAATGCACAAATTTTCTTAAATGCACAATTCGTACATAAAATGGATAAATTATAGCATGAGATGCGTAAATTTTTACATGAAATGCATAAATACATCGAAAACATTTAATTTTAGTATCAAATGCACAATTTTATACAGTGGATGCACAAATTTTAGAGTGGTTCTCACGTTCTCACGGTAATGAGGTGTTCTCATGTGAACCCAATCCTATATATATATATATATATATATATATATATATATATATATATATATATATATATATATATATATATATATATAGGGCTAATTGCTGAAAATAGTAATAACTTTTGTTATTTTTATCATTAATAGTAACATTTTTAATTTTGTTCATTAATAATAACAACTTTTGATTTTTTTTAGCAATAATAGTAATGGTTTACCTTCTGTTCAAGTTATCCGGTTACCAAGTGATGACCTGGCATTTTGAGCTGAGTTGGAAGCTGACATGGGCATTTCATTTATATCTGAGTTTAAAACCCAACACAGTCATATTTCAGTCATATTTCTTTGACTACGCTGGGTGGTTCGAGGAAAGCAAAGGAACGAAGAGCAGGAATCGAATGAACGAAGTAAAAAGTGACCATCATCTCCATCAATTTCATATGTAAATCGAAGGTAATCTGAGTTTTATACATGATTTTAACTTTATGTTGGTAGAACTAGGGTTTTTTCTTGATTAAATTAGGGTTTTTTCTTGCTCTTTTTTTTCTTTCTTTTTTCAGAATGGCATCCTCTTCTCGTGAACCAAAATGCATTACAATGGACGTGAACTATAACGGAATGTTTATGAAACATCCTCTTCAATATGCCGGTGGAGCTATGCAAAGGGTTCGTGCAGATTTTAAGGACATTGATTTCGATACTCTATGTGAGTTTTTGGAAGAGATTACGGAAACTGTGTTTCAATGTATATACTATTGTGTTCCAGGAAAGGAATTGAATGATGGTTTTAGGGATTTAAAAAATGATTCTGACTTGGAAGATTTTATCAATCATGCGATGGTAAGTGATAGGCCTATTAAACTGTATGTTGAATTATTTGGGACTGATTTAGCGGAGTTTGTTGAATTGGGAGATGACCCAAATCAGTTTATGCTTGGATATCTAGCTAATGAGAGGACTGGTTTTCCTGAAGTAGATGAGGATGTGGGTGACTTAGGTGACAATGTTGTCCCTGAAGTAGATGAGGACATGGGTGAGTTAGCTAAGAATGATGTCCATGAACTTGATGGGGATGTGGGTGAGTTAGCTGATAATGTTGTTGATCAGATAACAAGTAGTGAGGAGGATAAATCTGACGATGAAACAAGTGGTGAAGAAAAAGAAGGTAGTGAAGAAGAGGAATCTAAAGCATCGCTAGATCATCTTTCGGAGGGAGAAGATGAAGTCAGTAATTTTAGAAAGAAAAAAGGTGTTGAAAAAAGTCCTAACTTTGAATCGCATAGATATACAGAAAGAGGAGAAGTTGTTGAGGAACATGAAGCGTTTTTGAATGACCTTCAAGGTTATTTGAAAGGGCAAAAAGATGATGTTGAAACACATGCTGAGAGTGATGATTCTGGGCAGGAAGAGGATGAACGGAGAGGTCCTAGGCATAACCCTCGGATTAACTGGAGGTTAATGAAACCAGTGAAGCGTGAGAGGTATGAAAATACAACATACAGGTACTACAATAACAGAATTACATAACAGTTACCAAAATGTAATTACACAATAACAGAATTACATAACAGTTACCAAAGTGATAAATCCATTGATAAACCAACACAAATGCTAATACAACATACAGGTACTAAAATGCTAACAGCTACCAGAATGTTAAATCCAGTGACCTATGGCAAAGCCTTTACACAAATTTTCACACCCAGCTGATAAACCAACACAAAAACCACATATGCTAAAATTAAAATAACAAGTACTATAATCGCCAAACACCTATCATAGTACTTCATTTTTGCCCTGGTCTTGTTCATTTCATCCTCCAGATTGTTCACATCTTCAATCAGTTGCACCCTTTCCATTTCATCTTTGTCCAACTCTTTTGACCTTTGTCCATTACTTGCATTATTACTCCAAAATAACTCATACATTTGATCCTTATACCATTCATTAGGTAGACTTGGGTCAATCCATTGAAAGAAGCCACAAGCACCAACACCCTAAATTCACCATACCAAGGATAGACGATTACTAAAAAAGAATTTACGCAGACTATGTAAGACAAATTTCATACTTACAACGAATTTCTTGCAACCCCAAAATCTCCTATTAGGGTTTTTCCAGGTCCTTGAGGTTTTCAGAACTGATTCTTCAGTACAAAAACATAAAGGAGCATCGCCCACTTCATACGCTACTTTCTTGTGTCTATGATGAACATCTCCTTTTGAAGAAATCGAAGAAGACATCTCGGTGTGCAGGGTTCCTTTACAGTTTGAAGGAGCAGACCCAAAGCCCTTCGTTTCCTGCCTCTGCTTCCCGCTCGATATAAAGAAAGAGAAATGACCTACTTTCTGTGTTTTGGGTTAATAAATAAAATGATTCTGAAACTCAGCTTCCAACTAGGCTTCCAACTCAGCTCAAAATGCCAGGTCATCACTTGGTAACCGGATAACTTGAACAGAAGGTAAACAATTACTATTATTGCTAATAAAATCAAAAGTTGTTATTATTAATGAACAAAATTAAAAAATGTTACTATTAATGATAAAAATAACAAAAGTTATTACTATTTTCAGCAATTAGCCCATATATATATATATATATATATATATATATATATATATATATATATATATATATATATATATATATATATATATATATATATATATATATATCTAATTATTATAAAATATCTTAAGATAAATACATCTTATACAAAGTTATTACCACTCGAAATCGAGTGTACCCAAAGATACTGTCATTTAAAAAAATTTCACAATTATGTTTAAATTAATTTAACCCACATGATATATGAATTTCAGATATATTCACCAAGTCTACGTCCTTACAAATTTTGTGAATTGTCATATTTGTTTTTGTGAATTATCATCCAAGGTAATGATTCACTCACACCATTCACACAATTTATTTTTCGAATATTAAAATATAAAGGTGTGATCCTTTTGATAAAAAGTTTTATAATCATGATTTATACATGTTTATGTAAAAAAATTTATGAATAGTTATTCACAATGAGGTTCGTTCGGTACGTTTGATTTTTTTAAGGTACGCTAATAAACTCGATTACATACATACATACATACATAATGCATTACGATCATTTGATGCATTATTTGGTCAGTCCGGGATCGAGTCGGTCCAACGGTTCAACCGGTCCGTTCAATTGAATTGTTCCATTGCTTATGATTTTCCATAAAAATAATATATTAAATTACTTAGCTGGTAATCGAACCCAGAACCTTTTGGTCCACAAAACAATGTTTTATCCATTAAGCTAATAGCTCTTTTATCATCAATTTTATTGATACATTTCTTTTAAGGGTTAATATTGAAAAAACCCCACGGACTTTCATGTAATTATCGATTAAGTCACTGAACTTTTTTTCCAAGTGTTTAAGTCCCTAAACAATTTTTGTCTTATTCAAAACTATATATTTTTAACCTGCTACCTGCTTAACAGGTAAAACAATTAGTTTCTCGAATAATTTATTATTAAAAAAACCAACTTTCTTTTCAAATTTTCACGATTAAGTCACTGGACTTTCTTTTTTTCTTATTTAGGTCACTATACCGTTTACCGGTTAGTGACCTGTTAAACAGGTCAAATATATAGTTTTGAATAAGACAAAAATTGTCTAGGGACTTAAACACTCGTAAAAAAAGTACAGTGACTTAATCGATAAATTCATGAAAGTTCATAGGGTTTTTTCAATATTAACCCTTCTTTTAATAAGA
>JAANYP010001472.1:0-197500 GCA_020465985.1 Centrapalus pauciflorus | reverse complement strand
GGTGTCGAGAAACTTTTGTGCATCGGATAATTTACCAATGGTGCACAAAGGGCATTTAGGAAAAACTATATATATGGTAATTAAATTTATTTCTAAAAATCATTGAAAGATAATTAAGAGTTACATTTTGAATTAAAATTTCATATTAATTACATTCCTCATTTTCCTCACCATTTCTCTCTCTCTCTCTCTCTCTAATTGTGTTCTTCATGATTTTCATAGTGATGATGATTTGAAGACGAAGATTAATGATGAACATGAACAAGAGATGCAACCGATGATGATTATAAAGAACATGATGCATAGATGGATGATTAACGATGAATAATGATGATGCATAGTTTATGAACCCGCATATTATGTGGGTAAATTTTAATAATAAAAATGAAATAAAATATGTTTTACAATTATCTTTAGTCAAATATTTAATAATTTTGTATAATATGTATTTATCCTAAGATAATATATAATAATTAGATATATGCATAAGTATAGATAATATGATATTTTGATTTATTACGTTTTAATAAATTAATGTCTAAATAAATATATGGATATTAAAATCTTGATTTGATTTTAAACTTATGAGTTGTATTAATCTTTTATTTTAAAAATAAAAAGTTGTATTTTTTTTTTGTGGTGTAACGTGGAGGTAACACGTATGCACTTGATTACAATTATCTTTAGTTAAATATTTAATAATTTTGTATGATATGTATTTATCATAAGATATTTATAATAATTAGATACATACATTATAGAGATACTATAAGATAAATATATGGATATTAAAATCTTGATTTGATTTTAAACTTATGAGTTTTAAAATAAATATTTAATAATTTTGTATGATATGTATTTATCTTTAGATATTTAATAATAACTAGATATATACATAAGTACAGATAATATAAGATAAATATATGGATATTAAAATCTTGATTTGATTTTAAACTTATGAGTTGTAAAATAAAAGTTGTATTTATCTTTTTGGTGTAACGTGGAGCCGATAGCCCGACCGAATGTATGTGAAATTTATATATGATGTTCATAATGTTAATTAAAACATGTTTATGAAAAATAAATTTAAATTTTTTTTTAAAGGTGGTACCTTCTGGTGCGCTGCAAAACGGGTGGTACTCTCTCGAACCATATTCAATATGGATATAGATGCTTTCATTTAAAAACGAAATGAGCTTATATACCACATGTTTCCATGAATGTTCAACCTATATGCTGCATGCGAATAACTCGATAAGAATATTATATATAGGCTTGGCAAAAGTATCATTTCTAACAGGAATTTGAAACTCAACTCCGATTTGATCAGGTATAGAATGTGGACGAGAAATCACTGATTTAAAATAATGAAGATGAACAACGCTTTAATCTTCGATCCCAATTATGTATGTGTATGTTTGTGTGTGTGTGAGAGAGAGAGAGACTTCAATTCAAATAAATACCACTCGAAATCGAGTGTACCCAAAGATACCATGTATATTTCTAAAAACATCACAAAAGATCGATATCGTACATGGTTCGACTGTTGGGTGAGTTGATAGTCCGTCCATACGAACTAACCATTGTAGTCTTGTCATGGTTGATATAGATTATGGCCCTATTTGATATGTATTATTAGGCTCTGAATGAGCTGAATCCTCCTATTCGGTAGGTGATAACACTGATAAGAGCGTTTGAAGTTGAAAGAAGATAAGAGGCAAAAATCCTCTCATTGTTTCTGGTTGAATCAGGGGGAGAGTTGGGTCTCATCCCCTCTTATCAAACACGGAATTCATGCTCTCCTTCCACCCCCCTTCCCGACGTTGCTATTACCGTCGTCGTCGCCTCTGCTCCTGACGTTGCCATCACCTCCGCCCCTGCCGTTGCCGTCGCCTCTGTCCTGACGTTGTAGATCCCACAAGTGCCCGGTCAATGTTGTTTGTTGGGACCTATGAGTATCTAGCTCCAAAAATCATTAAAGGCGAAGGGCATGGGAGCGCTGCTGATTGGTGGACATTTGGGATTTTCCTTTACGAAGTTTTGTTTGGGAAAACTCCTTTTAAAGGGAATGGTTACCGCGCTACGTTGTTCAATGTTGTCGGGCAGCCACCGAGATTTCCAGACTCCCCATCTGTTAGTTTCGCAGCAAGGGATTTGATCAGAGGGTTACTTGTGAAAGAGCCACAACGGTTGGCGTATAGAAGAGCCGCAACGGAGATCAAGCAACATCCGTTATTCCAGAGCGTGAACTGGGCGTTGATTCGCTGTGCCACGCCACCGGACATTCCGAGACCTTCGCCGGAAAATTTTGGAGTAGATGTGAAGCCTTCGGGTAACTCTTGAAATTGACAGTTGTGTATTGGATCTTGAAATTGGTTTTTTTCAAGATTTCTTTTAGGTGTTTCCTCTATTGATTTGAATTTCAGAGAAACTCTTGAAATTGGTATTTTTCATTCATGCTTTATTTATGTTTATTGTGTTAATAATAAAAACGCATGTTTTTAAATATTTTTATTAATATTCAATTTTTTGTAATTAATAAAAAATAACATAATAAGATGTTTATAAATTTGCAATACAAACACTCTTATTAAACTCTCTTATCAAACTTTAAGACAACTCTTATCAATAAGAAATGGTAATAAGACATAAGAGCTTTTATCTCTTATCAATCAAACGCACTCTATGTTAACTCATCAAATTTGAATTTGTCAAATCATTCTATCCTTTCAACAAGATCATTTAGACAAGAAATTGTTGTAATCCAAGGGATGCTATATTTGATCAATGTTAAAATAAATTTATGAGTTTATAGTATCTTTAGTAAAAGAAAAACCAATATTTATTCCAACATCAAACTAATATTCTCATGTTATATTTTGGAATAATCCCAATCATGTGTCTTTGTCCATTTATATGGAAACGTATCATTAGTATGAGAGACATAAAATCCATCTTCTCTTACTTGCCAATAACAGACTTCACGGCCTAATGCGATTACGCTACACCAAGAAAAAACATCGTCATCAAAAACATCAAAAGATGTTGTATGATTGTGCAAATACCCAAACTCACCTATGTATATGGTTTCCTTAAAAAGCTTCGAGCAAAAACTAAAAGTATAATATTGATTGTAAGAAAGAGTATGCTCTCCCAAATCATCGTCATCATTGCCTGATCTTACATGTACCGTGACATTGTTATACTCATCTTCAATAGCGTTAGTGATGAACATTCTCCATCTTCGAACAAAAAAACAACTACAACTTGAAGGAACAACAAAAAATGCAACAATGATGATGGTAATGCCCAAGCAAATTATTGATGAATTCATGCTTGATTTGGGGTTCCATTTCAAATGGTTTGATCAATTTTTATAGGGTTATTTTCATATGGTTTGATCCTTATTTATAGAAAGCTTAGGAAAAATGTTGATTTATTGCTATTTTGTCATATATTGTGTATCTCCTTCTTAAGTAATAAATGAATTAAAATTAATACCTTTGCGTTGTAGTGAATTTGTATACTATTATAGAGAACTAAAGGGTGGTGTTTGAATTTGAAAAAAAAAAGATTAATTAAAAAGTATATTTGATGTTTCTTTTTATTACAAAGGTTTGTCAGATTTGAAATGATTATACGTGATTTAATATTTAATGTAAAATACAGATAATCCAACATATTTATTGATTAAGGCTTTATTTATTTTTTAAAAGGTTATGTGTCTGAAATTTAAAATCACATATGAATTTAAGTTGTGACTTTAAAATCTAAATGCTGGAAACTTTAATATTGTTAGGCACTCTTTGTTTTGACATTTTTTCAGATGTAAAATCTTAAAATTGATCTTAGATGATCGTAAACTGTTTGTTACATTTTAGATTTAAAGAATTTCAGATCTGAACTCAAAATAGATTATTTGTTACATTTCACACTCAAGAGGTTAAAATCTGAGTCTGAAATTTAAGAGGTGGACTATTGTCTAAAGTTTGAAATAAGGTTTAAATTCTTGTCTTTCTAAATTAAATTAATGTTTTATTTATTAGAAAATGAAAAATCGAGAATTAAAAATCGTATTTAAGTTAAATAATTAATTTAACATGACATAATTAATATTTTATTTAATATAATATTATTAATTTAAGTGTAAGTTAAATTCAATTTAATATAAGTTTAGTTCACTTACCCTTAAATATAAGTATTCAATATAATTGATTAAATTATCAAACTATATATTGTAATGTCTAAATATAATATATAATTAATTTAAATGAATAATTAATTAATTCTAAAATTCCGACTTTAAGGTTATTTCTTGATTTTGGATGTGATTTTATATTTCGGACTTCAGACTTTAATGAAACCTCTTAATTTCACATGTGATTTTAAATTTCAGACATTTAACATCTTAATAATAAACAACACCTTAGTTATATAATAAGTTAAATTAATTATATATTATATTTAATTAATTTATATAAATAAAATAGTTCTATATAACTAAATTATTAAAAATAAATTAATATAACATGTAGTTAAATTGCATAATTATTTATAAAAAACGGTATAAAATAAGTTTATATATGAAATTCAAATTTCAGACCATTTTCAGACGCTTTTAATCGCAAACAAAAAAAATAATTTTTTTTCCTTTTTCTAGAAATTAAACATTGGGATTTTTTTTTCTTCACTCTCCATGGCCAATTGTATCAGTTTAGACAATCCAGTTAGTTAACATTCTTAATAATAACTTAAAATATAGGACTAAAATATCTACTTTTATGGGTTATATGTCAAAAATAACAAAAACTTTTTATAGTTTTACTGTTTATAGCCACATTATTTATTTTTTATCATTAATAGCAACAACTTTTATATTTTTACCGATTATAATAATTTTTGACCTAGAAATCTGCTATAGCAGGTTACCATAAATGATAACAATAAGAAACTAATTAATCATGTACGTACGTAAACCACAAATAAAAGTCTTCCATATATATCCCAAACCCAAACGAACATCATCAAAAGATTTACCAAAAGAGTTAGGGAGCTGCGACATGAGCTCCAAAATCAAGTAGCTTTACGGGGCAAATTGCATGAAATAGCAAGCTACTTACGTCTTTTTTCTTATTACAACAATTTACTTTATTTTGTATCATTAATTGGGTCCTACTAACCTTGACCTATTATTTAAGACAACTTGTGGTATGTAATCGGATACTTCTTTTCTTTGAGCCGGTTCCATGTTTATACACACACACACACACACACACACACACACAGAGAGAGAGAGAGAGAGAGAGAGAGAGAGAGAGAGAGAGAGCGGCGACGAGAGAGAAAGAAGATGGAGACCACACCTCTGGCGAACGGGAGGCAACCTCTGATCCATCGGCGAAGGGGAGGCGACCTCTATCCAGGGGCAGCTTATGAATGTAAAATCCTTCACCCTGTTCAAATGATGCCCCAGTCCTTCACATGTTAGGGTTTCGTTTTCAAGGTTAGGGTTTCGCTCTCCCACTCGATTCTTCAGGTTTTAGATTTCGTTTAGTTAGGGTTATAATATTGGTTTATTTGATTTTCGTGTTCAAATCTATTTTTTTTTGTTCTGTCTTTGTGTTCTATAATTTCACTTTGTGTTCATTGTTTTTAGAGGATTTTGAATGGGATTTTCAGATTTGAAATAGTATCAGATTCTTAGTTTGGCTTCGAAAACCAAACTATTTCAGATTCTTACTTAGGCTTTCTCCAAGTGTATCAGATTCTTGGTTTGGTTGCAAATGAAGATTCATTTTTTAGGGTTTTCCGGATGTGTTCTTCATCAATTTTGTAGGCGTGGTTGGTTTCTTCATTCCAGATTTGGATGTGTTAGGGATGATGCTTAAGTTAGGTTATTGTTGTAATTTCAAAAAATTTGTCATATTGTTTTTGTTAAGGTTGCAAATTCAATTGTAAGATTTTTAAGGTTATCTAGAATATCGGTTGCTAAAGTGTTCGGAAAATTGATTTGATTTATGTTCTTGAAACAAGTTCTGAGTATTCTTGATAATGTTCATATCTAGTTCTTCATGTTCTTCAAGTGACCGGCTCCCTGTTTGACAGTTAATTCCGTTGCCTAGAACGTGAGCAAAGTGTTAGTAGGATCCAATTAATGGTATAAAATAAAGTAAAATGATGTAATAAGAAAAAAAATGTAAGTAGCTTGTTATTTCAAGCAATTTGCCCTAGCTTTAAGTCGTCCTCTCAGAAGAGTTTTATGTGGAAATAAAAAATAGTTACATTTAAAAAAAAATAAGGATGACCCTTACTACGTAATCAATATTTTATTCACTTTCCTTTGATCCATTTGTCACATGCATGTTATCGTTTATACTCTATGTAATCAATTTCTATAAGAGTGGAATATCATTAACCATTATTATTATTATTTTATTAGAACACATAAGTGGGTGAGATCGGTTATGTACCGTACCAAACTGGATGACATTAAATTTTTTAATGCATTCTATTAGTTATTGAGAACCTAACCGATTATATAATTTTGGTACCAATTCAGCTCGATCCCGATATATATATAGTACCTTTCAGTTTCAAAAAATCGATAAAGAAATCTCATCCCTACTGCTCGATTACTAAACACATGACTTATTATTAGTTTCTTATTGCTATACATTAATAGCAACAACTCTTATTTTTTTTTTTTACCAATAATAGCAACAACGTTTTATCTTTTTATCGATAATAGCAACAACTTCTAACTTTTTATCAATAACAGTAACACATCAAATTAAAACGTTTTTTTATCTTTAACTTATTATTAGAAAAATTAAATTTATGAAAAAACACGTTCAAATAAGTTTATACTTTATATTTGTGTCCAAATTTTGTTTGAGATTATTTTAAATGCAATGTGCAGCAATGAGAGAGATAACGAATAAGTTTTTTTATAAACGTTAAGAAATGAAGAATATTTTAATATGTAATATTGTCATGCAATGATCCAAAGTATATTGTCATTGTTAGATTTATTTACACGCATTAACAATTTTCTTTTAAAACTTCAACGTAACGGAATTAAAAATAAATAAAAGACTAGTTATGCATAATTAGATCATAATTATTTATAATATTATACATTTATTCATCAAATAAATAAATAATGCAAATATTGTTGTAATTAAGTATCCAAAAAATAATACAAATGTAGCATTATGTGTTTATTATGTTTATATCATATTGTATACAAAATAGATTGAGTTTCGCGTTGTCATGTTACACTTGAATGGACACTCATATTATACCCTTGAAAACCCGACTATGCACAAAAATATGACATATCAGAATAATTTTCATTTTTTGATGTTTATAAAAAAACATATATATGTTATCTCTTTTATATACATACATTGTATTTGATTTCTCTCTAACAAAATCTGAAGAAAAAAATGGATTATGAACATATTTAAATGTGTTTCTATTTTAATAAATTTAGTTTATTTAAAATAATAATAAGTTAAAGATAAATAGTGTTATAATTTGATATGTTATCGTTATTAATAAAAAGTTAAAAGTTGCTACTATTATAGGTAAAATGATAAAACGTTGTTGCTGTTATTGGTAAAAAAAATAAAAGTTGTTGCTATTAATGAAACAAAACTATTTTATCGGTCTATAATAATCAGGTGTTCAGTTTGGTTAGTTTGACGGTGAATTCAGTTTGGTTCTGGTTTAAGTTGGCCATCTCAGAATTTTATAAACCATTGATCGTTGGAGTTCTTATTTAATGCAAACAAATATTGGGTAATTCATTTGCACACATACGACAAGGACATTAAATGTGTTAATAATGTATATACATATGATGTTAATTTCACTATCATATATTTAATTACAAATAGGATTTAAATTGCACAATCATATATTGATTTTATAATGTATATTTCTAAAATCATCACAAAATGATCGATATCATACATGGTTTGACTGTTGGGTGAGTTGACAGTCCGTCCACACGAACTAACCATTGTAGCCTTGCCATGGTTGTTATAGATTAAAAACATCAAATTTGAATTTGTCAAATCATTCGATCCATTCAACAAGATCATTTAGACAAGACATCGTTGTAATTTAAAGGATGCTATATTTGATCAATAACAAAATAAAATTAAGAGTTTATAATATAGTATCTTTAGTAAAAAGAAAAACCAATATTATTTCGCAACATCAAACTAATATTCGCATCATACAATTATATTTTGGAATAATCCCAACTATGTCTCTTTGTCCATTTATATGGAAACGTATGATTAGTATGAGAGACATAAAAACCATCCTCTCTTACTTGCCAATAACAGACTTCACGGCCTAATGCGATTACGCTACACCAAGAAAAAACATCGTTATCATAAACATCAAACGTTATATGAGTGTCCGCATACCCAAACTCACCTATGTATATGGTTTCCTTAAAAAGTTTCGGGCAAAAACTAAAAGTATAATATTGATTGTAAGAAAGAGTATGTTCTCCCAAATCATCGTGATCATTGCCTGATCTTACATGTACCGTGACATTGTTATACTCATCTTCAATACTGCTAATGATAAACATTCTCCATCTTCGAACATAAAAACAACTACAACTTGAAGGAACAACAAAAAATGCAACAATGATGATGGTAATGCCTATGCAAATTATTGATGAATTCATGTTTGATTTGTGGTTCTATTTCAAATGGTTTGATCACTTTTTATAGCGCGCTTAGGAAAATTTTTGATTTATTGCTATTTTGTCATATAGTGGTCTCTCTTTCTTAAGTAATTAATGACTTAAATTTAAAGCCTTTTATTACAAAGGTTTGTCAGATTTGAAATGATTATATGTGATTTAAATTTTAAAGTAAAACACAGACAATCTTAGTATATTTATTGATTAAGATTTTATTATTTTTTAAAAGGTTAAATGTTTGAAATCTGAAATCACGTCTAAGATAAAAAAAATGACATTACAATCTGAAATCTGAAAGCACATCTGAAGTTTAAGTTGTGGTCCTAAAATCTAAATTCTAAAAACTTTAATATTGTTAGGCATTGCTTGTTTTGACATTTTCAGATCTCAAATCTTAAAATAGATCTTAAAATATCATAGAATGTTTGTTATATTTTAGACTTAAATGAATTTCATATATTAATTTAAAATGTATTGTTTGTTACATTCCACACTTAAGAGGTTAAAACCTTTAAAATTGAGTTTTTAAGTTTAAGAGGTGGATTATTGTCTAAAGTCTGAAATTAGGTTCGAATTTTGTCTTTCTAATTTAAATTAATGTTTTATTTATTAGAAAATGTAAAATCAATGATTAAAAATTTTATTTAAGTTAATTAATTAATTGAACATAATATAATTAATATTTTATTTAACTAAAATATTAAATTAATTTTTAATATAAGTTTAGTTAGCTTACATTTAAATATAAGTATTCAATATAATTGATTAAATTATCAAACTATTGTAATGTATAGTTATAACATGTTATCCGATGTTTTATCATGTTTGTGTTGCATTGTACATTTGATTCTCTCATATCGGTCGATGTTGCAAGTTATTTTCTTGGAAATAAAAATATTTGTTTCCAACAAAAAATAATCATTCGTATTAGTTGCGGGTCAATAATCATACGTGTTTGCGTTAATATAAAGAAACCAACTTAAACTGTTATTAAAATCCTTACAAATACTCAGATTAATAGCATCATCAAACACTAGATAACAAGCTAACAACAAAATATAATACATTTGAAATTCAACTTCAATTGACTAAAGTGTCGTTTGTTTTTTAAGATGTTATAGTTAGAATGACTTTTTTCATGTCTATGAAGTTCTTCAGAAGAAAAGATGATACAAAGGTTTTCAAGCTGAATAAAGAATATCATTTGTTTTTTAAATTAGAAAACTTATCTTTCTAGTTATAATGCATCCATTTATAAATATAAAAACAAATTAAATACATGTGTTTGTTCCATTTATAAATATAAAAACAAATTAAATACAAATCCAAAATATATAATACTATTTATATAACATAATCAAACATTTTACTCATTATAATAAAAAATAAAATAAAAATGTCATAATATTTTTAGAATATTCATCAACCAAAATATTTACCAAAATTAATATTTTTGAAGAGCGTGAGGGAGGCTAGGGTTCAGTATTGCAAAGCCGCTTTTTTTTTTTTGAAGATAGTTTTTCTATTTGTAGCTCGTAAGCAAAAAAAGATATTAAATTGTCTTTTATTTTTTTTTTTTGAAACAAATGATACTTAGCGCTCGTTTGTTTTTTTAAGTGATTAGACGTCTAATGTTTTATTACATCAGTTTAATAAAGAGATGATGTTAAATTTCTATTGACCAAATTAGATATTAGAGACAATTAAGATATTAGACATTAAATCAAACAAGATCTTAGCTTTCCAGTTGTAGACATGTGGCCCAAGAAGGTCTGTAGCCCAAAAACAAACAAGGCCTAATTAAAGCTCAAACAATGACAATAAATAATTTACTGGACCTTGGGCTAATAATATTTACTGGACTTTAAAACATAGTGGTTCAAACTGTAAATGTTTGTGTCTTACACTTTTATATAAAATAACTAGTAATTTATTAACCCAAAGTGACCCAAACACTTGTGGCATTTGGATGATGTTTGGATTTACGTTTAAAAAAAGTGTTGTAGTGTTTTGGAAACTAATAATTAGATAATAATTGTAACAAAAGTGCTGCTAAAAATGTAGTGTTTGGTTTAGCTTCTGCTGTTTGCTATCATAATTATCAAATAATCAGTTTTTAAAGTGTTTGGATTTGATTTTCAACTTGTAAAATGACCAAATAATCATTTATTAAGCAAATAAGCTACATTTTTTAACTTATGAAAAAATGTGGTAGAATTAACTTTAAACGCAAATAATCACTTATTAACGTATGCAATCCAAACAGTTTAACCAATTATTTGCGTTATTGTAGCGTATGAAGCTAATAATTTCGTTTATAACGCAAAACCAAACACACTCTTAAATGAAACAAAATGAATATGACAAAACTTTTTACTTCGCTCTAAGGGTATGCTATGTTCTTACTTTGACGTCACTAAACTACCCTAACTACCAAAAATAAGAACACTATTAATAAAGGTGGTTGAGTATATTGTTCGTGTCTAATCCTCCGTGTACGGTATGACGTTGTAGGATGGCAACGGATCAAACTGCAAAACAGAGAAAAGCTTGGGTTAGTGGCGTAGCAGAGATTCCCTGTGTAGCCACTCCGATGCTTAAGTCAGACAAGGTTCCAAATCAGAGATATTACAGTGAGTAAGAATGATGAAAGTTAGGCTATCTGTTCTGTGCGTACCTGGCGAAGACGAAAATTTGAGCCTTTTATACTTTGGCCCTTTTTTCACACAAGGGTGAATATTCCCTTTTCATTCAGGTGGTGACACCTGTCCTATCTATTGTAAAAAACTATCATCACAAACGCGTATCGCTGTTGCCTCTCTTTCCTGACTTTATAACGTGTCTGTACGACCATAGCATCCACTTGTCCTTCCTTTATTGATCCTTTTATCCACGTCATATCTTATTGTCAACCGAACGTCATTGACTTTATCAGAAACGCTGTTGAGGTTGGGTATCGGTCCTACTGGATACACCAGCGGCAAGTGTTTCCAATAATAAGAAAGGGTCGGAAGGCAACCACTCGATTAGTCGATTGCGTGTGTTCCAATTATAAGAAAGTATTAACGATGATTGCCTTGGCCTTTTTAAATTTCCGAACACAATTAAAGATATCTCTACAAGGAAAATGCAGTTTTACTGATTGAAATAAATTCAGTAACTGAGAAGATGTAGGTGAATCTTATAAAAAAGATGAAAAAAGACATTGTTTCGATAGAGATATTGGGTGATCGAGCCCTCTGGTAGCCCTAAGAATTCAGTCGCCTCCGTTTCTCTTAATCCGGCTCTCATCATATTCACTGCAGCACCAGCACCAGTACCGGCACCACCGGCTACGGCTCCAGCTCCAGCTCCAGCTCCGATTGCGCTTCCTGCTCCGGCTCTGACTTCACCTCCTAATCCGGCTCTGATTCCACCTCCGCCTTTATTCCGGCTCTACCTAATCCGCTGATTAAACCCTAGAATTAGCGATTTCTGCTTCATATTCGATGATTCCTCTGATCGATTTTCAGGTAATCCATCTGTTGTGAGATTAGGTTTTAATAAGTTTTTAAATACACTCATCAGCTCAGAACACTGATCAATAAGTTAATAATCGACTTTGTTCAGAACAATCTCTCTGTTCACTCTGTGGTTGATTCCTTAATCTCTCTGTTCACTTCCACAGATTGAATTCCTTTTCGTATATTCAATCTTTCGATTGTTTAGTTTTGTATCTGAATAATTTGATAATTTGTTTCTCTAAGAGGCTGATTTCTAATATTTTTTATGGGATCAGTGTTGTGTTTCTATCATTAGTGTTGTGTTACATTGATATGGACTAAATGACTTGCATTGATATACAATTAGGTATATCTGTCTTTGAAACCGAAATAGTAATTGGACGTAAAGATAGTTTTACTAGTTCTTGTTTAACATAGAGGTTATACTTTATAGAGATTATAAGCTGTTATACTGGCTTTTTTAGTCCTAATGTTCAAGTCTCTCTTAAACGAAATGAATTCTTTGTCGGGGGAGTCAATTCAATGAAAACTTGATAATCTTTTAGGTAAATTTGTGTTTGTTAACCAAATACATTCATGTATATATTAATCAATTTTGTGTTAAATTCTTTTTCTTTCATGAAATTAAAAAACATGCCATTCGTCAAATCTTTTCATCTTCAATTGCTAAATTAGATAAATGTTGTGAAATCATTTAAAGTGTATCTTTCAATGAAAGTTATTTTCCATAACGAGGAATGTGATCATTTTGCAAAGATGATTAGTTACTCAATTAGATATGAACCCACGTTGGGGAACGAACAACGACTAATCATTGTAAGTTACATGAATCTTAAAGACAAGTGGTAGCATGCCAACATCTATCTCATGTTCTATGAACTTACTCATTATTATTTGTATCAATTTTTGTCTTATTAACCATGTTTCGCATGCCCAAGGTCCACATAAGATTTTAGGGATCGATGCTAGCTTTAATCCTGGTAGTTTATAAATTGATAATTCTTTCTCTAATGCTATCATAAAGGTTGCTTTGTGTGTTTAATAATTTTCTGCAACACAAGTTGGCAATTTGTAGCCTAACATTGATTGTTTTGACCAAACTATGACTATGTGAATGTTTTTAGGGTTCCAAGTAATGAAGCCATCGAAACTACAAAGCTTTTTGCTCTTAAAGGAGGTTTACTTGTAAGTTACATTTACTCACCATGTGCCTCTCTGAACTTGTTAAACTACTTCACTTAATTAATAGTATCGCATCTATAATTCAGGTTGCTATTCATGACCAAGCTTATTTCCTAATTTAGATTTTGATGTTAGGGCGTTAGGCTACAATTGTTGCACGTGTTGGTTAAGGAGCATTATAACCATGTCTTCCCTGGACCAAAAAACATCAAACTACTGCAAGAACGACTTCTAAAAAAAATTCAAAATTAACGTGTCCTATATAGAGGCGTGAAGTGAAATTGTTGGACTGGTTCTTTTTGATGAAATGTTGCCAATTTATTAAGGGTTAAAGCATGAAAAGGGTTGTTCTGTTCTAGGTCGTTGATGCACTTTATTAAACATGCTTGAGTTTGGGACTGGTTCTTTTTCACATCACAGGCTTACTTATTTGGACGGGTATGGGCTGCTAAACGTGCTTGAGTTTGGACTGGTACTTTTTCACATCACAGGCTTATTTATTCACTTTCATGGTGTACGTGAAGTCGTGAATGTAGATGACATTGTGCAATGTTTTTAATTATGTTTTATCTACTTGAGTTACTCCAGGTTAGATGTTTAAGTTCTTCTTCTTTCTTGCGATGCAGACCAATAGCCTTGCAGAATGGGTATCTTTTTCATTTCTAGCAAGTTACTATTATTACAATATTAATTGTGGTATCCTATGTTGTCACATGCATATTATCTTAATGATAAATAGGATATGTGAACGAGAAAGCTCAATTGGCATAGGGGACTTGCTTCACCCGAGGACCACTTTAAAGCCATATGAGGAACCACCGTCGTAGGGGAGAAAGTCAAACTGATGAGACGTTACACAACAATTCCTGGACAACGCAACCAATGGACGCATACGAGGAACCACCGTCAGCCACCGCCACCCTACTCATTTTGCTCATCTCTTTCATTTTTGCCCTCATCTCATTGTTTTTTTTATCACACTTCTTATACCCATCTCTATCTCCTCCGCTGTCAAACTCACCGTATTATTCCCTGACGTCGACGGATTAAACATATCCTTCTTATAATCCAACTTTACCTCCAATGTTATTCCCATCTCCACCACCATTTGAAATGCATTCATTTGTTGCTCGGCGTAGATTGGCCATGTTGCCATCAGTACACCAAACCACAAACGTTCTAACATCGAATTCCACCCGCAATGGGTCACAAAACCACCCACCAAACCATGAGCCAGCAACGCCAACTGTGGTGCCCACCCTATCACTTTTCCTACGCCCCTAGTGCGATCTAAGAATCCTTCCGGCAGTAACGATCTTTGATCCTTGTTTTCTCCGGTAACATCGATCTCCGGCGAAGGAGGTTGACGTAGAGACCCAAAAACCGGTGGCCGCTTCGCTCTAAAGCGTATGCTATCTTCTTTACTTCGACTTCATTAAAACTACCCATACTTCCAAAACACAAGAACACTACTGTAGAAGGTGGTTTAGTATCTAGCCAACTGATTACATCGTTGTCCTCGACTTTATTGGAAATGCTGTCGAGGTTGATTATCGGTCCTGCGGCAAGTCGGTGTCGGAAGACAACCACTCGATTGCGTGTGTTCGCAATTCTAAGAAAGTATTGACCATGATTGCTTTGGCCTTTCTAAATTTCCGAACACAATATAAAAGAAAGTCCAATCCTTCTTGACTTTGGAACACCAAAGGAAACACCTAGGTCGGGACCGGTTTCGTGAAACTTGGAATCAATATCTCCCCATCCGAGTTGCTTAACTCGTACACGTCTTGTTTTTGAGTGTCGCAGAGGGTTTGGATGTACAACTCGTATCCGAGAAAAGAAAGCATTTGAAGTGAAGAATGAGTAGGTTGGGATATTAAACTCGTTTGCCACATCCATCATACTGATGCAAAACATGTCAATGACAAATTCGACAATAATCTGACTTGAACCCGATTGATATATCATGTCCGCGACAACTTTTCTAACATATTTGCAATGAAGTTTGATGAACTCATCGAGGAAAGTCATGGGAGCTTTATGGTCTAGTAATTGTAGGGTTTCGTCTTGAGGAAGTTCGATAAAGCGAATGCGATGTTTAGTTTTCTTAGCCAACGATTCAGTGTATGTCATTATAGACAAGCCAGAATCTGGACCAGGAGGTGGCTTGATGACAAGGATGGTTATTGAGAGACGTTGATCACGATCTAGAAGCAGTTTTGCAAACTGGATTGTGGATATGATATGACCAATTCCTGGTGAAGGAATGAATACCAATTCTGTGCCATTTCTTGTGGCTCAGCACAGTGTGTTTGAAGTAAATTTATGTTGTGTTCATAATTGAGTTCTTGTAGATATATAACGTCAATAATTCTATTAGGCCTAATATTATGATTTATGAACATAGGGACAATGCATGCATCTAGAAAGATTGAATTAAACCTCAAATTTCATATTCTGGTGCAGGAATTATATTGAAAATACGTTTTTTTTTTTTTTTTTTTTTTTGTGTCTTTTACAAATTCTATTGGTGGTGTTATCTCCCAAGGTTTATCCATCAGTTTATTGAGAAATTTGTTGGGCTAGTTTGGCCGTTTGGGGCCAGTTGCCTCCCAACCGGCTTACGGGCTTATGGTATTGTTGGACAAATTCTATTAGGCCTACTGCAATGCAAAAGAAGTTCATGGATTTGGTCCGTAGACACGTTGCAGGCCGTTTATGAACCACTACGTACTACAAGAGTATAAATAAATATATAATATTATAATGATTTTTGTTCTTATAATTATATAAAAAATTGTAAAAAAATTGAAATTTGGTAGATTTCTTCGCTTCTTAGTGTAATAAACGGGGATAATAAAATCAAAAACATCACTAAAGGTAATTAAGATATTAATCAAGGGTTTAATTTTGTAATTCATGTTGGTTGTAAGACTGATCGCTGATCGATAGGATGTTTGAGTAACAAATTCTGTAATCACATAAGGTCTAGATGTAAGTAAGGATAACGTTTGTGCATATCATCAAAGTTAGAAGATCGAGGTTATTTGTCCATAAGTGTCATGGGCAAAGGTTATCCTTTCATATTGTTTGTTTAACTTGGTGATCTTGATTGGTGTGTTTTGTCTAAAATGTCATATGTTGCCGTGTTCGTATTCTCTTTAGGGTATTTTCTTTTGTTTTCTCTTTAGATCAACGTGTTTTTGTTCATGCGCAACTCTCGTTTCGATTTCATAGTTAGGTTTTTCATTAATTTCGGGTTTCGGTATATGCCCTTTTGGGAGTCTTTGTTTTTCATAATTCATAGCTTGTCGCTAGTCTTTATTTGAATTTTCTTTTTTGTTTAAAAAAAAAATCTATAACCGCAGTTATATATAAATAAAATTGATTTTGAAGAATTTATATCTTCACTTTTAAATGGGGATAAATTGTATGTATAGTTGTATATACAATTATAAGTATATATGCATATTTTTTAGTGTGAAGATCATTATAATTAATCTTTATACTTAATTATAAATGTATCCATCTTGTGCACGTTTATTAATATGAATTTTTAAATAAACTTTATGCTCTTTTATACTAAAAATAAACTTTATGCTCTTTTTCTATTCCTTGGTGATCACGTTTACGTCTTATCCACGTTCACATGGTCCAGTATTGTTTTATATATCTTCTGCATCATACAAATAATAATATAGCACGGAACAAATTAATAGCAATCAACTAAAACAATATTAGTAAATAAAAATATCAATAATCTAAAAATAATAATAAATTAATTTTTTAAGAACAATAATAATATATAATCTTTTGCTCTAATATCATTTTTGTTTGATTTTCCAATAGTTAGCTTTAGTCTAATTATTTTAATAGTAAATGATTAGAGATTCAAGATTAAATATTATAATCAACTTAACAAAACGCTCATAACAAATTAATACAAGAGTTCAAAATCAAAATCCCTTTATAATTTTAAAATAATACAATTATTTAATTAGCTTTCTCTTTAATATAATATTTAATGTAGGGAAGCATTTATAATTTATTAACTATATGTGATCCACACACATATATAAGAAGATTCAATGTACGGCCAGCAATGCAATGACGTCAACTTAATTGATATAATTTATTTATCGGATATATTTTGGATGCAGTTTGTCCATCACTGAAAGTAGAAAAACATACAGTATAAAGTATCAACTTTAGGTGTCCGTACTAAAACTCAAACAAATCACAGGCTTCAAGCCAAACGATTCATGGCAAACACAGTTGCAGAGCTGGTATTCGTCCCTGTTCCAGGGCTTGGTCATATAGTGTCCACCATTGGAATGGCGAAACTCCTCGTCAATCGTGATCGACGTCTCTCCATAACCGTTCTTCTCATAAACCCTCCTTATTCCTCATTTTCTCTCACGGCCTACATCGAATCCTTGGCTAACAATGCTGTCGAACGCATACGCTTCATCAAACTCCCACAAGACGAAACCACACCGAAACTTGACCCTAAAGCCCCTGCGTCTTCATTTTTTGCATTCATAAACAGTCATTGCAAATACGTTAGAAATGTCGTCGCTGACATGATGAATCAGCCTGGTCGTGGTCGCGTTGTCGGGTTGGTTGTCGACATATTATGTACTGGCATGATAGATATGGCGAATGAGTTTAATGTTCCGTCTTATGTGTTCTTCACTTCTAATGCTTCTTTTCTTGGCTTTAAGGTGTATATCGAGACGTTATGTGTCGATAAGAACAAAGGTGTTAATCATGTTATCGAGTTGAGCAACTCTGATGGCGAGTTATCAGTTCCAACGTTCGTCAAGCCAGTCCCAATGAAGGTATTTCCTGCTATTTACCAGAGTACAGATGGGTTGGACTTTTTGATATATTCGGTTAAGAAAATGAGAGAGGCCAGAGCCATTATGGTTAATACATTTTTAGAGTTGGAAACACATGCAATCAAGTCATTATCTTCGGACACCATGTTCCCGCCAGTGTATTCGGTGGGACCCATCCTCAATCTAGACGGTGTTGCCAAGAAAACTGAGGATGGGGATGTCATGAAGTGGTTGGATGGTCAACCGCCTTCCTCAGTAGTGTTCTTGTGTTTTGGAAGTATGGGAAGTTTTAGTGAGGTCCAAGTGAAGGAGATAGCACATGCTTTGGAACGAAGCGGTCATCGTTTCGTTTGGTCCCTTCGCCGACCTCCTCCACTTGAGAAATCCTTTCATGTGCTCCCGGACGATTATGACGACCCGCGACTTGTATTGCCCGACGGATTCTTGGAACGCACCAAGGAAATAGGGAAAGTGATTGGATGGGCTCCGCAGGTGTCGTTGCTAGCACACCAAGCGGTGGGAGGATTCGTATCCCACTGCGGGTGGAACTCATTGTTGGAGAGTTTATGGTTTGGTGTGCCAACGGCAACATGGCCTATGTATACCGAGCAACAAATAAATGCGTTTCAAATGGTGGTGGAGTTGGGATTAGCGGTCGAGATTAAGTTTGAGTATAAGAACAATGTGTTTAATCCAGAAGGCGATATGGTGATTCTTAGGGCAGAGGAAATCGAGAGAGGGATAAGACGGTTAATGGAGGATAACGATGTCAGAGCAAAAGTGAAAGAGATGAGCAAAATGAGCAGGGAAGCGGTGAGCGAGGGTGGTTCATCGTATGCTGCAATTAGCTGCCTCATACAGGATTTCACCAGCAACATAACATGAGTTCGAATGTTACAAGCGTTAAGCTTATTAATTTGTGTACTTTTACTTTTGTTTAAAGTATTTTGTTCTCAAGTTGTGCAGTAATTAATGATTGAATAATTGTGCCTACGAAGAGAGGAATTTATTTATGGAAATGCTTCAAATGCAAATCACTTACAAAGAACAAAAAGAACTGGCTAACCCATGCTTAAGGCTTCATTCGAATTGTCTACTTGTGGATAGGGGTTTAAATGAGCCGAGCTGAGCTCTAGCCCGTTAAAGCACGAGTCGGCTCGTTTAAAAGTATTAGGCTCGAGCTCGAACTCGGCCCGTTTTGAGCTCTATATGTAAAGCTCGAGATCGGATCGTGAAAAATTATACAAGCTCGAGCTCGGCCCGGCCTCGACTCGTTGATTATATATATTAATTTTTTATTTAGTTTTTTATAATCTAATTATATATTTTATATTTATTTAATCTATATATTATATATTTATTAATTTAAAACTATATTTATATATAGGCTCGTTTAGGCTCGCGAGCTCGATATGTGAAGCTCGGGCTCGAGCTCGTTTATTAAATGAGCTCATATATAGTCTCGAGCTCGGTTTAACTCAAGCTTTTAGCGAGTCGAGCTCGAGTAGCTCGGCTCGTTTACACCCCTACTTGTGGAAATGCATATGAAGAAATCACTGCATCACTTTGAAAAGTAAAAGAAATCTGCCATTTTTGCTCGTACTTATCTGTAATTGATCAAAGTATAAACATAAACAATGATCAAGATTGATGAAAAGGTAGAAACCATCATACAAATTAATAACTCACAGAATGAGAAAAACAAAAGAAGTCAATGGGAGAGAGATCGAGGGCATACATTAGGTATCCATCTAGAAAAGAGATATTTCCTTCTCAATGGAGATGAAGGGGATATGGGAGACGAGGGGCCAGTAGGAGCCTCTTCTATTTCTCCATTTCATGAGTTTTGGGTCAAGATGAGTGAGAGATTCCGGAAGAAGATACGATAATTGACTAAAATTACTCACTTTTTCTTCTGATAAGTATAGCTCAACAAGTGAGGTTGGAAAGTTCTGTGTTCCCCACTCTGAGATGGGCTTCTTCAACCCACCTATACGAAGGGTACACAACTTTGGAGGCCAGAATCCACGAGGAAACGAAGCATTCATACTTGGACAATTTTGTAGTGTTAAATGTTTCAAGGACGTGAGATTCTGCAACTCGTGGTCAGGAAATGACTCGATGTTCGGACAACTTTGTACTGTCAATCGTGTGAGTTGAATGAAGTAATCCAACTCAATGATCGATTTCAAATTTAAACAACATGTTATCTCTACATTTTCAAGCATCGGAGAGCTTGTGTTGCTGATAAGAAACATAGTCTTCTCTCCTCCTCCCAAATTGTTTTCCAATAGTTCGTCACAATACTGAATCGAGAGTGACTTGAGATTCCGTCCTCCTCCTTTTGGAAAGGAGACGGATGTCAATGAATCACATTTAACAATCGACAATGTCTCGATGTTATTTGGACAAAACCATACCTCCAATGCACTGATAGCTGTTAGGTTGCTCTCACATTTATTCTCTTCTTTCTCTCCTAAACTTACCAAATTTTCACACAAATACTTTCAACTTCCTTAAATTCAAAAGAACCTTACTAGCCTCTGCTTCTGATTTCCACAAATACCATTCCTCCCACCCTAACATATGCTTAAAACTAAGAATTTCAAGCGAAGCAAATGCATGACGAGTGGTACCAAATTAACTCCAAACCGACATGTTTCACCCTATCCATGCCATCAATAAGTAACTCCTTAAGTGACAGTAGTTGCCCAAGTGGCGGTAGTGATGTGCATTTATTACAGCCTAGTAATGACATCTGTGTCAGTCGATCAAACGAGGGATCCCCAACCCAGTTAGGAAACTCAGTCTCCCCATACGCCACAATTCCAAGCTTTTCCAAAGTATCATGCCGAGGCTTTAACATGTTAAGGACCTCTAACTCAGCAAGCCTCTTCTGCGATAAATTTGCCTCTTGTCCATGCATTGGGTTTTGCACTTTGTCCAACCCCTTGATGGAAATTTTCCCATGGAGATTCTTTAACTCTTTAAGATTGGTTATTGCAAAGCCACCATCTCCTCCAATGATGATCTTGGACAAAGTTTGTAGGCTTTTCAACTCACCAATCCCTAAGGGCATCTTATTCAAAAGCGGAGTATCCCCAACGTCAAAGTGGCGTAGGTTTTTTAGCTTTGAGAAATTGTTAGGCAACTTGGTTAATTCTTGACAGCCAAAAACGATTAATGTCTGCAAGTTATAGAGATTGCAAACATTTTCTGGTAACTGTTTGATTTCAGTTTGAGACTATCAGTCCATACATCATCTAAAACTATCAGAAATCGATTGTTGCTAAGTTGATCTCTAAGAGCCACTTGTAGCAGATTTAAATCCTCAAACTTTTCGTTTTTCCCAGTCATGGATTGAAAGATAACTCGGCTTATCTTGAAGATATCAAACTCATCCGAAACACAAACCCACGCCTTGGCTCCAAAGTGCTTCTTCACCTGCGTTTCATCGTACAAAAATCTAGCCAGAGTAGTTTTACCTTACCCTCCCATACCAACTATTGGGACGATGGAGAAATTCTGATTACATGCTGATTCATCCCCCAGTAGCTTGAGGAGCAATGCCTGCTTATCACCATCACGTCCAACGACACTAGACGATGCGTCTACCAAAGAGGTCTCGTTTAATCTTCTATTTATACTTTTTGACCTTCCATTTTTCACAATCAATCCAAGATTGTTTTTTTCGTCTACTAGATCTTGTAAGTTGGTAGTTATATCATCTAACTTGTCATGCATCCTAGAACTTAATGAGAAACTCGTGCAACAAGTCGGGATGAGCTTCCTTACCTTGCTGGTGACAGATCCAGATTCATCGATCAACTCCCGATGAAATACCTTCAGTTGCCAAACCATCAAGTATGTCGTCTATGTCATAAGCCAGATGTTGGAGACCAATCAACCACTGCTTAACAGCTTCATCAGTTATTTCCTGTGAGAAGCATCATTAAGCAGAGCCTGGATCTGAGATAACAACCTCTCCCATTTCTTGAGCTCTGAATGTATTCCCTTGGCACGTAAGATCCGGCTAACGGCTTCAGACGACAGCTTCTCAAAGATCACAGCGAGTACGGTAGAAAGAACGAGTTCAGCCATTGTTCAAGTTGAGAATAGAGAATAGAGATATGGATGAAAATTAACATTTTCCACAGTTGCAACAATTGAATTCAAGCTTTAGCCAAATTAACTATTTGAGTACGCAAGAGCTAATTTTAATTATCATTCTTGATAAGCACTGCTTGGTTCCACACTAAAGATTTCCTAAGAATGACTAAGGTTATCGAACATGTTTCCATTATTCATTTCCATTAATCGTTATCTGTGTAAACGAGACGAGACAACTCGTGAGCTACTGGGATTGACTCGTAAAAAACTCGAAATCGACTTGCTATTAATTGATCCAAGCTCGAGATCAAGCTACTCGAATACCAATCAAGTCAACCTCGAGTATTACAGCCTACTTGACAGACTCACGAGCCTAAGTTTATATGTTTACATCTTTAACCTTCAACTTTATAATATTTTTATTTATCTCTAATATATAATCTTAGGGTTTATCATGAAAAAAAAAAAAAAAAATTTCATGTTTTTTTACGTTTTCGTCCATCCATGTTATTTTTTTTTTTTTTCATAAAAGCCCTCAAGTTAATTTTTTCTTTTTGGTTTAGTGAAAATTGGATATTAGAACCCGATTATAATTAGTAAACTGAGTTTTTAAAAATTGAAAAATCACGTTCTGATGTTCAAATATCACTAAACCAAAAAACAAAATTAAGTTGAGAACTTTTATGGAATAAAAAAAATAACATGGAGGGACGAAAACGCAAAAAAAACGTAAAAACATGTTGGTTTTTTCATGATAAACCCATAATCTTAAACCTAAAATTACATTATTATATTTTTACCCTTCTTGCTTACACTTGGGATAGATTAGATTGAATCTTTTGTATTTATATTTTGATTTCCATTTTCCGAAATTAAATCGAGCCTAGTCAAGTCTGATAGTGTCGAGTAATTTATCGAGTTGAACTCAAGTTTCATAACTTAGGTTTGATCGAGCTCGAGTTCGAAATCGAGCTTGGTGATGATTCCTTTGGTTTATATGGAAGTGAAGTGGACAAATTAATAAAATTATGAGAGCTGATCACGTAACGTATTTAATTTTTTTTATTGTAAATTAATCATTTATAATCAGAAAAAACAATGTTATAAGTAGTAAAGATAAACAAGTTTTGGTCTTTTTTTCTTGAAGAAGACAAATGACCTCAAAAAGTTAAAGCCTCTAATCAAGACCTCCTTTGAAGAATTTTAACTTAATTCAACCACTAAACCAATCATAATAGCGGCTTAATTACGGGTTTTTGGCCTTGTTAGAGCAACATTTGAAAACAAAGCACAATAACCTACACCCGAGTGGCCGTACTCATGAGATGTTCGTTATAAAATCCTCAATGAGACGGCCAACAAAACCGTACGACGAACCTCCCTCTCTAACCGTTGCTTTGCTCTTTTTGCCCATCTCTTTCATTTTTTCTCTAACCTCGTGATTGTCCATCAACTGCCTTATTCCGCTTTCTATCTCGTCTGCAGTGACAATATCGCTCTTCGGATTAAACAAATCCTTCTTATGATCCAACTTAATCTCCACAGCCAATCCCAGCTCCACCACCATTTCAAATGCATTCATCTGCTGCTCGGCATAGATTGGCCATGTTGCCAATGGTACACCGAACCACAAACTCTCCAATGTTGAGTTCCATCCACAGTGGGACACGAATCCTCCAACCGCACGGTGAGCCAGCACCGCCACCTGTGGTGCCCACCCGATCACTTTCCCTGTCCCAGAAGTACGCTCCAAGAATCCCTCTGGCAATACCACTCCTGGATCATCATAATCTCCAGGGGCTCTTGATGTCTGCTCAAGTGAAGGAGGCTGGCGTAGTGACCACAAGAAACGGTGACCACTACGCTCTAAAGCATGTGCGATCTCCTTCACTTGGACCTCGTCAAAACTTCCCAAACTCCCAAAACACAGAAAGACCACCGAAGAAGGTGGTTGACCATCCAACCAGCTGATGGTATCACTACTGGAATTCTCTCCAGCACCACCCTCTAGATTGAGTATGGGCCCCACAGGATACACAGACGGTACGCTGCCATCAGAAGACAACGACTCGATTGCATGTGTTTCTAACTCCAAGAATGTATTCACTATGATTGCTTTTGCGTCTCTCAATTTCCGGGAAATCAACAGAACATAATCCAGCCCTTCTTTAGTGTCGAACCCCGAAGGAAACACCTTTGTTGGAACCCGATTGACAAACGTCGGAACCAGAATCTCAGCATCTGAGTTGCTCAACTCAATTACATGATCTTGATTCTGATCATCACAGAGTGTCTGGATATACAACTGAAAGCCAAGATAACATGCATTAGAAGTGAAGAATACGTAGGTCGGAACATTGAACTCGTTAGCCACGTCTATCATGCCGGTACAAAGCATGTCGATGACGAACCCAGCAACCCGACCAGAACCCGGTTGACGTATGATGTCAGCCACAACATATCTTACATATTTGCAATGACTGTTTATGAAATCATTGACAAAAGTCATGGGAGCTTTTGGATCACGCTTTGGTAAAGTTTCATCTTGTGGGAGTTCAACAAAGCGTAAGCGTTCAATAGCCTTTTTAGCCAAAGATTCGACGTAGGTGGCGATAGCAGAGCCAGAACGTGAACCAGAAGGCGGCTTGATAACAAGGACGGTTATGGAGAGGCGACGATCTCGACTCACGAGTAGTTTTGCGAGCTCGATGGTCGAGATTATATGACCAATCACTGGTGCAGGTATGAATACAAGTTCTGCAACTGTAGTATTTGCCATTTCGTTTAGTTTCAGAGATTCTAACATAATTGAAGTTCAGTCTTGGATCTGTAGATAAAAATCTTGTGAGGTGACGTCATTTCATTGCTGGCAGCTCAGCAGCAGGACTGGAGAAGTTGACGCAGAACGTTGAATTTTGTGCCGGTGAATGGGCCCGGTGATTTATCACCTCTTGATATGATCTAACCATTGGCAAAGAAGACGTGGATCCATGTAAAGTTTTGTCAGGATCATGATCCTAACCATGAGCAAAGAAGATGATGTGAATCCTTTGCAAACTTTTACATGGATCCACATCTTCTTTACCCATGGTTGGGATCATATCATCTCTGGATGGAAAATTTTGATGATCATGAAAACTAAAATCATGATTCTTAAGATAACGTATATTATATATGTATTTTTTTTTTTTTAATAAAGAATCTAATTTCTTGTGCATTATCTTTATATACACAATAAAAATATGTTACAATGATATAAATTGTAAAAGGGATGCTACATTTGTTTTCAATTCTTTATGAAAAAGACCTAGATTTAAAGTGTCCTCGATCTAGATTTGATCTAAGAGGGTGTTTGGTTTTGCGTTATAAACCAGATTATCAGCTTATTACGTTACAATAACGCAAATAATTAGTTTAAAGTGTTTGGATTGCATACGTTAATAAGTGATTATTTGCGTTTAGCGTTAATCTTACCACACTTTTTCATAAGCTAAAAATTGTAGCTTATTTGCTTCATAAGTGATTATTTGGTCATTTTACAAGTAAAAACGCAAATCCAAACACTTTAAAAACTGATTATTTGATAATTATGATAGCAAACAGCAGAAGCTAAACCAAACACTACATTTCCTGCAGCACTTTTTGTTACAGCTATTATCTGATTATTAGTTTCCAAAACGCTACAGCACTTATTCAAACGCAAATCCAAACACCCTCTAAATATCCGATCTATTTATATGATCAAATTAATGGATCAAAAAGTGATCCATTGGTCTATTAAATGATCAAATCGATCCATTAGACGCATGATCAATCTAGGTTAATTTATATAATAATATAAAATTTTACATTTTAAAAATTCCACATTTTTACATCGCCAATATCTCAGCTGCCCCCGCTCCCATCCTCACCACCACCGTTGCTGCTACCACCGCATCCATAGCCATAGTGGTGTGGAAATGCGTTGGAAAATCAAGGTATAGAGATCGAACTCGAAAATAGATTAGTTAATTGGATATCTTAAGATGGTGTTTGAACACTCTCCAGTAATAACAAATTGACCCATACGGGTTTCTATAATTGTGATTGAATAAATCACAAGAAAAATGCACAAGAGTCCTTTAATAAGTTTTCCAAAGGGTAAAACATGGGATATAACCTCCTAAAATAACCATCAAATAATCACTAAAATTACTAGACGTATCACAACATCAGTTGTCGCCTATCAGTGACTGTATTAACATCGGTGCTGAAAACATGAAGGTCAATTTTAGCAAGTGAAGCATCAGAATTTGATGATCATCATCACTTGTGGAATTTTTCAACATATCTAACACTTCATAATTCCGAATTCCACCATATCTAACACTTCATAATTCTGTATATGTTTTGAGGCGCCGTTCAAAGCTCACAAGAGGCGCAACACCCTTAACCCCCGCATTACTCATGGTTTTAGATTACGGAATGACTTGCACACCACACCTATGATTTCATTATAGCACCAATCATAATCTCTGACAGTCAAGGTAAATTACACTAAAACCACTAGTAATATGTTATTAAAAGTGGTGTGTGGTGGGTATGTAGGGTGGTGGTAGTGGGAGTGGTAGGATAATATAGGATGGGTGGGGTGGGGTGTATGGTAAAGTAAGGAATACGACGGATGTGTGGTGTAGGATGTGATGGAATGGAGTGGGCTTGATAATGGAGATTGATGGGTTTGGTTGCATTGGATTATAAACATATAATAATATTAATAAAAAAAATTAATTAGTCTAGGCGTGTAGTGTATGATGAGACCGAATAGATAGTAGAGGTGGGTATGGTTGGATTAGGTGGTATTGGATTGTTATCATTTCAATATTTATTAATAAAAATTATATGATCAAATCAATCCATACCATTATCTATCTAATTGATAGTGTCAGATTGTTACAATCCACATCAGCCAAATATAAGTTTGATTGGTGGCTTTTAAGTCTAGGTGTCCCCTCCTACAAGCTAGCTTTTGGAGTGAGTTCTACATTTGAATTTATAGCTTGATACAAGCCTAGTACGGGATGTGTACGTACCAATTAGTATCAGAGTCAGTCCCACCCTTCCAGATTCCAACACTTTGGAGTGGTGACTTGGACTCAAAAAGAGGAGTGTCAACCGTGACCAACAAGGAACCAACAAGGATGTTGGCTATTCAAAGTGTAGGTCAGTGGGTATTGTTATGATCCAACACCAGCCAAACGTAAGTTTGGTTGGTGGCTTATAAGTCTAGGTGTCCCTCCTCCCTACAATAGAATACACGGATCACGATACATATAGATAAGTCAAATCATTAACTAATAGATCAGATTGTGACCTATTTACATCACAAACACAGTAACATGTAGCAAATCATATCCGGGAATACGGTCATGGACATTAAGGGATCTCATTTGACATTAAGTACTTTAGATATAATCCACAATAGTAGCTAGCAGTTCTAATTGTGTTTCAGTAAGTTCTGTAGCAGCCAGTAACTCATCATCAATCTTATGCTTACAAATATCAACTCCAGCCACATTTTGCTACATAGACATGGAAAAAGCATAATCCTTTTCATGGCCAATAACTAATATAAACCAAGAATCATGAAAGTAATGCAGCATCATGCTAACTCCATTTCAATCAACTTGTTCGCGATGAGTTTTCCCAATTGAAATTATCTGAAACATAAACTCATTTATCATTCTGTTTCAAGGTTTAAGGATCATGATTTCACCATTTGTGTAGATGCAATTGGTATCAATTCAAGCCACAGCTGGAAGGTTTACTTCCTATTCAACATCTATATTAAATTTAATATGCATCTAAGTCTGTTCCAAAGTCACAAGATTCATGATATAAAGAAGCAAAATGACATAATAGAAATTGTAGTTCATCTTCTAACACCAACATTTGTAAACAAGACTCCAACTTTAGCAAAAACTCATTAGATGTTCCTTTTGAGGTCCTGAAGAATACAGTCAACGGACGCATATGATGAACCGCCCTCTGTCACTGCCGCTCTGCTCTTCTTACTCATCTCTTTCACCTTTGTTCTGAGCTCATTATCCTCCATTAGCCGTCTTATCCCATCCTCTATCTCCTTTGCTGAGACTATGACTGTACTGGTATCGAACTCAGGATTAAAAACATCCTTCTTATAGTCTAAACTGAGCTCCACCGCTAATCCCAGCTCCATCACCATTTCAAATGCATTCATTTGCTGCTCAGCATATATTGGCCATGTTGCTGATGGTACCCCAAACCACAAACTCTCCAACATTGAGTTCCAGCCGCAGTGGGACACAAACCCCCCCACTGCACGGTGAGCCAGCAAAGCCACCTGTGGAGCCCACCCGATCACTTTGCCTTTTCCAGCAGTGCGCTCCAGGAATCCTTCCGGCAATACAACTCCTGGATTCTCATAATCTGTGGGGTTCTTTGATATCTGGTCTGGTGGAGGAGGTTGGCGTAGTGACCACACAAAACGGTAGCCACATCGCTCTAATGCATGTGCAATTTCCTTCAGTTGGACCTCATCAAAACATCCCAAACTCCCAAAACACAAGAACACCACCGAGGAAGGTGGTTGACTGTCCAACCAGCTGATGACATCATCGTCAGTGGGTTCTCCATCGCCACCTTTTAGATCGATTATCGGTCCCACCGGATACACACGCGGAATGCTGTTATCAGAATACAGTGACTTGATGGCGTGTGTTTCCAATTCCAAGAATGTATTGACCATGATTGCTTTGGCCCCCCGCAATTTCCGAGCAGGCTCCAGAAAAAGGTCCAGCCCTTCTCTAAACTGGAACATTAACGGAAAGACTTTCGTTGGCACCATTTTGACAAAACTTGGAACTGGAATCACAGCATCAGAGTTGCTCAACTCAACTATGTCCTGGCTGTGATAATCACAGAGTGCCTGGATATACAAGTTAAATCCAAGAAACGCAGCATTAGAAGTGAAGAACACATATGTTGGAACATTAAACTCATTTGCCACATCTATCATGCTGGCACAAAACATGTCAACGACGAACCCGGCAACCCGACCAAATCCTGGTCGACTTATCATGTCAGCCACAATATTTCTTACAGATTTGCAATGACTGTTGATAAAATCATTGGCGGAAATCACTGTAGTTTTCGAGTCGTCCATTTGTGTGATCTCCTCTTCAGGGACTGTAATGAAGGATATGCGATCCACAGGCTTCTTAGCCAACGATTCAATGTAGGTGGTGATAGCCGAGCCAGAATTCGAGCTAAAAGGTGGGTTAATGATAAGGACGGTTATGGAGAGCTGTTGATCTCGACTCACAAGCAGTCTTGCAATCTCGATTGTGGACATTATATGACCAACCCCAGGTGCAGGGATGAATACAAGCTCTGCAACTGTATTCGTCATTTCTTTTGGTTCAAAAAACGTTTGTTTAAAATTCTTTTTTTATATGCTAGTCCTTGTAGATAACATCAATATGTTTCAGGTCTTTCAATGTTGGCAACAGGATCATGCACCACAGCACCAGCCTACAAAGCTAAGATGTGTAAGGATAGACAATCACATAAACCACCCCAAATTGCAAAAAATAAAAACTGAAGACAGAATTTATGTGGTTTAATGGTTTGCCTATATATTATCTAAATTCATTTCTAGAATTTTCTCTTGTAAATTCATCAATACATTAAGAAAAACAGTAACAAGAATCAATACATGAAAGGATGAGACAAAATTGGTCTTCCAACCATAAAAATATTTGTGAATGTGTTTGGGTATACAATCTAAATCAGGCTCCATATCAAATAAGATAGTGTAATAATGAACGATTGAGACAGATTTTGAAACCGTCTACAATGATGATATTACTTTATGAAGAAAATAACAAATCCAGAATTAAACTTCCTTCGGAAAAATTTTCATAACTTGAATGAACCTTCGTAAAGCTATCAAATAGGTAGATTCTAATAAATAACTAGGCATCCCCAAAACAAACATGCTAATAAGAGACTGAAATTTTACTTGGAAAACCCCTCAATATGTGATTACGACAGGACAAGTAGAAAACTTTGAAGGCATGCATATACACTTGGAACATCCCATCGACATATATGGAATCAAAAGTAAAGCAAAGACGAAGAAATTAAAATATCACCAAAAATTTCACCTTGTCAAGCCACAAAATCCCAAGTTCTAGATCACCAAAATCCGGTGACCACGATAAATAAAGTAGGGGAATACTACAATGCAGCTGTCCTAAAATTCACGGTAATCTGCCTTTTCAATGCCTGAGAAACGGCAGAATAGTGCTGCTGTGTAGTGCTAAAAATGCATGTCGGATTTTCTCTCTATTTGTTTGATGAGCTCACTCGGCGAAACCCTAGAATGGAATTAGTATTTATAACATCTTGCATTGGGCTAATTTATTGGGCTTTTCAATACTTATATACTTCGTGGGCCAGAAATGAATAAAATGACCAATAGGAACAAAACAAATATTTAAATTAGTTCGGAAAGGCTAAAAGATGAATCAATAAGAAACTTATAAGGAAATAGAAACATAAAGACTATCCAATATGTAATCTATACATATCCAATTCATAGAAACTTGTACTTCTCTCACACTAATCTAGAAATCAAGATAGACTGATAACGCAAATGCGAACAAGGAAGAAAATATAGTCTTCCGTGTTACTGATATTAAGGGTCCAAGCATGTAGATACAACACATAACAAACAGAAACCCATAGACTATCAGATTCCTAGCCTATACTTATCCAAAATAAAGACCTTGACTAATGCTAGTCATACTAATCTAGAAATTAAGATAAACTACTAATAAATTGGGAAACTAAGAACTTTAAGATAAACACATACGCACCTCATTCTGATGCATTAATATGAACATGCTGAGATAGGGACTAAACTCTGTAAAGACATTAGCCTTATAGTCCATCAAGTCATCAACTACTTCAGCTTTGTCAAACGTCTTTATTAGCGAAGTTGCTTGAACTTCTATAGGACATGCAGTAATGGATGATTGTTGTAGAAGTAGTTTCTGAAGGGCTGCAAGCTGCGTTTTTGAGCAGAACATTAGCCGATTCCTCAGTGTGAGATGCAGATTTTGAGCTAGTAGTCTTGGCCTTATTGTTCTGTGAAGGAGGCTCTTTCAATTACTCGGAAAGCCATGTATGTGGTAGCAATGTAGTATGTGTCTTGAGGATGCCATGGTCGATTACAGTGATGACTCCAAGGACGATAACCAGATTGTAGTTGTAACACCCTCAACTTTTAAATAAATGAACAATTATTTATTTGAGATATTATCTTGATGATATACATTTTCTTACATGTTAAGAGGTAAATAGTAGGGGAATGGGTGCAAGACTGTAGACATCCACCTCCCCCCTACCCCATCTCAATGGAATCGGGGTATGTTGTCGTTGCTGTTGAGTATGAGAATGGTGACTTTTGGAAAGTTCATAGCACTGATATGTATTATCTTAATTGGAGACTTATACACAAGGCTATTCTCTTTCCTTCTTCGCTTTCATATCTTTTAAAAGAGTTGAGAGGAAGAAAGGAAGCATTAGAGAGAGTTTGTGTAAACACTGTCAAACTTTGAGGTAATATTGATTTTTAAGCTAAAATTGATCTTAAATGGTAAAAATAGAAATATTGAGAGTAAAGTTCAATATCCAAATATTTTTGAAGATGAAATGAATATGCTAGATAAAAATTATTTGGATATCAAATGGGCAAATTGCTATGAGGTAAAGTATATCACCATTTATTGTATTTAACTAAAGAGTATTATAAGACAAAATTGGCTAAGTGAATCTTCTTTTTCATTTCATTTGAAAAGTATGTAATGAGGAGTTGGACAAGAGAGGTAAGATCCAAGCTAAGCTTAATTGAAGTGGAATCAAGAGATTGATTTAAGATATTGAAGTTAAACCAAGTAACCTTATGTAAGATTGATGCCTCCTCATTCTCTTGTCAAGTCATGCAAGTGCGGTTGAGCATTGTATTGAAGTTTGGGTTTATGCCATGGGTGATTTGGTCTTGATAATTACACATACTTCTCATCTTTTGCAGATTTCTTGATGAACTTAGGCAACATTTCTGGAGTTGGATTAGATTGTGAAGAGGAAGTCATATAAGGTAAGTGTTCTTGAGTTTCCAAACTTTAACAAGATGTTGGTACTTGGTACTTATGATGCTATCATTTTAGAGCTATCAATTTACTGGTTTAGAAGTTTTTCTTTGAGTTTTGTTGGTGTTTTGAGGTTTCGGTCGATCCTATGGAAGGTTTTTGCTAGGAGACTGACTTGTTTACAAGTAATGGTCCAACTCAGTTCACTTAGCCTTGTTTACGAGCAACGGTCAGAGGTAGAATGAGGGTTCTAAGTGCCACACAAAAAAATTGTAGAGACAATCAATGACAAGTGGCATTAAAACGTCATAATGAGGCTTGTTCAAGGCATGAAAAGGTTCAAGAACTGGGTGCAGTGAAGGTTATGGCGGACAAACAAAGCTAACATGGATAAATGTTGGTGAAGTGATTCTCTAAATGAGGTCTTGAGTTTTACTCCTGCATGCTTCAACTCCTGCAGGCCACTTATCTTTCGAAAATATTTGTGAAGAGAAGTGAAGCGGAGACGGCAAGAGTCTCATCACCTACACAAGGGTAGGGCCAAGTCTAAGGAGACACAAGGTCTTGAGGCACGATTAGTGGAAGTGGAGACTTCCATGAAGGCATGACAAGATAAGCTTGACGATGTCCTTCAACAACTAGGGGTTGCATGAGGGCCACGAGGAGGTTCAACATTGCATGAAGGCCACCTTCTACATGCTAGGCAGAGACATTGCTATAGAAAATATAAGTATGTTGCTTTTTTTAGTAAAAAGTATAGTACATTGCCAAAAGTGAGCCAAGTACGATGCTATTGCTTGCAATTCTATTCTAAGAACTAAAGTATGCATGGCATACAAGTTGAGCTTGATCCTGTACAATCATTCTCAGGCCAAGCTCAACTTTTGCATGAAGGCTGGAAACAACACAGGCTCAAGCTAGGCTAGGTTCATTACACTCCTAATTCTAACTAATTTTCAATCATCATTACAGATAACAAAATCATCAAAATCTTTAAACTTTATTAGTATATGGGTGGATGAAAGAGCAGTTCCAAGATATCCCAAGGGAAAACATGTTGAATATTTGTGTTTCTTGCATACTAACAAAAGCAACAAAGAGAATTAAAGATTAAACTGTAAGAGGATATGTGTTTCTGACCTTTAAAGCTGGAAACAAGCATATCTTTGTAGGCTCATGCTCCAACGATTGCAGTAAGTCGCCATCAGTCTTAATCCAATAGATATCTATCAGCATCAGCAACATTTTTATCATATTTCTACAGAAGAGATGGTGCACACCAGTATCTCTTTCCTGTATAGAAAATACACAGTAACCCAAGACAAACATTAGAGCACTGGACTCGAGGAAAAACCATGTTCACACTCAGCTGAAATCAAAAGCGCTCATTGCATGCTCCATTTTAGAAGCAAGCTAAAAAATTGTTGCAGAAGACACCCGTTTTGATGAAGTAATTGGGCCCACTTGTATATATCCATTTACAAAAAATAGTGTAGGACTATGTTTAGATTGTTTCAAAGTTTTTAAAAACTGTTTTTCTGTAGAGTTTTTCAAAAACCAGTTTCCGGTTCCAAACTGGTCTTTTAAAAAATTATGTTTCATATACTAAACAACTTCATTTTTATGTCAACATGATCAACATCCTTTATTTTAGAAAATCTCAATTTTCTATTTTAGTTCATGGTCCAGATGGGAAACGAACCGCTTCTAAACCGGAACCAGATCAGTACCTAACATCGGTCAAGCTTTCGGTTCCTTTATTTTGTTTTCGTTCTTTTGGTTCCATTCCGGTCTGGGTTTGACCCGATATACATCCCTAATTATGTCTACCTTTCACATATGGTTAACCCTTAGACTCGGAAATTGTCAACATCCTTCATGTCAGTACCAAGAACATCCAGCATCTGATATATCTCACCACCATGAGTGTGATTTCTGTCCCTCGACATGAAATAGTCCACATGGCTAGCATTGTTGATCCAACTGCAACCGGTTTCCTTCACCATTCCTTTTTCATACATCTCTTTCCGTAATCTGTTAACAGATTCCCAGTTTCCTTCCTCTGCATATATGTTAGACAACAGTACATGATAACCCGCATTCTTATTTCCTACACCCCTTTCAACTAACTTGTCAGCAACAAGTTTTCCCAATTGAAATTCTCCATGGGTGCGGCAAGAACCCAAGAGTGAGCTCCAAATTCTCAAATGATTACCCTTCTCCCCTAATCTGTTAACAAACTCATAGGCTTCTGACACCCTGCCAACTCTCCCTAACATATCTACAACACAACAATAATGCTCAAGGGAAGGAACAATTTTATAATCTTGCTCCATTGACTCAAACATTTGAAGGCCTTCGTCCACCAACCCAGCATAGCTACAGGCACATAGAACTGCAACTAGTGTTATGGAATCGGGCTGTATCCCACTTTCTCTCATCGTATTAAAGAGTTGAATAGATTTTCGACCCATCCCATGTTGCCCATAACCCAGTATCATGTTGGTGTATGTGACAGCATTATTCTCAAGAGAAAGAAAAAACGCTTTTTCTGCGTATGAGATTATACCCAATTTGGAGTACATGTCAACCAAAGCAGAATGCACAAATACATTATGGTCCAAGGAACTCCTAATGGCAAATGCATGGACTTGTTTAGCTAATCTTGCACTTCCCACTATACTGCAGCCTGGAAGGATTGACGCTATAGTAACAGTGTTTGGTGGAACATTGTGGTCAAGCATCTGCCTGAAAACATTAATCGCCTGCTCGATTAGTCCATTTTGACAGTTCCCAGCAATCATAGCGTTCCATGTTGCTTGATCTCGATCACAAGAGGAACTTCTGTCAAAGAGATTTTGCGCAACTTTTATCAGACCAGATTTTGCATACATGTCAATGAGATAACTTTCCATCCCCTCAAATTGAATATTATGCCTAAGAAGATAACCATGGGCTTGTTTTCCAATTTCTTGATTTCTGAGATTGGATGCTGCAGATAACAGAGCGGATATTGTCACTTCATCAATCAAAAACCCTTCTTTTTGCATATCGCATACAAGCATCAAGCTTTCATAGTTCATTCCATTCTGCACAAAAGATGAAATCATAGTGTTCCAGGTAACGATATCTCTTTCACTCATACTGTTGAAAATTTCCAAGCTTGCTTGAATGGAATTACACCTGGAATACATGACTACAAGTGCATTCATCACGATCACAGGTAAAAGAGGCACACTCTTCACGATATACGCATGTATCTGCTTAGCAAGGTCCAGATTCTGCAACTGTGAGGCTGCTGTTAAAACAGAGATTAAAGTCACATCATCGACAGCAACATCCTCTGATGCATGTAAGGCATGAATGAAGAGATCAAGTGCTTCAACTGTGAAATTGTTCTGGACAAATCCGCCAATCATAGTGTTCCAAACCTCGATATTCCTCTCTAAACAATTATCAAATATGTTTTTTGCAGATTCAAGGGAACCGAGTTCAGCAAACATGGAAATAGCAGAGCTAGTAGCGAACACGTCGGTAGAATACTCCTCACCCATTTTAACAAGCAACCCGTAAAGAACATCAGCAATAGTAGAATCACCAATTCCTGCTACGGAAGGAAACACATTGATGAAGCTTACGACAGTAGGTTTAACTCCAGATTTTAACATTTTAACGAAATGGGTAACGGCTTCTGTGAACGCTCCCACCTTCACATACCATGAAATCAAGATATTCCACGAAATGACATTCCTTTTAGGCATTGAATCAAACACCCTTTTAACATCATCATACAAACAACTAGCATACATGTTCAAAAGAGAATTACAAACTATCTTACTCGGATACAAATGCGACCGTAAGATATGACAATGAACAGCTTTACCTATCATAAGACTTCGAGTTTCTGCACAAGCTTTAAGAATCGAAGAGTACGTATAGGAATCACATAGAAAAGACTTGGATTTCATTTGGGAGTAGAGGAGGATAGCTTCATGAGACATGTTATTACAGATGAAACCAATGATGATTGCGTTCCAAACAACGGTTGTTGGTCTGGGAATTTCGTCAAACAGTTGGCGGGCAAGATGGGGTTGGCCTTCTCTGCATAATTGGCTGAGACGGTATCGAATTGTTCGAGGTTTTGGATGTGGGTGCAGATGATCTTTGGTCCATTGGATGGGTGAAGGTGTGTTGGACGGTGGAGGTAGTTGTAATGAAGAAGCACGTAGCGCTTGATGAGCGTGGGTTGATGAAGAGTTCATGGAAGAAGGAAGTGGGAAAGGAGATGATAACATTGTATGTAAGGCGTATGTGTATCGAGTTATATGAGTGTGTTATCCTACCAGAAATCGAAGAAAAACAACTTTCTTTATTACAGTCATTGATTGACTCGCGCTGATTAAAGAGAGAACAGCCGTGGGTTCGTCCTAGGAAAACAATTGTTTTGATATTGTTCGAGCCGATTATTAACATATATTAAAAGTTACTTAAATTAATAATTATTCTTCGTTTTATTGTCAATAATTTTTTTCTTTTAAAAACAAGTTAACCTTAAAAAGTTAAAATCTATATGAATCGAACTCAAAATTCATTTAAAGGATCCTGTGGTTAAATAAGGATGGGCATCCAACGGTCTAAACCGGTAAACCGAAACAGACCAGTCGTATTCGGTTCAATTTGCGATGTACGATATTCATAAAAATTGGTTTCTGGTTTGGTTTTACATTTTTTTCATTGTAAAGTCGGAAGAAAACCAGAAGTGAAACCGCACTGGTACACTTTGGTTCGGGTTCTCATTTCTAGTTTTTTTTTTTTGTCCAGCCTGGTCCGGTTTTGAACTGTCGCACAACCTAAGGCTAACCACTAAACCATCCATATGATGTTTGTTACAAAATATTTCAAAGATGGTCCAAGTGTGGCCTCAGTCTCGATCATCCTCCCCTTATTGGTTAATCGGTATTCTCATTACTCAATTCTCCCTTTTCATGTTATGGTATTGTGATATTAGGGTTTTTAATTTAATAACCAAGAAAATATGTTTCAACTTATATTTTTATTATACTACTTTCTCGTTTTTCATATTGATGCCACATTAGTTTTTGTGTCATCATCTATTCTATCTTTTTTACGCCAGTAAAACCATTAAAATTGTCATCAATCTATATCACCCTACTACTAACTTCTTTATTATCAAAATTTATATATATATATATATATATATATATATATATATATATATATATATATATATATATATATATATATATATATATATATATATATATATATATAGAATATGGTTCGTGTGAGTACCTAAAAAATGCAGAGTACCGTGAGTACCTGTGAACACACGGGTTTCAGATGTGAACTTGCTCCGAAAAAAAGTTTTTTTTTTGAATTTTTTTCATATTCATTTAGATACAAATAATATAAGGCTATTCGTAAAAAATTATATACATTCACACTTTCTAACATCTTAAAAGTCATGTGAACGTGAAAAAATTCATGTGAACATGCTTAGTTGTGAACACACGTTCACAACAGCAGAGTTCATGTGAACACACACGTTTCACACAGTTCTAGTGTGTCTTTATGTGTGATTTTTTGCAAGTAGTCTTGTATTATTAATTTAAAAATGATTATGAAAAAAAATTTCAAAAAAAATGATTTTAAGCGAGGTACCTCCGGTACTCCGCAAAACTAGTGGTACTCATTTGAACCCAAATCTATATATATATATATATATATATATATATATATATATATATATATATATATATATATATATATATATATATATATATATATATATATATATATATATATATATATATATATATATATATATATATATATATATATATATATATATACACGACTACGCTAAGTACCAAGAATAATCTTCGGGTTGTTGCTAAGTATAGAATTTACAAATGAATGAAATCATTGCTAATTTAGCAAGGATGATAATCTTCGTTGCTAAAAAAATATGTCTAGGAACGACTTTATATTTTCGTCAGTATTTAGCAACTATTTATTGAATTTCGTTGCTAAAATTAATTTAGTGACCGGTTCAGCCTCGATTAGGTTTTGTTGCTAATATTGTTGCAAACATTATTTAACAATGAAATTATGTGTTTTAGCGACGAAAAATAGTCATCTTTGTTTGCAATTTTTCTTGTAGTTTGCTCTTAGTCCCTCATTGCTTTTCAATTTTGCCATTAACCATGTTATCATTTGGTTTTGAAATAATTAATTATTCTTGTTTACTTTGTTACCTACATAATGGTTACTAAATAGCTTTGTCTTTTTCGCCTGTTTCAAATTTCTTTCTCCTTAGATTATATATATACACACTGTTATACGGTGGTGTATGGATGAAGGTAAGGTTCATTATAGAACCACATGTATATAGAATCAGAAAAATCAAGTTGAAAATCATTTTTTTTAAGAAGTTCATAGATATATATGTTTAAACTAACATTAAAAGTTCATATATAAAAATTCATTTGGTTGAGTTTTTTTAAATACATTAGAACATATATCTGTATCAGTCATCCTACATTCACACTACATCCGTATATCAACATGACATTTTGAAGACCTTACAAAACCCAAAAACATATTAATCATTTTTAAATAATATTATAAGTTTTATTTAAAAATAAAATAAAAAGAAATTAAAAAGTTAGCTTTGTAAGAAAAATTTAGGTTGGTTGTATCAATAAATAAGCTTCTTCTACATTGAACCTAAATCCTATGGATGATTGTTAATCTACAAATCTTTAAATTATGCAACTTAAAATATTAATTAATTTTCATGGTAAAACTTGTAAAATAAGGCTTGTGTGATTAAATTGGTGTTTTTTTTAAACAATTCTCTACTACTGCATGCCATAGTCATAACTCATAAATGAATCCGTACGTGATTAATAAATTTGGAACTATAAATTGTAGAAGGCAATTGTTTATGATGTAAAGGAAATCGTATTTTTTTTTCTTTTATTTACCTTTTAATTATTTTAGATTATATTTCTTATTTAGGTTATTATTTTATGCTTCCCATCATGAATTTCTATCGCTGTCGATTTAGGGGTGACAATTTCGGACCATTTAATCAAACGGGTCAAATGGGTTGATGATCAAAAGTCATAAAATTTACATAATTTTGAATTTTTTTTCAAAAAACAATTTGTTTAACACACCATTTTATAAATTTTCATTTTTAAAAAGAAGTTACGTTCTAGCTTACTTATTTCTACGGGTCAATTTAACCGTCCAGTCCGCTGGGTCAAAACCAGGGGCGGGCCTAGTGTTATGGGACGGGTGTCAACTGACAACTATAAATTTTCAAAATACTGAGTTGCATAGTATAAAAAATCTGAGTGACACCTAAGAATTTTTTTGGGTGACACCTACAAAAAATTTATACAATTATAATATACATATCTTATTTATATTTGTTATTTTTATTACTTAAATTTATTGAAATATCACTGAGTATTAATTAAAAAAATTAGAAAACCCAACAACACATAAAAATAATAAGTAATTTAGTTACTAGTTAGCCCAAAAATTTTTAAAAAGCTCAACAATCTATATCTATATATATTAATAAAGCAAAATAATTTGTGGCACGTGTCATTCACTCAGCTCTTCTAATATTTGTTTTCCCGCTCATTTTGCCTAATATAACCTAGTCAATTAACTTATATAATTGATTTAAAAAGAAACTAAAAGATTACTAATATAATTAAATGATTTTAAATACTTCCTAATTTAACCTCTAATTTACCTAAAATGTTTTATCTAGAATTATATAATTGATTTATAAAATAATTTTTTTATTTTTAAAATTTAAATTAAGTGTTACATGTTTTAATCTTATTTATAAATAAAAGCAAATGAACAACTTTACTTATTTATCGTGATGTCATATGTCATAATCAGCAATTTACACATGACCAGTTATATTCTAGGAAAAACAAATAATATGAAAATTATATCTTTATAAATTTAAGTCTAATATAATAAAATTCAAAATCAATTCAAATAAAAGACATATTTTATAACATTTTATTTCATGTAATAAAATATACAAATATTATGTTACATATAAAAATTTTTTTATTAAAAGTATCCACGTAATAGGTGGGTCGTAAACTAGTTAACTACTAAGCTAAAGCCCATAATACCTAACCTGATAGTGAAAATCCTAATTATCTTATTTTTATTCTTTAGCCACACAACCATCGTCACCTCCAAAAAAAAGGCAGACCCCCTCAATCCCTCACCGGAGTCACCGACTCACCGCCTGACCGCTCGCCTGCTCGCTGCTCCGCAGCTCACCGCACGTCCGCACCTCAATGGCTCGGACCGCTCTGTATCTTTCTCACTCTATGACTTTCTCTCTATTTGACTGAGTTTCTTTTTTGGATTTTGTGTAGTTTAGATTCTAGAATTCTCTTTAAGTCTTTAACTATCTAGGTGAGTAGGTGACTAAAGCGATTTATTTTATTTTATTTTATTTTATTTTTTTTTTGAGTTTTTGAGTTTTTTTTCTATCTTTTTAATGGGTTAAATAATTAATTTACTGACAAATAATTATAAAATAAAGTATAAATGTTAAATAATTAATTTGAGTATAAAGTATAATGTGTTAAATAATTAATTTGAGTTTCATATCCTTTGGTTTATCGATTGTTGAAGTTAACATTGGTTTTTACCCGTCGCAACTGCAACAGTGGAAAGATGTTTTCTGCGATGAAGTTTGTCAAGTGACCAAGTCCGAATTGCGCAATTCGATTGGTGATGATTTTATGAACGATTGTTGCATTTGTTGTATCGAGAGAGAATTACTTGCCAATATTTCGAATGAAGATGTCATGACAAGATTTCAAATGATGAAGACCCTAAGACAACAATTGTAAAATTTTAAGATTTACGGTACTTATTGCTTTTACGTTTTAATAGTATTGTACTATATACTTTTTTAATTGAAAAAGTTCTTGTTATTCGTTAATTTTGTGTTGGGAACCGTTTCGGTGACCCGATCTATTTTAGGAAATATTTTGAAAATCTAAATATTAAATTTACTCTAAAAAAATAACACCGATAATATAAATTTCCGGATCCGCTCCTAGTCAAAATTATCATGATATCATCCCTAACTAACATACGCCTTCCTTTCCATCGGCTTGAAAATTTCACTTCAAATACATGATCATTCTACATAATTAATTTATGAAAAGTCATCTTTGACTCTTAATTTGTGCTAAAAAATTGTATAAATATAATGTTTTTTTTTTTTAAATATATTTTTATATAATTGGCGTCGTACAGATCCACCTTACCGCAAGGCCAAGCTTTCATGCATGTATGAATATTCGTTGTAGTTTCTAAATAATATATAAAGTTTGCGTACTCAGTTTGTCCACTTATACATTTCTTGATAATTAACTTAAAAGAAAATTTTGTAAAAAAACCATCGAACTACGTATTTTTTTATTAAGTTTTTCATTTATTTTCTTTCTCATTTTCTGATAAGTCCCTATACCGTTTAAAACTCACAAATTTTATATATTATAGGTTGCAACCGGTTACTAAACTTACATGGCATACACGTGACATCCATGTGTCAAAACGTGTTAATTAGGTGACACGCATTTAGTGATATTTTTTTTTTCAAATTAATCCCTTGATAAAAAAATTTTCTTAGATAAACCATTACACTTAAAATATTTTTCAATTATTAAGTTTCTCAATCAAATTTTTTTTCAAAATTTGGGTAGACAGAAAAATCCAATGTTTTTTTTATGGAGAAACAAACAAAAATAAAACAATTTTATGTAACAAAACGATAGGTCAAAACAATATTTTTTTTAAAAAGTTTTTAGTATTTCGTGTTCGGAACAAAAAATATGTTGACAAAACTCGTTAAAATAAGTAAATGAGTTGAAAAAAATACTTAAACGGTTATACTTTGATTTTTTTTTTTTGTTGAAAATACATCAACAAAAACTAGTTAAACATATTAAAACATAAAACAAAATGGTAGTTTGAAAATAATTTTTCAAAAAGGTCTGGAGTTCTGGATAACATAAGTTGGTTCGATACAAAAACATATATGATGATTCTTTAGATCCAATGTTTGTCTAGACCTAATTCTTTTAAATATATTTAACGAGTTAATCGCAACTAAACTTTAAACAACAACAAAATGATCGTTTTGATTTCTTTTGTTTTATTTGTTTGCATCCACGTATGCATGACGTGAGTGTCAATTAAACAATCACTTAAATTGATAAAACAATAAATATCATGAGTTTTATCAAGGGGATAATTGTGCAAAAAACCCTCAGCGTGTCAGCATTTTGTGATTAAAATCCCAAATCATTTTTCACTGCATAGAAAACCCAGAACTAGCTAAAAATCTGTAATCAAGGTTTTATCAATTGGTAGCCGGTTGAAACTGGTTATTAATCCTATGTGGACCTATAAATAACTTATGTGGAGTGAATTTTAATTGTTGAAAGCGGTTGTCAAGTACTACATATCATTTAAACCTCCGTTGATAACTTTTAATTGTAATTTTTAAATGGGATTACATCATCAACGGGGGTTTAAATGATGAGTAATACTTGGCAACCGGTTTCAACAATCACAATTTATTCCACGTAAGCTATTTACCGATCCACGTATGATTAATAACCGGTTTTAAGCGGTTAGCTGTTGACGAAGCATTGTTTTACTGATTTTTAGTTAGTTCGGGGTTTGCTATGCAACGAAAAATAGTTTGGGGTTTTAATCACAAAAAGTTGACATGTTCGGGCTTTTTTGCGCAATTATCCCCTTTATCAAGATAAGAGATTTATGTAGCAAAAAAATTGGTTGAAGGATTTATAAGACAAAATAATTTAGTTGAGTGACTTAATAAAAAAATGGGTTAAAGTCATACAAATGTATGCTACTTTACTCAATTTATCTAAATGACTAATCAAGTTTTTTTGTTACCCTGTTGGTACTTGTACTCAATTAAGACCTGTCTATATGGTACTTGGAACCGGTTACCCGGCTGACGTGGCGGTTTTTGATGATTCAAGTGATGATGTGGCATTTTTTTGATGATGTGGTGCTTATATGGAATTTATTCTACATTAATTAATTAATTTCCTTCAAATTAGTTATTTTATTATTATTATTGTTATTATATTAGAGATTAAAATATTTTCTTTTGTTTTTAAAATTACGATTAAGCATTTAATCAAGTAAAATATGATGAATCATGTCCAAGGTACTGTGATGTTCTTCATGTTCATATTCAAAAACAACAAAGAATCCAGATATGAGGCTTTCATAAGGAAACAAGGAATACAAACACAAGAAATTCAAATCTCAGAAACTCGTTTCAAGCTTTGAACACAAAGAACAAACACAAATCTTTTAAAGATCCAGAGCAAACACAAATCTGGGGTAGACAAGGAAAACCAAAATCTGGAAAATAAAAAAAACATATCAAACCTATTTGAAAATTAAAAAACAAACACAAATCATTCAAAACCCACTCAAACCTGAATAGAAACTGAATCGTTCGAACACAAAACCCACACACAAACATAAGATTAGATCTAGAATCAAATTTATCATAGCAAACCCGGGAGTTCCGGCTATCACCTCCGCCATTTGGCAACCACCACCACATCAAATTCGAATATCCAAAACCCAGAATACCAAATCAAGAAACAAATAGTCAAGCACTAAAGTTGAAATATCAAACAATCGTTCAAACCCAAAAACACCTCAAAGTTAAAAAAAAAAAAAAAAACTTTAGACTTGCTTTTATGTTTCAGAAACATTCTTCAAACCCAAAAACATTTTCAACCCTAATAATATACGCGTTTGTGTTTCAAAAAAGATGTCAAATCGATTGAGTACCAGCATCCAAATGAAGCCATTTCAGGATTTCGAAGCAATATCGTAAACGAAGCTTGAGATTCAAAAACGATTTTCAGATCTAGAATTCGATTGAATAATACTCATGGACAAACCTGATATGGAAATCAAAGGTGAAGCAAATAATAATTTCCAGGCTTTGTTGGCTAAGACGAAGGTAATACGAATTGATTTCGAACTCCAAAAGATAAAGTCAAAGGCGATGGTGGTGGGCGAAGACCATGGCGGCGGACGAATCGACTTCTCCGTTGAAATGGAAGATGAACACATTTTTACTTGGAAAACCAAGATGATAGAAACCATTGTTTTTTTGGCTCTTGGTTCCATCCAGATCTAAATTTGATATTGATTTTTTTATAATTGTTGTTTTTTTCAATATTTCAGTATTTTTATTATCATTTTAAAAAAATAATAATAAAAATAAATGTTAAGTTTTATATGAATAAATGACATAATTTAAATTAAGAGAAATGACACGTCAACATTTTTAACCGGCATATCCGGTTACCGGTCACCAAAAGTACCATTCTGATAACAAAATCCAAGTAGATGTATTATCCGGACATAAAAAAAACTAAATTAGTCATTTCGATAATTTATGTAAAGTTACATACATTTGTACGACTTTAGCCCTAAAAAAATTTATAGATTTATAAAATCCACGTCAGCAATTGCAACCCGTTTAACATGTTATTGTTGACTTTTCTTGAAAAAAATACTAAATTCGTGATTTTTATCTGGTTAATGGAATTATCAGACAAAAAAAATTGATTGGGGGACTTAATCGAAAAAAAAACTTATAGTTCGATGGTTTTTTGCGAAATTTACCCTTTTAATTATAATTATATGAAACTTATGGTATGATTAAAAGTCAAAAATCTTAAACGAAATTGACACGCATTTCCCAATTTTATACGAGTTCATATTGATTAAATAGGTTTGAATAAGTTTGATAGTTATGGCAACTCGATCGATGGATCCATGACCGGGTCAATCTTCATATACATATAAATTGAAGTCCAACTGTCCATGTCGATCTTCATAAAAAAAAACTTGATCATAATTAATGGCGCGATTAATTGACTTTGGAGGCAACAAAGGAGGAGGAATTATCGAGTTTGAGGGTTCGCATATCGTGTTCATGCTATGTATGATCCTGGTTTCCATGTCTGTTTTGTCTATGATCATTTTTGCTTGTGGTGACTCTTCTGATCATCATTCTGGCAAGAAACACCGTCACAAGGGTCGATCTTCAGGTGGTTTTATTTTTGGTGGAGGTGCTGCTGCTGGTGGTTGTGGAGGAGGTGGAGGTGGAGGTGGCGGTGGTGGCTGTGGTGGAGGCGGTGGAGGGGGAGGTGGCTGTTAATTAGTACGTGTTAAGTATATAGATCAATGAAAAGGAATTATTATATTAATTTATGGTTTACAAAACACAGTACTAGCTTTATATATGTATTTGTCTATAAAATTTCTGAATATTATCTTTGCAAATAAAAAGGTCTATATTTGCTCAGTTTATACGGTTTTTTTTTTTTCATTTTGTTTTTAGTAAATAAAAACAATATTGATGATACTTGAGATGATAATAAATTGAAACAATTTGGTTATTTCATAATTCTTATGCCTGTTACTCCAAATTAAGTAAATGCATCCTTCATCTTGATTAACAAGAATATGTCATGTGTGTCCTACGATTTCCATTAATAAAATAAAATTAAAGTAATTTATTTATAAAAAATTCTCTAACTAATCTTTCTGTTTTGAAAATCCATTAATATCGATTCTTGTCTTTCAATCTTTATGGTCTCTTATTATCCAATCGTGTCCTCTTGCCTTTAGCTTCATATCGAAACTTTTCATCCCTAACTACTAACGTTTAAACCTAGTTATTTAAGTATCTCGTGTGGTAGACAAGTAATAAACTAGCATCTATAATAAAAAAAAGGATATCTTCTGTCACATGTCACTCTCATAATCTTTCAAAATTTTGTTGTTCCACCTTTTTTTCAAATCATAATCACAATTATAAATTTATCAAATTATTTACTATAAATAAAAAAATATTTAAAATACTATTCTTTTCTATTTATTATAAAAGTTAACACTTTGATTGATTTTTATATATTCTTATATTAATTTCACATTATTTATCATAACAAACGATTATTATAACTATATATAATAGAAAATAAAATAATTAATTATTATAAGTACAATTTACGTTTAAAATATATTTTCTGAATTAATTCGTTAACATTTTTCTGAAATGTGTTGATATTATTTTTGGAAATTTCATTTGAAAATGTGTTAAATATACTATTTTTGGGAATCATGTTAAAAAATTTGAAAAAAATATTCATTAAAATGTTTTTTTAAAATATGCTGAATATACTATTTTTGGAAATTTTATTTGAAAACGTGTTTTTTTGAAAATATGTTGAATATACTATTTTTGGAAATTTCATTAAGGCCACAGGGAGTGGCAACGACAATGTTTGGCATTGCCTCGGTATCGTGAGCAAACACGCCCCATGGAAATGGCAACGACATCAAAACTTCGGCATCGTCGTTCAAATGCCGAGCCATGCCATTCAATTTTAATATTTAATATATATATATATATATATATATATATATATATATAAACTTATATATAATAATAATAATAATAATAATAATAATAATAATAATTATACAATTATTTATATTTCATTTACTCTCTGTATATACAAACTCACATTCTTTCATTTATCTCATATGTATTCTCTCATTACTCTTTATCTATATACATAAATTTCAAATTTTAAAAAAATGTCTTTATCATCTTCATCATTGATCTCAATTAATAATCGGACCAAAACTTTAATTTGTGTAGTTTAGTTTTCATTGTAATGTTCAATTTGAATGTTTTTATTTTTAAGTTGAATATTTTAATTTTTAATGTTATGTTTAATATTAATATTAATAATTCTATTTTATTTTTTATTTCAATATTTTTATTTTAAGTTTAAAATGAAAATAAAAAAATGAATGACATCCACGTCCTCGGAATGACATCAAAATGACAAAGAATGACAAAACTGACGTGACTGCAATTTTGCTTGGCATCCATGCCAATGACTCCCTTTGGCCTAACATGTTATTTTAGTACATGTCAATTTGGGCAAGGACCGTCTATTTGACCCATTGGATAAAAACTGTCGGTCCGTGTATGTTTAAATGAGAAGGTAACTTTCATGGAAACCTAAAAACCAATTTAAAGTTCATTTTTTCATTCAAGTTTTTTATTTTCAATCAATTTAAGTTTTTATTGTTATATTAATAAAAAATTATTTTTTTTAATGAATAACAACACAAAATTTTATTTATGCATAAACTTATAAACACGAACTTTGAAAGTTGGTTACGAGAAAACCATTTTAAAATTCATTAATAAATAATAACTCATGTTAAACACACGATAAATTATACTAAATATTATGCAAAAAAAAAAAAAAAAAAAAATGGCATCTTGCACTTGGATTTAGGCAATGCGTTTGCGTTGAAGCATCATTCCAAGTGCATTTTTGCGAACAATCCTCACAAGGGCTTAAAGGGAGCCTTTTTCCAAGACAATTTTCCTGTATAAAATGCAATTTCTAGCAACCAACATTCTTCTCCAAATTAACAACTACTAAAATGCCTCTCCTACACTTCTTTCTTCTTCTACTTCTTACTGTACTTCTACTTCCCCTTTCTTTAGCTACATTTCATCGCATGCCGCCGCATCCGTCACGCCTCCGATACAGACCACCCGTAGTCCTTCCGGCACCGCCAACGGTCACGCCAAGAACCCCCGTGTATATCACGCCTATTCCAATCCAAGATTCACCACGAACAAGACGTTGTAGTGTTGCGCCACCCGTGTACATGGTACCACCCATTAACAGTCGTCGTACATCACCACCATCGTCGGTCTACACGCCACCAACTGAACAACAACAACCACCTTCGTTAGATCCTATCGACGATCCACCAGAAAATCCATTCGACATGCCACCACCTTCACTAGATCCTATTGATGACCCACCAGAAACTCCAATCGACATGCCACCACCACCTATGGAGGATGAACCACCAGAAACTCCGGTCGACATCCCACCACCACCTATAGAGGATGAACCACCAGAAACTCCGATCAACATGCCGCCACCAATTGATGATCAACCACCAGAAACTCCAATCGATATGCCACCACCCATTGATCAGGATCTACCACCGCTAACACCAATTGACATGCCACCGCCTATTGAGGACGAACCACCAGAAACTCCAATCGACATGCCACCACCGTTTGAGGATGAACCACCAGAAACTCCGATCGACATGCCACCACCAACAACTATTCCGCTACCTCGGAGACCATTTGCACCTATCAGTCGTTACCCACGTTACCGTTCACGATGGAGGTATCCGCCTGCGACCAACCGTACGTGACCGACCGACCTATAAATTAACCAAATTAATTAGTCCCTAATTAAAAGTTTAAATGATGAATGCATGTACGTTTTCTTATGGCGCTTTTAAGTTAATAATGGTTACTTGATGTCCAAGAAAGAAGCTAAGTATATATGTATTCCATATATATATGCATTGCCAAGTCTTGTTTTTCATATGGCTAAGTGCATGTATGTATGAAACTCAATCTTGTAAGGTTTTACTGCTGATATATTCATTAATAACATGACTAATATTTTCATTTTTGAGTACCTGTGCAAATTTAATTCACATGTTAACTTTGGGCTCGTTTGTTTCTTAAGTGATCAAACGTCTAATGTTTTATTACATCTGTTTAATAAAAAGATGATGTTAAATTTTTATATATTGACCAAATTAGAGATTGAAGACATTAATTAAGATATTAGATATTAAATAAAACAAGGCCTTTGAGTCTAATTAAGAATTAGTATTAATATATTGTAAAATGTATGGAACTTCATATCCTTTTATACATATCTAACGATCGTATGATTCCTTTTACATTCTGTTAACTATTTGTACGTAGTTTTGACTCATTTGTTCTAGGTTTTAGACTTTTAGTGTTTAGGCGACATTTCTTGGTTTGTTTCTTCTTCTAAGGCGATTGGATAATCGTGTTATGGTGTGAGTTTTTTCGAGATGTTGATGATGTTTTGCAGTTCTAGTTTACTCACCACAACATTCCTCAATTTGCCTTGTAACGCCCTTCGTCTCAAGAGGCCTACTACGAGGATTATTTCCAAAGCACATGAAATTCATCGTAAATCCATATTCAATATCCTCAAATTCAAAATGATTCAAGTTCAATCTTCGTTATTGACACCTTCTTAACGGCCTACTAGCCAGATGAACATTATTGTTTGTGCATGGTCCTTGGGGAAGGGTTATGAGGGTACAAGGAGTTTCTAGTTAGGATTGTCGGACTTCTCAACCTTTTTTTTTTTTTTTTTTTTTATAAATATCTTCAAATTAACTTTAAACAATAGAAACCATTTAAGCTCAAAATTTAAAGTACATATTAACATGACAAAACCTCTACGAGAAACACATTAGGAGAATGAAAAGGATAAAGCACATACATGAGTCACATAGTGGTTTTGCAATTTGTAGATTAAGATTAAGGCTTTGTACTTTGTTTAATGTGGAATTCTAGCAATATTGGATCAAATTGTATAACCTCATTATAATCCTCTCTCCCAAACAACCCTACATTAATTTAACAAAATTTTTAATGGTGAAATCATAATATCCATTAAAGACAATGAGAGTGCTATCTTTTTTAATTCTATATCATCCTTCACTGTCCATGTCAGCATCATATCAATTTTTTTTTTTCTTTTCTATCATTTCTATCTTTTCAAGGCTTTTATATCATTTAAACCATGAATATGATCATCTTTCTAAACCACTTAAAAACAAACACACACAAACATTTCTCTCTCCGTCTTTCTTTTCGGCATCACGATCTCGTAATGGTACCAAATGAGAAGTATCACACTTAAGGGGATGGGGTGTTCACCACGATACCGCTACTACTTGAAACCAAAAATGGTGGTACTACGTTCCCACCTTGCACCACTCCCTTTCACCCTAATAAGTATCCTCAATTTGGGAATATGTATCAATCAACGACCACACACATGAACTAGGTCAAGAAGTTTACAAATTCCTCAAATATCTTGATTTTTAACATTTCAAACGGGGATGTGAAACGATCCAACGCAGAACAAAAGATTTAAAAATTCAAAACCAGAAATCAAACCAGATGCACACACCGGTGGCGGTTTGGTCATGTTTTAGTTGTCTTAACTTTTAACAATGAAACAGTATAAAATACGACCCTGAAGGAACTGAGTATCAACTTTTTCTTTTTACCAATTTATTTGTTGTTGTTGAGATCCGGCTTGTTGTTTTACTATATAATCTTGCTTGCAAACCCTAATGTTAATACAATTACTAGTAAATAATAATTTCAGCATATGTAAATTAACAGCGAACGATTTTTTCTTCCATTTTAGTTTTCTCTACATTTCGACGAGATGAAAATTCTCAAATTTCCTTCAATTTTGTTCCCTCTTTTTCCAACTCAAAAAACACAAACTAAAAACAAATTTTCTTTCTTTTCTGCTCATTTCTTTTCACTCCTTTTTCTTTTTCTATACTCCAGCCTCCAGGCGGACCAGGTCCCAGGGACCAGGGTTGATATGCGCATCAACATCCTCCCCTACGCCGGTGAATCACCGTCATGATCGGAAGCCGGTGAGTTTGTCCGATTTACATCCCACTCCTTCTCCTAGATGATTATATATCATTTGTGTTTGCTTATTCTTGATAATTTATTTATTCAGTTAAATGTTGTATTCCTAATCTCCGGGAGATGCCTAGACGGAATCAAGCGTCAATGCCGAAAGATGCTTCTTGCTGCTTCAGTCTGTGAAAGGTTTGATTTCTCATCGTTTCGACCTCCACTCCGTAGTCCTTAAAGAATGGTACATTTACATTTTGTTTCAAAACCTAGTATGTCATGAGATTGAGATGGATTTTTGTTACCAGTAACTTTTCATAATTTTTTTTAATAGTTTCTGATGTGAAGTTTAATCTAGTTATATCCAATCCTTTTGCAATTTGGACAAATAGCTTGGAGTACTTGATTATTTGTAAGTTGGAAAAAAAGTTATCAATACGAATTATATTTTTGTATATTCTGAATGAGCGGTTTATAACGTCTGTTTAGGGTTTGCTTAGACGATTAAGCTCTAGTAGTTTGCTTGTCCGGCTAGGTCAAGTTTATATAACAGAGAAGTCTGTAAGAATACAATACCATAAGTTACTTAGGCATGCCATCATTAAGAAATTGCTTCATTCTAGTAGAATTCATAACCAAAACCAGCATCTTTCTTTTACTGATTGTAACAGTGCATAGAAGATTATATGATGCTGACATGGGAAATTTACTTTGCTAAAAGGTATTATTCTTAAATACGGCATGGTACAACTGTCAAAGGAAAACTTCAAGCACACAAAACACACTTAGGTGTTATTTGTTTTTTAAGAGGTTAAATGATTGAAGTCTGAAAACCACGTCTGAAATTAAGAGGAAGCCTTAAGATCTGAAATTAAGAGGCTCTTAATTTTGGTTCAGACAACTCTCTTTCTCTTAATTTTAAGAGGTAAATTCAGAGGTTACAACCTCTTAAATCTAAAACTAAACAAACAATCTGAATTCATCTTAGATCTGAATTTTAGACTTCAGAACCTTTTTAGAGGCTCTTAATGAAAAACAAACAAGGCCTTAATTATATTTTACATACAAATATTAACCAATTATAGTATTGTGTTTTTGTTCACTTCATTTAAGTAATAGAAATGCCAAGGTACAGCCTTTTATAGCTTTCTTATTCTTGTGGATACTATTTGAAAATTTGATAAATATCTGAGTTTTTACATACTGCTTGCTTATTGCCTTCAGCATCCCTTTATCTCTTCGATTAGTTAACAACGCTTATTACCCCACCTAATTGAGCGTAGGGCTGCAAACAAGTCGAGTCGAGTCGAGCTCAACAGGGCATGAGCTCGGCTCAATAGCTTGACAAGCTTCCAAAATGTAGGCTTGAGCTCGGCTCTAGAAGTATTCGAATTAGGCTTGAGCTCTTCTTGAAAAGTTTGAAAATGTCTAAAAACCATATTTGAGTTACTTTTTCGGTATATAGCTTCAACTCAAACTTCATAAAATCTCAGCTCGATACTCGAATTGCTTGATAAATGCGCGACTCGATATGTGTGTGTATATATATATATATATATATATATATATATATATATATATATATATAAGGCTCGACACAATGTGTATATGTATGTGTGTGTGTCTACACACACACACACACGTATAGAAGGCTCGAAAAGCTAGATGAAAACTCGAGCCGAGCTCTTTAAAGCTCAAGCTCGACTCGTGATTTTTTTCAAGCTCGAGTTTTGGGCTCGCTCGAGATGCTTGATAAAAGCTCGACTCGTTTGCAACCCTAGTTAAGCATCCCCCAAAAATTAGCCATGGTTGTTAAATCTTACGATCTTGAACAACAAAAACATGTGATCCTTAGTTACGAGATTGGAAACTACAAAGCTTTTATGCTTTTTATGTTTGTTTAAGACTTATATTCTTGGTTTTTTTAATCCTTGAACTATATTACTATTAGATTTAAGGTATTTATGTATGCTATATAATTATTCATATTGAGCATTGTTTTATGTTTTTATGTTAAATTTTGTCGTATACATTAGCTTGAAAATTTTACTAGCATACTTAGCTCAGTCCCTGCTTAGGGTCGGTCACTTAGGTGCTCTTTTTGTGCTTAACTACCCTGGTCCTTGGATATACCAGATACTAGTAATATTCACTTGAACTCATTCAACATAACATAAATTAACGTTAAAAAGCTACCAAGTGAGTTGAAGCCTTTTGTTACGTGTAACACAAATGACTCACTTGATCACTCATTCAACCCAACCTACAAGGATCCAAGGATAGGCATATATATAAAATGTTGTTACTAATTGTTGCCCCATTGATGTATGATATAGGTAATTTGGAATTGAGATATACAAAATGGTTCTCATAGTACCCATTGAATGATAGTAATCACTGATGATTTCTTTTGCTCTATAATGAAGTAGAACAACTGGTTGTCCATAGACGTGGTTGAGTTATTATATTTTACCCATGGATTAATTAGTATCATTGTATATCTAGAGTTCATAAAAGTTTTCTTATTTTGCGTATTTGCTAGTGTATTAGCGTCTTCCTATATCTGGGTATGTTTGGCAAGGAGCTTTAGCTTTTTGGTATTTTGAAAGCTTGGTCTTTTGGTTGAACAAAATTGTGCTTTTACCCTCTCAATAATTATAAATTACAACTCCTATTTAATGTTAATGTTCTTATAAGCTACAACTACAACTACTTTTATGAAATATTTTTACAAAACTAAAAGCTACAGCTCCCTCAAAAAGCTCTAGCTCCCAATAGCTCAAGTTACTAATAGCTCCAGCTCAAAAGTATAGCTAGCCCTTAATATGTTAGCAAATTACAAATATACAATGATTCTTGTGTGATAACCATTGATTCTTAAGTCCTACTTTTCTTTCACAGGTTAATTCATTAATGTCCTTGTGATAATAGATTTGTCTTGATATATAAACATGAATATGCAAAGCTAAGATCTAGAAATAATTCCCTCCATCCTAAAGTAAATGTCCACCTATCTATATACCAAAATAAGGTGTTGTTCTTTTATACAAGTGATAAGTGATTGAAAAGTGATTGCAATACTTATTAAGTAGTGACGTCTATAATACTGAATGTTGAATCGTTAAGAGTGTTTTTTAGATTCGACATAGCTATGCTGGAATACAAAAGATACAAAAATGTGATCAATTCTAGAATCAAATAATTCCGCAACTTTGATCAATTCCAAAATAAAAAATATATCATCTTCTAATAGATCGATTTCACAAAATTGGTCAATTCCAAAATCAGAAACAAATTGAACGATTCCAAAATTAGAAACAATAACAGACGGTGCTGCAACCCTTCGATCTCGATTGGGTGCAACAAGTCGGAAACAAATCTGGTAGAAACAAATCTATTGCATCCTTTTGATCTTAATATGGTGCAAGTGTGCAACAAATCTAAAAACATTGAACAATTTTTGTACAGTGGTGATTGAACCAATGGTGCTGCGACCCTTCGGTCTTTGACGGTGCTGGAAAATCAGAAACAAAATCAAACCTTCGCTCTCAATGTGGCGCGGCAGCGGCGGTCTGGATCTGTAGTGTGGTGGATGTGTGACAAAATATAGAGGGTAAGATTGAAGGAGTGAAGGTGGACTCAGAGGCGTCAAGAGAGATTAGAGGAGGGACCTGGGCTCGGTGGTCGGTGTGGAGAGGGGGCAATATGTGTCGGCAGTGGGGATGGGGAGAGGAGAGGCATGAGAGAGAGAGAGAGAGAGAGAGAGAGAGAGAGGAATGTGTTTTTCTTTTTAGGGTGACTGAATGTGAATAAGCATCCTTCTAATATGCACAGAATAAGTACTAAGTAATTGAAAAACACTACTTATTAATTGTTTTAAAAGCACAAGCTTATTGATAAACTGCACTTTCCGAATAAAGTGAATTAGTCTAATAAGCACTTATTACAATAAAAATTGGAACACCCCCAAAGTGTCCACTTAGAAAAAACACATGTTAAAAAGGTGATCGAGCGAATCACGGGTTTTTTTTTGTTTTTTTGTTTTTGCGTGGAACGTGGTATGTGACTCACCCGATCACCTCGACCTACGAAGATCAACACCGATATATAAAGTGTTGTTACCAATTGTTGCCCCATCGATGTGGGATAGAGGTATATTGAAGTAGAACAAGTGGCTCTCATAGTACCTAATAAATGCTGATAAATCATAGATATTTCTTACTTTTTTTTAATGAAATAGAACAACTGGTTGTTCGTAGACCTGGTGTTGAGTTATTACCATCTTTTACCCATGGATTAATTAGTATCATTGTGTAGAGTTTCTAAATTTTCCTTATTTTGCAAAGATATGTGCTAGCTTAGTAGTGACTTCCTATTCCTATCTTCATATGTGACTAAACATATTTACCATGGGATAGTTATTGGTTTGTAAGTCCCAGTTTTCTTTCATTGGTTAGAATCCTTGTGATAAAAGATTTATGCCTTAATAATAATGATAATAATAATAAGGAATATATTTGAATATGATACTAAAGATCTAGTAATAATAATGATGCTTTTGTAATTCTGTGGTCACTTATACAACACTTTTGACTCTTCATGATTGAAATTCTGTGATAATAGATTTGTACCTTAATAATGTGGTGATAGTTTATTACTGGCTTTTTGGCAATTCTTGTGTTTTTTTATGTCAAATCCTTAGAGGAATAATAGCCAAATCTAGAGCAATGTTGTTTTCTTGTTCTATACCTCAATCCTCATGCAGTGAAAGTTGTACCTTGGTCTAGGTTTGTCAATTCTTATCTCGGTTGTCTCCAATATTAGCTGCTTATTGTGGCGTTTCCTGCTTAAAGATTTAATTGCTTATTTTGTTGGAAGGTTTCCATACTAAATAAAACCGTTGAGTCGAAAAAAGAGGCCAAATCTTCAACTCATCATTTTGTCAAAAATATTATCAAGAGGCTTAGCCTGAAAGAGGTATGCAAGCCTTCAGTTTTTCTATCTTTGCTATTTAGTTGGTGTTTAACATATTGGATTTAGGCGTCCTGAGACTTTGTTGCATTGATTTTGGTAGTAGGGGAGAATTTCATACATGTCCTTGCAAAACTTTATAATTACGTATGTATCCTTATAAATTTCCTTATTACACGTATATCCTTCTAAACCTTTAAAACTCTCATATATGTCCAAATATATAATTTATTGTTATTAAATCATTTAAAAATTCAAAACATTTTTGTTTGATTCTCTTATTAATTAAATTCATATTAGTTTGTAGTAACATAATCGGTTTTAAAACCGAACGTATTTCTAGTTAAACCTTTCATAAAAAAATATAAATAGATTGAATTCAAACACTTCATTTGTTCTATTTAGATAATTTGGTCTTCTTCAACAATTATTAATAAATTTTCTTTATTTGTCAGTTAATTTTTATATAAAATTGAATTACCATTTAATGTGATTTATTCCTTGTGTATATATTAACAATGGATGAAGATAGGTTGGTGTCAAGCGTGTAATTATAGTCATACAATGTGTGTAGCATTAGACGTACATGTCAGAGACCAATCGTTTTTCGACTTTAAAAAATTGTTGAATTTTTTTTGTTTGGGTTTTGGATATATACTTTGGAGATTTAACTAATGAGAGAATTAAAAAAAATTGAATGTTTAAATGATTTAATAATAATAATTAGATATTTGGACATATGAGAGTTTTAAAAGTTTAGAAGGATATATACATAATAAGGAAATTTATAAGGATATATGCGTAATTATGAAGTTTTGTAATAGGATTTTACTATTAGTATATTCTAGAAGGGGTATTATGGTAATAATAGTTGTAGTTAGTTATTTGGAAATTCTATAAATAAGGGAGGAGGGAAAGGAAGTAGTGTCCAGAGTTATTGTTAGAGAAATTGTTAGATTCATTGCTTAATTGCTTTGAAGGGTCTCCAATCATCCGATTGAGAGAAAGGGAGGTTTCCCTGGAATTTATATTTCTGTTTTGTAATTCTTCTCCATCAATATCAGATCTATTCCTCTGTTTTAATCAATATAAGTTTCTGTTTCATATCATTTTGCAAGGACAAATATGAAATTCTCCCGTGATTGTGGGAAATAGCTGTAAATTATATAGATATCAAGTCAGATAGGATTCCATAGTTATGGTTATTTATGGGATCTTTGTAAATGGTTTCCTCATTTTGTGTTGTGGTATTTGTTTAGAATAGAATCTCTAAACATCTTCAGGTATTAAATTCTGGTAACTTCCTAGTGTAGTGACGTCCTTGGATAATTGGATTGCAATCTTTTACTGTAAAGTTTTGAGTGCATGATGGCTTTTTTGTTGATTTGTTTCCTTTCTATGTCTAATCAGCCTTTATTGCTTCTTTCTCAGTTTCTCTGTTATGAATCTTGATTGTCACTGGAAATGAAGAACAATAGCAGAAAATAAGAAGACAGGATCACATACAGAAACTTCATCAGATGAAGAATCCATGAGTCGCAATCAAAGCAAAGAGCTCTGGGTTTTGAAGCATAGGGTAAAAGAGGAGTCAATCATGGGTTGGCTTTGGAACTCATTGGTGCCAAACTACCCCTGAAGATATGTGAGATGCTGTCTAGTAAACATGGTCAAAGACTAGAGATGCAACTCAAGATATGAAGTGAAATTCAACGGTGTTGCTGCAAATAGGGATGCTAATTTTAACTGTGTTTGCAAATAAATTGAAGTCTCCATGATAAGAAGTAAGTTCAGTTTTGTTTCCTTCTTTCCAACTCAAAAACACAAACTAAATATAAATTTTCTTTCTTTTCTTTCCTTTTTCTTTTTCTATACTCCAGGCCCCAGGGTTGATATGCGCATCAACATCCTCCCCTACGCCGGTGAATCACCGTCATGATCGGAAGCCGGTGAGTTTGTCCGATTTACATCCTACTCCTTCTCCTAGATGATTATACACCATTTGTGTTTGCTTATTCTTGATAATTTATTTATTCAGTTTAATGTTGTATTCCTAATCTCCGGGAGATGCCTAGACGGAATCAAGTGTCAATGTCGAAAGATGCTTCTTGCTGCTTGAATCTGTGAAAGGTTTGATTTCTCATCGTTTCGACCTCCACTCCGGAGTCCTTGAAGAATGGTACATTTACATTTTGTTTCAAAACCTAGTATGTCATGAGATTGATATGGATTTTGTTACCAGTAACTTTTCATAATTTTGTTTTAATAGTTTCTGTTGTGATGTTTAATTTAGTTATCTAATCCTTTTGCAATTTGGACAAATAGCTTGGAGTACTTGATTATTTGTAAGTTGGAAAAAAAGTTAACAATACGAATTGTATTTTGTATATTCTGAATGAGCGGTTTTTAACGTCTGTTTAGGGTTTGCTTAGACGATTTAGCTCTAGTAGTTCGCTTGACCGGCTAGATCAACTTTATATAACACAGAAGTCTGTAAGAATACAATACCATAAGTTACTTAGGCATGCCATCATTAAGAAATTGCTTCATTCTAGTAGAATTCATAACCAAAACCAGCATCTTTCTTTTACTGATTGTAACAGTGCATAGAAGATTATATGATGCTGACATGGGAAATTTACTTTGCTAAAAGGTATTATTCTTATATACGGCATGGTACAACTGTCAAAGGAAAACTTCAAGCACACAAAACACACTTAATTATATTTTACATACAAATATTAACCAATCATAGTATTGTGTTTTTGTTCACTTCATTTAAGTAATAGAAATGCCAAGGTACAGCCTTTTATAGCTTTCTTATTCTTGTGGACACTATTTGAAAATTTGATAAATATCGGAGTTTTTACATACTGGTTGCTTATTGCCTTCAACATCCCTTTATCTCTTCGATTAGTTAACAACGCTTATTACCCCACCTAATTGAGCGTAGGGCTGCAAACAAGTCGAGCCGAGTCGAGCTCGACAGGGCATGAGCTCGGCTCAATAGCTTGACAAGCTTTCAAAATGTAGGCTCGAGCTCGGCTCTAGAAGTATACGAATTAGGCTTGAGCTCTTCTTGAAAAGTTTGAATATGTCTAAAAACCATATTTGAGTTACTTTTTTGGTATAGAGCTTCAGCTCAAACATCATAAAATCTCAGCTCGATACTCAAATCGCTTGATAAATGCGCGACTCGATATGTATATATATATATATATAAGGCTCGACACAATATGTATATGTATGTGTGTGTGTGTCTATACACACACACACACATAGAAGGCTCGAAAAGCTAGATGAAAACTCGAGCCAAGCTCTTTAAAGCTCAAGCTCGACTCGTTATTTTTTTCAAGCTCGAGTTTTGGGCTCGCTCGAGATGCTTGATAAAAGCTCGACTCGTTCGCAACCATAGTTAAGCATCCCCCAAAAATTAGCCATGGTTGTTAAATCTTACGATCTTGAACAACAAAAACATGTGATCCTTATTTACGAGATTGGAAACTACAAAGCTTTTATGCTTTTTATGTTCGTTTAAGACTTATTTTCTTGGTTTTTTTAATCCTTGTGAACTATATTACTATTAGATTTAAGGTATTTATGTATGCTATATAATTATTCATATTGAGCATTGTTTTATGTTTTTATGTTAAATTGTGTCGTATACATTAGCTTGAAAATTGTACTAGCATACATAGCTCAGTCCCTGCTTAGGGTCGGTCGTTAGGTGCTCTTTTTGTGCTTAACTACCCTGGTCCTTGGATATACTAGATACTAGTAATATTCACTTGAACTCTTTCAACATAACATAAATTAACGTTAAAAAAAATACCAAGTGAGTTGAAGCCTTTTGTTACGTGTAACACAAATGACTCACTTGATCACCCATTCAACCCAACCTACAAGGATCCAAGGATAAGCATATATATAAAATGTTGTTACTAATTGTTGCCCCATCGATGTAAGATATAGGTAATTTGAAATTGAGATATAAAAATGGTTCTCATAGCACCCATTGAATGATAATAATCACTGATGATTTCTTTTGCTCTATAATGAAGTAGAACAACTGGTTGTCCATAGACGTGGTTGAGTTATTATATTTTACCCATGGATTAATTAGTATCATTGTATATCTAGAGTTCGTAAAAGTTTTCTTATTTTGTGTATTTGCTAGTATATTAGCGTCTTCCTATATCTGGGTATGTTTGGCAAGGAGCTTTAGCTTTGGTATTTTGAAAGCTTGGTCTTTTGGTTGAACAAAATTGTGCTTTTACCCTCCCAATAATTATAAATTACAACTCCTATTTAATGTTGATGTTCTTTTATGTCATTTAAGCTTATTAGCTACAACTACAACTACTTTTATGAAACACATTTACAAAACTAAAAGCTACAGCTCCCTCAAAAAGCTCTAGCTCCCAATAGCTCAAGTTACTCATAGCTCCAGCTCAAAAGTATTGCTAGCCCTTAATATGTTAACAAATTACAAATATATAATGATTCTTGTGTGATAACCATTGATTCTTAAGTCCTACTTTTCTTTCACAGGTTAATCCGTTAATGTCCTTGTGATAATAGATTTGTCTTGATATATAAATTTGAATATGCATAGCTAAGATCTAGAAATAATTCCCTCCATCCTAAAGTAAATGTCCACCTATCTATATCCCAAAATAAGGTGTTGTTCTTTTATACAAGTGATAAGTGATTGAAAAGTGATTACAATACTTATTAATTAGTGACGTCTATAATACTGAATGTTGAATCGTTAAGAGTGTTTTTTAGATTCGACATACCTATGCTGGAATACAAAAGATACAAAAATTTGATCAATTCTAGAATCAAATAATTCCACAACTTTGATCAATTCCAAAATAAAAAATATATCATCTTCTAATAGATCGATTTCACAAAATTGGTCAATTCTAAAATCAGAAACAAAATTTGAAACAAATTGAACGATTCCAAAATTAGAAACAATAACAGACGGTGCTGCAACCCTTCGATCTCGATTGGGTGCAACAAGTCGGAAACAAATCTGGTAGAAACAAATCTATTGCATCCTTTTGATCTTAATATGGTGCAAGTGTGCAACAAATCTAAAAACATTGAACAATTTTTGTACAGCGGTGATTGAACCAATGGTGCTGCGATCCTTCGGTCAATGATGGTGCTGGAAAATCAGAAACAAAATCAAACCTTCGCTCTCAATGTGGCGCGGCAGCGGCGGTCTGGATCTGTAGTGTGGTGGCTGTGTGACAAAATAGAGAGGGTAAGATCGAAGGAGTGAAGGTGGACTCAGAGGCGTCAAGAGAGATTAGAGGAGGGACCTGGGCTCAGTGGTCGGTGTGGAGAGGGGGCAATATGCGTCGGCTGTGGGGATGGGGAGAGGAGAGGCATGAAAGAGAGAGAGAGAGAGAGAGAGAGAGAGAGACAGAGACAGAGAGAGAGAGAGAGAGAGAGAGAGAGAGAGAGAGAGAGAGAGAGAGAAAGAGAGAGAGGAGTGTGTTTTTCTTTTTAGGGTGACTGAATGTGAATAAGCATCCTTCTAATATGCACAGAATAAGTAATAAGTAATTGAAAAACACTACTTATTAATTGTTTTAAAAGCACAAGCTTATTGATAAACTGCACTTTCCAAATAAAGTGAATTAGTCTAATAAGCACTTATTACAATAAAAATTGGAACACCCCAAAGTGTCCACTTAGAAAAAACACATTAAAGAAATGTTAAAAAGGTGATCGAGCGAATCACGGTTTTTTTTTTTGTTTTTTTGTTTTTGCGTGGAACGTGGAACGTGGTATATGACTCACCCGATCACCTCGACCTACGAAGATCAACACCGATATATATAGTGTTGTTACCAATTGTTGCCCCATCGATGTGGGATAGATGTATATTGAAGTAGAACAAGTGGCTTTCATAGTACCTAATAAATGATGATAAATCACAGATATTTCTTTTTTTTGTTCAATGAAATAGAACAACTGGTTGTTCGTAGACCTGGTGTTGAGTTATTACCATCTTTTACCCATGGATTAATTAGTATCATTGTGTAGAGTTTCTAAATTTTCCTTATTTTGCAAAGATATGTGCTAGCTTAGTAGTGACTTCCTATTCCTATCTTCATATGTGACTAAACATATTTACCATGTGATAGTTATTGGTTTGTAAGTCCCAGTTTTCTTTCATAGGTTAGAATCCTTGTGATAAAAGATTTATGCCTTGATAATAATGATAATAATAATAATAAAGAATATATTTGTATATGATACTAAAGATCTAGTAATAATAATGATGCTTTTGTAATTCTGTGGTCACTTATACAACACTTTTGACTCTTCATGATTAAAATTCTGTGATAATAGATCTGTACCTTAATAATGTGGTGATAGTTTATTACTGGCTTTTTGGCAATTCTTGTGTTTTTTATGTCGAATCCTTAGAGGAATAATAGCCAAATCTAGAGCAATGTTGTTTTCTTGTTCTATGCCTCAATCCTCATGCAGTGAAAGTTGTACCTTGGTCTAGGTTTGTCAATTCTCATCTCTGTTGTCTCCAATTCTAGTTGCTTATTGTGGCGTTTCCTGCTTAAAGATTTAATTGCTTATTTTGTTGGAAGGTTTCCATACTAAATAAAACCGTTGAGTCGAAAAAAGAGGCCAAATCTTCAACTCATGATTTTGTCAAAAATATTAGCAAGAGGCTTAGCCTGAAAGAGGTATGCAAGCCTTCAGTTTTTCTATCTTTGCTATTTAGTTGGTGTTTTAACATATTGGATTTAGGCGTCCTGAGACTTTGTTGCATTGATTTTCGTAATAGGGGAGAATTTCATACATGTCCTTGCAAAACTTTATAATTATGCATATATCCTTATAAATTTCCATATTACACGTATATCTTTCTAAACCTTTAAAACTCTCATATATGTCCAAATATATATTTATTGTTATCAAATCATTTAAAAATTCTAAACATTATCTTTTTGATTCTCTTATTAATTAAATTCATATTAATTTGTAGTAACATAATCGGTTTTAAAACCGAACGTATTTCTAGTTAAACCTTTCATAAAAAAATATAAATAGATTGAATTCGATCACTTCATTTGTTCTATTTAGATAATTTGGTCTTCTTTGACGATTATTAATAAAATTTTCTTTAATTGTCAGTTAATTTTTATATAAAATTGGATTACCATTTAATGTGATTTATTCCTTGTGTATATATTAACAATTGATGAAGATAAGTTGGTGTGAAGCGTGTAATTATAGTCATACAATGTGTGTAGCATTAGACTTGTTTTTCGACATAAAAAAAATTTTAATTTTTTTTTTTGTTTGGGTTTAGGAGATATTCTTTGGAGATTTAACTAATGAAAGAATTTAAAAAAAATTGAATGTTTAAATGATTTAATAATAATACTTAGATATTTGGACATATATGAGAGTTGTAGAAGTTTTGAAAGAAAATATGTGTAATAAGGAAATTTACAAGGATATATGCGTAATTATGAAGTTTTGCAAGGACGACTATGAAATTCCCCCGTGGTAGGTTAATACCTGTAAATTATATAGATATCAAGTCGGGTAGGATTCCATAGTTATGGTTATTTATGGGATCTTTGTGAATGGTTTCCTCATTTTGTGTCGTGGTATTTCTGATAACTTCTTTTGATTAAATTCTGATAACTTCCTAGTGTAATGACATCCTTGGATAATTGGCTTGCAATCTTTTACTGTAAAGCTTTAAGTGCATGATGGCTGTTTTGTTGATTTGTTTCCTTTCTATGTCTAATCAGCCTTTATTGCTTCTTTCTCAGTTTCTCTGTTATAAATCTTGATTGATTTTGGTTAAGGCATTTGCTGCGCGTGGAAATGAAGAACAATAGCAGAAAATAAGAAGACAGGATCCTACTGAAACTTCATCAGATGAAGAATCCATGAGTCGCAATCAAAGCAAGGAGCTCTGGGTTTTGAAGCATAGGGTAAAAGAGGACTCGATCATGGTTTGGCTTTTGAAGTTGTTGGTGCCAAACTACCCCTGAAGATATGTGAGATTCTGTCTAGCAAACATGCTCAAAGACTAGAGATGACAACGGTGTTGCTGCAAATAGGGATGCTAATCTTTAACTGTGTTTGCAAATAAATTGAAGTCTCCATGATAAGAAGTAAGAACTCGATTATTGTTGGTTTGTTCAAATAAACTTCTTGGATGATACAGAAGGGTTTCAAAATGGTTTCTTTTTTTGAAAAAACACATGATCAATATGGTTATCGAACATTGCTTGTCGAATTGGAATATTGTTGGAAAATGATGAAGGCTAGGTATGGCTTGGATGATCGAAATTGGTTGGTTATCATGTGCAAAAAAACAGAATCATTGGTGTTAAAATGTGGTATGAAATCTACTCAACAAAGTGAAAGCTAATTCCTTCTTTGATGGTTATGTTATTTCCATGACTAAGAACTTGTTTCTGTCTCTTCACTATGAGCCAATTGCGTATGAAGGATTATAAAGCGAGGATGGTGGTAAAGTGGTGTATCAAGTCAGGGAAGCTAAATATCGACAAGAAATTTTGGACGACTGTTTTGTTTAATGTTTCTGATGGGGTTTCTTTTCATGTTTGTGTTACAGATTCAAACTAAAGGCATGTTATGTAGGCTTATTATGATTATATCTTTAGGATCAAACAAATACTCGGTGGTTCCTGAAAAAGTGAAGTAAATTTTTGAAGTGATGGGCAACTATTCAGGATGGTTCTTTGTTTGTGATCACGACAGAGATCGTATGTTCTCCTTGCTATATAAGCGTCTCAAGAGGTGCGAAAAACATATTTGGTTTTTCATTTTGAAGGATTATGAAAGCTTATTTGGATGATTTTTTAGGGACTTGAAAGAAGTTAGGGCACGGTTGATGCAATTGCAGGGTTGTCTCATTGATTTCGAAGGTGTTTGTTTTGCCAATTTGCTCATTTTATAAATAGCCCATTTCAGCCCATCACTTGGCCCCTCTTGAACGTCTCTTTTGCCACCTCTTAAGAATACTTAAGAGTAGGATTTAACCAAGTTCATGACGATTGACGATACTCGAGATAGAACATTTCTTGAAAAAGTTATATAAAGAGATGACATTTGAGATCGATATATTTTCTTTGGATAATCGAGTATGTGTTTATTCTAATGAGAAGTAACATCATTTCAAGAAGATTTAGAAATTGGTTTTTGTCTTTACTATAGTGTCAATAAAAAAGAAAAGTCTAGCAAAATTGTTACTAAATAACAAAAAAGTATCATTTTTAGAATTTATTTACAAAAAAACTATGGTTTGTATTGGAACAAAACATAGTTTCGTACCGATAATTAAGAATAAATATAGAATGTGTTACATTTCTATGTAATGTTCCTTAGTTCTCCTAACAAAAAGTCTTAAGTTGATGCAACTTCCCCTAAGTTGCACGTTTTGAGTAATTTAGGTGAGACTTGGTTGGTACAAGGTAATTTCCAACTAAATGTCTCGTTTACTCGTTTAATTAACCTGTTTTCGGTGAAGATTTTTGTTGAAAACGAGGGTTTTTAGAAAATGCGTTCAGATTTATTGTTTTTTTTATGTTTTCAGTTTATGACTTTCAAAATTAAATGTTACTTGAAAACAGAATTTGAGGTTTTCACTTTTTGTTTTCAATCTAGTCATCTAAATCTATAATATAAAAGAGAGTGAGAAATGAGAACGTAAAAACTATTTATAACACGTCTAAACACATTCTCATATCTAAAATTGATTTCTTAAAAACCATCATGTTTTCAGTTTTATTAAAAACTTAAAATCGAAATTTTTTGTTTGCTAAAGGTACCCACATGAGACTTGATACGTGAAACATGATATTTTTGTAAGAACAATGGAAACAATTCCTTATGTAATCAATATAAGTCTGATAGAGATTAGATATAGCAAAGTATGTTTTAGTAACTATGACAAATATGACATAGGTTTTATATGTAAAATAACAAAAGGAAGATAGCAAATAAGAAACTTAGGGACGTTTGATTTATGGGATGAAATTCAAAGTAAATGTAATTTAAATTTAGCTTCTTTTGAACTTTTGATAACAAAGATAAAAGGTTAAAGTTTATTTATTTGCAATCAAATTTTGTTTTGTAGAAATTTGACAATACTACTAACTCAAATATGAATTTGATTCCAACCTACATCATTTATCAATAGTAGAACTATCTTACACGACGTATATGTATATGTGTGTGAATGTGTTGTATGTATATATATATATATATGTGTGTGTGTCTATATATATATATATATATATATATATATATATATATATATATATATATATATATATATATATATATATATATATATATATATATATATATATATATATATATATATGTATATATGTAACACCCTCCCCGATCCCGGAAATGCCACGTCAATACAATACACAGGTGGCACATCTCAATAGCTCAATTGCACATATGTCATAGGATAAACAGAATTTACTGATAATTTAAAACTTTTACATAAACACTGTTAACATATAATCCACTAATCACATAAGCTGAACTGTACAGATCGCTACACGAAACTAGCACAAAGCCTTCTAGATAATCCCTGCTCCCAGATCTACAAGCACAACTACTAATCCCGCCACTGATACCCTGAACATGATGGACTCGAATACGTAAGCTCGGAAGCTCGTGAGTACTCGAGGGTTAGACTCTGCACAGTAAACACATAGCATGCGAACACGTAGCACATACACACAACACAAGCTCAATCTCTGTCTCTGGCAATCATCAGTATAAAGCAGGAATGAACACTCAGCATGAGATCCGAAGCCCTGCACACAATATCACTGAAGGGGACTCCTCCCCAGCTAACGACCGTGCGCACCGGTGGTTAGCCACAACCCTGTAGCACGGGCGCGAACCGGCTACAGGCCCTGCCGTGTATACACGCTCCAAGGACTGTTAGGGACAGTCAACCCACGCGATCTCACATCGCGAATCACCGTCCGTATGGAACTCATCACGGACCCCCGGACTGGATCTCATCTCATGCACACATATATCACATATGTGGGAAATAGAATCATACCTGGCGCCCACGTCCTTGTCTCATTCACAATACACAATATACACATACACGAAGCTAGCTACACAGTTATGACTCGTAAAACAGTCCCGCGGTTTAGAAAAGAACTCGGGTACTCACCTGATCGATCCACTAATCCCGAAATCTCTGACTCGGCTCGATTCGCTGACTCGTCCCTGAAATTACACACGGATCCCACTTGTTAATACAAATCCCACGAACACATATCGCGAACTCATAATGAACATAAACCCGACTCCAAAATCCCCATAATTAATCCCAACCGAAACCCCGAAAAACCGATCAAAACCCGAATCACAATATATCCGACCCAAAACAAACCCAACGGAACCCCGGAAGCTTAATTCAAACCCAACTCGACAATCTCAAATAAAATCCAACCCCAAAAACTCACAAACCCGACCCCTAACAGCATCCGCCCAAGCCTGGCCCCTGGCCCCTCGAACGCGCCGCGGCTCCCTCCGAGCGCGCCGCGCTTTCAGCGCTGGCCATCGTCCCTGTTCGCGTTTCAGCTTCTGTCCAGGAGTGCAAAACTCCATTTTTACCCGATTTTTAGCCACAATACCACACCAAATTGATATATAACTTCACTACTCTATTTACACAACCAAATCCACAAACCCCTAACATATATCATGAATTAACCCATGAAATTTCAAACTTTCTTACCTTTGGAAGCTCAAGAACACCAAGGATGGAGAAGAAGACCAAGATTCAGCAACTAGTTTCTTGATTTGGGCTTCTCTCTTTGCTGGAGTCTCACACGATCCTCACACACACACTTCTGGGTTTTTTTCTTGAAAATGAAGGCAAGGAAAAGATAAGGGATGGATAAGGTCACATATATACGTACATATCTATATCCGGTTCCGAACCCACTAACCCGGACCCGATATCACTTTTTCAATATTAATATCAAATTGACCCATTTAACTCCACGAACTCAAGAAGATAATTAATCCGCTAATTATTGGCTCGGAGACACGTAACTCGCAAACCCGACACGTAAAATCCACTACTCGGGACATCATTGGCCCAACACGATAATTATAATTATTTAAATATCCACTAAAATAATTACACGCAATTATCTCAAAATTGGGATGTTACAAATCCTCCCCTCTTAAAAAGATTCCGCCCCCGGAATCTATCGCAAGCCATTCGCAAATACACATTTCTAAGTTAAATCCCCAAAACCTCAGCTCATAACTCTCGATATAATTATCAACAACTCTGTTGAATTCGCATTTGAACTCTGAATGACACAATCATCACTAATACACGTCTCTATTTCAACTCTTAAAACAAGTCGACTCCCTCGAATCTTTAACTCAATTAGACAATCCACTAATAGCTCAATTAAATCCCCTAATTCACATATCGGCAACTGTAAATCCTCTATTCACAGAGTCTTCACGTGGCATTACCTCATAAGCCACCGGATTCACATATCATCTCAATCCATCGATTTTCACTCTCCCTCATCACATACCCGCATAACTCTGCATAGATTATCCACTAACACAACACATAAAGACATCTCCATCGAATCACTAAACGCAAGCTCATAAACATGGTTAAACTCATAAAAAGATTAAATCCACTCTCAATATACTAATCCACTATCACAACAAAATTCTCAACTCTTTTCACCACAACCGATAAACGCATCTCATAAAACGCAATATCATAGATATGGACACACACACATAAGAATTTAAATCCACTATCAATATGATAATCCACTAGCCCATCACAACAAATTCGCAATAAATACTCGCATGGCTCACATAACTCAACAGGATTAATCCATCCAACATAGCACAATGCCCAATCCCAGAACTCTGATAACCCATCTTACCACAATATATCTCACTCTCACACACATACCCAGATATAACAATCCCATATAACCCATACACAACCCTTCCACATCTCTATCACTGAGCCACATAATCACAGACATAACAGAACAGTCACACGTAACAGAACACATACACTTATCGCAGACATAACCCAATGACCTGCCCCACAATTGACACACACTCAAAGCAAGCTCAGAAAGACATACCCGAAACCATATCAGCATCATCTCGAGCTGCCTCTGTAGTCGCCTGAAATACCCGACCCCGCGCCCGAGAGTCATGACGACCGGATGACGACGGCTCAGCTCTAGCCCCACTGGAACTCGCACCCTGCACCGCTGATCCCAACTCTGGACAGTCTCGCACCCTGTGCCCCGGCCTCCCACAACGGAAGCACAATGGCTCTGGAACTGTACACGTGGAGGCGGCATGCCCACGCTGGCCGCATCGATAACACCTAGGCACACACGGCCCACTGTGGCGACGGTTGCATCTCAAGCACTCTCGATCTCCAGCTGAACTGTCTCCCCTATCGCCCCCATCTCGAGGCCTCTGCCCTACGCTGCTCTGACTCTGCTCTGTATATCTCGAACTTTGCCTCTGACTCTGCCGATCTGATCTCTGGCTCCGCCCCGGTCCACTCGATCTCTGCTCCCTGTCCCTGTCTCTGTCTCTATCTCGTCTATCTCTCGAACTCTGACCCGAACGTCGCTCCCTGGAGTCGTCTCTGGAATGCCTCCGGTCTCTCGAGGACCGCTCGGGAGTCCTCTCACGTCGGTGCTGAAAGAATGGGTCCTCTCTCTGCTTAGCTATCTCCCGTTCTCTGATGCGGGCCATTTCCAATGCTCTGGCAAATGTAGGCATCTCGTGCATCCCAACGAACTCTCTGATGTCAGCTCGCAGTCCATCAACGAATGCATCAACCTTTCGCTGCTCGGTGGCGATGTGATGAGTCGCAAACTGGGAGTACTCATTGAACCGGTCCACGTACTGCTGCACCGTCATCTCCCCCTGCTGTAGGTGAAGGAATCGCCGCTCCATCTCTCGCCTCTCATCTCTCGGGATGTACTGTAGCTCGAACACAGCCCTGAACTGATCCCACGTCATCGCATACGCCGCAGAAGATGTCATTGCTGACTCTATAGATTGCCACCACTGTGACGCCCCTCCCCTCAACAGATAGGTCGCATAACCGACCATATCTCTCGGCTCCACGTGCGCAACTCTAAAGGCAGCCTCCACCTCACGCTCCCATGCCATAGCCATCCCTGGCTCACCCCCGCCTCTAAACTCTGGCGGGTTCCCGGTCATGAAATCCTTAAACGAACCCCCTCGACGAGACATAGATGAAGAGACACCCGTACCCGTATCCTGACCACCCCCAGCACGTGATCCCATACCCTGATCCTGCTCCCGCTCCTGTTCTCTTTGCTGTCTGTAAAACTCAGTCAATACCCCCAGAAGCTCTGACTTGCGAATAAACTCGTCCTCTGGCAACTTACCCGCGCCGGATCCCTCGCCCTGATCTGCCATAACTATCTGCACAAACCAAAACAATTGAGAACCATAGATAGGTCACCCAGCGTTATACACTAAGCCAGGTTAATTAATTCCACTAGAATCAATCGCAATGGATCCCCCACGGATCGGAACAAGGTTTAAGTTAAGCATCCACTAATTGATACTCAGACTTCAAACCACAAGCTCTGATACCATGTTGTAACACCCTCCCCGATCCCGGAAATGCCACGTCAATACAATACACAGGTGGCACATCTCAATAGCTCAATTGCACATATGTCATAGGATAAACAGAATTTACTGATAATTTAAAACTTTTACATAAACACTGTTAACATATAATCCACTAATCACATAAGCTGAACTGTACAGATCGCTACACGAAACTAGCACAAAGCCTTCTAGATAATCCCTGCTCCCAGATCTACAAGCACAGCTACTAATCCCGCCACTGATACCCTGAACATGATGGACTCGAATACGTAAGCTCGGAAGCTCGTGAGTACTCGAGGGTTAGACTCTGCACAGTAAACACATAGCATGCGAACACGTAGCACATACACACAACACAAGCTCAATCTCTGTCTCTGGCAATCACAGTATAAAGCAGGAATGAACACTCAGCATGAGATCCGAGGCCCTGCACACAATATCACTGAAGGGGACTCCTCCCCAGCTAACGACCGTGCGCACCGGTGGTTAGCCACAACCCTGTAGCACGGGCGCGAACCGGCTACAGGCCCTGCCGTGTATACACGCTCCAAGGACTGTTAGGGACAGTCAACCCACGCGATCTCACATCGCGAATCACCGTCCGTATGGAACTCATCACGGACCCCCGGACTGGATCTCATCTCATGCACACATATATCACATATGTGGGAAATAGAATCATACCTGGCGCCCACGTCCCTGTCTCATTCACAATACACAATATACACATACACGAAGCTAGCTACACAGTTATGACTCGTAAAACAGTCCCGCGGTTTAGAAAAGAACTCGGGTACTCACCTGATCGATCCACTAATCCCGAAATCTCTGACTCGGCTCGATTCGCTGACTCGTCCCTGAAATTACACACGGATCCCACTTGTTAATACAAATCCCACGAACACATATCGCAAACTCATAATGAACATAAACCCGACTCCAAAATCCCCATAATTAATCCCAACCGAAACCCCGAAAAACCGATCAAAACCCGAATCACAATATATCCGACCCAAAACAAACCCAACGGAACCCCGGAAGCTTAATTCAAACCCAACTCGACAATCTCAAATAAAATCCAACCCCAAAAACTCACAAACCCGACCCCTAACAGCATCCGCCCAAGCCTGGCCCCTGGCCCCTCGAACGCGCCGCGGCTCCCTCCGAGCGCGCCGCGCTTTCAGCGCTGGCCATCGTCCCTGTTCGCGTTTCAGCTTCTGTCCAGGAGTGCAAAACTCCATTTTTACCCGATTTTTAGCCACAATACCACACCAAATTGATATATAACTTCACTACTCTATTTACACAACCAAATCCACAAACCCCTAACATATATCATGAATTAACCCATGAAATTTCAAACTTTCTTACCTTTGGAAGCTCAAGAACACCAAGGATGGAGAAGAAGACCAAGATTCAGCAACTAGTTTCTTGATTTGGGCTTCTCTCTTTGCTGGAGTCTCACACGATCCTCACACACACACTTCTGGGTTTTTTTCTTGAAAATGAAGGCAAGGAAAAGATAAGGGATGGATAAGGTCACATATATACGTACATATCCATATCCGGTTCCGAACCCACTAACCCGGACCCGATATCACTTTTTCAATATTAATATCAAATTGACCCATTTAACTCCACGAACTCAAGAAGATAATTAATCCGCTAATTATTGGCTCGGAGACACGTAACTCGCAAACCCGACACGTAAAATCCACTACTCGGGACATCATTGGCCCAACACGATAATTATAATTATTTAAATATCCACTAAAATAATTACACGCAATTATCTCAAAATTGGGATGTTACAATATATATATATATATATATATATATATATATATATATATATATATATATATATATATATATATATATATATATATATATATATATATATATATATGGTGTGCGTCAAATGACCCCGATAATTTTTTTATTGTGTTATATATATAGTTGAGAATTTGCTGACCCCAATAATTTTTAAAGACCGACCCCGATGATTTTTAAAGTGTTGACTCTTCAACTTTTTTCCCATTCTCTTAGGTATTATACTTTGAATTTATATTATGTCTAAGTTTTTATTTCATTTATATAATGTCTCTAGATTATAAAAATAAAAAGTATTAGATATTTTAGTTAAATTGTTGTTTACATGCTTATCACTAAGTAAAATTATTATTAGTTTTGTTATTGTGTTATTGTTGTTAATTTATTAACATAAATATTGTTAAGTTTTTTTATTTCATTAAAAAATATAAACCGATTTATAGAAAGAAAAGTAGCAAGATTCGAATTTTCAAGTGAGTGACTTTCCATGGAATCCTTCCGAAAGGATAAATATTATGGATTATTTATCCACTATGAGACTCAAACTCCTGACCAAATATCCAGGTTAATATCTTCATACCGCTACGCTATAAGCCTTTTGGTTCCATTCGTATTATCATCCTAATTAAAAAGATGAGATTAAACAAAAATACTTGATTAGAGGATCATGCTTTGTAAAGAACAACCGTAAACCTAATTCTTTTGGTTTATGATGACTAATAACATTAAAACTTTTACTTATTTGTTTTATTATTTAATCAAGATGAATCAACCTAAATTTTTGAAGTCTGTAAAATTTTGAAAGGGTCACAAACGCTCATAGTCTTGTAGCATTGTTAAATTTCAAACCCTACAAAATTTTTTTTTGAATTTTTGAATCCGCTACTGCTATCTTATATCGCTCACCACCAATCAAACTAATAAGTAAATTTTAAATTTTCAGTTTTAAAAATTTTTATTCTATTAACCAAGCGTCATTTTAGAGCATATGCAATGCAAAAACAATTTTACGATTTTTCATCTTGCCACGTCATAAATGTTTTTCCACATCAATTTTTTACAATCAATAAAAACTTTAGAAATTAATTCTTTGTAACCTATAAACCTCTACAAACATTTTATTAGGTGCCCCACTCCTATTAAAAATTATACTATTTGCAAACTTTTTCATTGAACAGTAAAGCTAACTGTTAGGCAGCCGAAACAGGCAGGTAAGCAGCTGACTTATTTTATTACTTTATATATATTATATAACATTTCTGTTTTTCTGTGATAACTTTTGATATATTGTATTTTATTAAAATTTGAATATATCATTACGATCACATTATTTTTGTCTACATTCCGATATAAAATTTATCGTCGTCGGAACAGTTAAGCTAGCTGTCAAGCAGCTCAAGCAAACAGATAAGCAGCTAAATTATTTTATTATTTTATATATATTATATATCATTTCTATTTTTCTGTGATAACTTTTGATATATTGTATTCTATTAAAATTTGAGTATGTCATTACGATTGCATTATTTTGTCTACATTCTGATATAAAATTTATCGTCGTCAGAACGATTTTCGTTAGGCAGACATGCAGCTACCTAAATATTTTAATTTATATGTAATATATAATTGTTTTGTTGTTCTATTGAGACGTTTGATGTATTGTGTTTATAAAAATTCAAATATATCATTATGATCATTTTTATCTATATTTTGACATACAATTGTATTTCGTCTCAGGCTATTTTAAACTGACAAAATTTTAGTTATTTATCTACATTCTAACTGGCCGGCTTACAAATGACAAATGTTATTTTATTATTTTTAAGTAATATATTTATAAAAATATAATTTATGATCCCGCTTCAACGCACGGGTAAAACTATATTTAAAATGAAAAATATATATTGTTTGGTTATGATCCCGCTGCAACGCGCGGGTAAAACTAACTCGTTCTAATTAAAACAGAAAAGAAAAAATTTAAATATATAATAGTGAAATAAATATAAGAGTAAATTACATAAATGGTTCTTGTGGTTTGTCGAAAATTTCAGATTCCGTCTCTAACTTTGGAAAATTACATTGGTAGTCTTTATTTTGAAATATGTTAAGTTTTCGGTCGCTAACCAACTCAACGTTTTAGAAATACCAGTTTTACCTTTAAAACTAGTTTCAGGTTTGGTCCTTCGAGTAAGTAAAATAGAAAAGTAATTGAGAAATGAATTCACAAAGTCAAATACAAAGATTTAAAATAAAAAAAAGTTATAATGTCAGACAATAGAGCGCAAAGTGCAGTTGGTCAAGTTTTTCACAAGAACTTAAACTCATGTGTAGCAATGATGGTCCTTGGAATAAAAACCGTGCTGCATTGCTCATATGCTCTTTTGGTCCCAAATAAATCGCAAAATGTTTATTTATAAAAAATAAAGAGAAATACATAATTTTGTTATGAAAAATAATAAAATATCCTATGGTTTGGCCCAGGGCCGGTTTTTGAGGTAGACAATAGGTGCAGCCGCACAGGACCCCCAATTTGTTAATGTCTCATCGATACTTTATTCTTTTTTGTGTAACATGAAAACTTCAAATTCATTATATTTTTTTAGAAGATGTCATGTAAACTAAATAAATACATTTTGCTATATTCATATTACTTTCTTGAATATTTAATTATACCATTATCTGCATTAGTAATATTTTTTTTAAGTTTAAAACATTCATAGAAATATTTTAAATTTATAGCACATGACCCCTAAAAGGCACGGAACGGGCCTGGTTTGGCTTTGGCGTAAGTCCTGAGTGAATGTTCAATCTCAAATACAAATTTAAATAGGGGTGTTCGGATATCCGAAATTTCGGATAGTGAATTTTGCTATCCGAATCCGAAATTTCGGATATGATTATCCAAATATCCGAAAATTCATATTTTTTAATTGTTTTAAAAAATTAAATCAAATTAAATATCTAAAATACAAATTCATATATCCAAATAGATATTAAAAATAAATATATCACAAACTAAATGTATCCGGAATTATTTTACTCAAAACGACTAAAAAATATAAAAAAACTAAAATTTATAAAAATATTAGTTAATAAATCTATAATACTAAGATAAAACTCAAAAATATACATTAGATAAACACTCAATATTATGTAATTAACCAATACTAAAGATATAAAACAATTTTAAAAAAATTATTTTTTTTGGATTTTTGGATAATATCCGAAAATCTGGAATTTTACTATCTGAATCCGAAAGTTCGGATAGTTTCGGATCGGATTTTTCGGATTTTTGTTTCGGATGCTCGGATTCGGATTTTTTTGAACACCCCTAAATTTAAAGAGAGAATTGACAAAAAGTTGTTGAGTCAGAAAAGTCGAGTGGGTAAAAATCGCAAAGGCAATTTGGGCATTTTATGTTTTCAAGCAATTTATCTATGGATTGAATTATCGACATTTATTGTTTATTTATTTTTATATATTATAGATTATATATATTTTTTTGTAGAAAAAGTAATAAAGAATGTTGACTTGATCAAGATCTTACCTATGATTATTTTTGTTTTCACAAGATCGAGATCTAAACCTAAGATATCAACAAAATAACATTATATTTTTTTATGTGTGCTATAGTTACCATCAAAGATTAACTTTTATGTCAAATTGATTAAAAATTTAAAATCTAAACATTATCATGATATTATTTTTAAGGATTTTGATAATTTAAGTATATCCTCAAAAATTTATATATTAGAATATTAAACTCTAAGAATATATGAAAATTATTGTTATGTACAAATTAGATAATTAGTTTATATGTTTACACTTTTTATTTAATAAAGTTGATTCGATCATTGATTTATTAATTTTTATTTTAAATAAAAGTAATATCAGATCGGATTGAGATCTTAATATCCTGACTAAGATCAACACACAAGAGATTCTACTAACATTTATCTTCTTTTCGTTAAATATAATCATAACATCGTAAGCTCTTTGGCGATACATTTTCTAATTCTTATGATAATAAGAATGTAACATGATCAAAAATTAAAAACTAATTATTACTTTGTCATCAATATTTATCAATAAATTTTCTATTAATTACAAGAAATTTATATTTTTATGTTTTAAAACAACACACTTTAAAATTTTTATTACTGATAACATTATTTTATTGATATCGGTAACAAACAAAACTATTATATTGATTCTAATAACTTTTATTACACTTTATTATAATTAATAAATATTAAACCCCACACCTCCACCTAAGAAGAAACGTCTTTGGTGAGGCTCGAACCCGAGACCTCAACCAAGGGGAACCCCTCCCAACTTTGGTGGTGACCACTTGATCTAAGTCAAGTGGTTTAAAAAATGTTATTATTCTTGCAATAACAGCGATATAAATACAAAGTGCATAAATGTGTCCGATATAATAAAATAATAATTTAATATTACAAATAAAAGAATTACAACAATCATATTTCATTCATGGAATATGGTTGGTATATAATTATATAGTTAGGATGATATATATAAATTGTAAAGGGCAATAAAGTCAATTTAATGTTTTTGAAAAAACTTAATCGTTAAGGTGTGTTTAAATCAACATTTAATTTTCCAAGTAAATTAATTAATTAAATAATTAATTGAGGGGATTAATAATAGAATATTTTATGGTTTCCGTAAATCGTCAAAACGGATAGATTCAGAAACACCTTTAAAAATACCACTTGACTCTCTCTACCTCCGAAACCGACTCTACTCCCTTCGATTTAATAAACCGATTCTCCGAGCCCTAATTTCCGCCTCAAATTCAAATCCTCTCTCCTTCTTTTTTTCTTTTTTCTTCCCCAATTTTCCAAAACTTTTTTTTCTCTCCGGCATACGACGGTGTGATTCGTCCTCAAACCACCGCGATCTGACGTTAATAGATAATGGTCGTTAACGGCCGTCCATTGAAAAGGATGAAGAGGAGAGTAACGGCCGACCTAAACGACTTTCTGACTTTCCCCTCCGGCGAATACACGGCGACGGGACCTTTTAGAACCAGCGTTAGGGAGTTTTTGCTAAGGCACGCACTTTTACCACCGCCTTCGTCTCTCATACCATATCTGCTGACGTGGCAGATCCTTTTTAGGGTTGGGGAACAGAGGAGCAACGCCAATGGTGATGCCTCTGTGTGCCTCGATGTGGTGGAGGAAGACGTGATCAGATCTAGGTCGGTTTATTGCGACCAGTGCCGAGTTGTTGGTGAGTTTACTCAAACTCGTCCGAGTAGATCCGGTTTTGACTCGGTCGTCTTTTCCATGTTTTCTTGCTTTTGGTTGTTGTCTTCTAGAAATATCCCAATAAAATTGTTTTATTGCCAGCTGTCTTGGCGGGAACATTGGTGATTTATTAATGATGATAATCATGATCTATTTACCTAATAATTTAAACTTAATTAATGTTAATAATCAAGTTGACAAATATATAAATAAATTAATTTAAAAATAAAAATTACAGTGATAAAATAATTAAATAATTAACCTTTGATTTAACACCAGTAAAAAGAAATTTGTATACCGGATAAAGAACTAAGTCGTAATAAATTTATTTTAATAATAATAATAATTATTGTACATTAATAATTTAAAATAAAATGAATAATGATATAAACTCATGGGTGATGTGGGGCCTCGTAATTAGTGATGCTGACACATGGTGGGTAACGCTAGCGACATTCGTGGGCCTTCCTTTTTGCTACGTGTTATTACATTCACATGTTTACCCTTTTTTAAATTAAATTCTTATTCCAGATATTACGAAATATATTCAATATTGATGAAATTAAATGCGTTTATATTTTAATATATATTATTATACTTTAATATAATAATTAATAGTTTATATTTGATTCCTACTTTAACTTTTTCACTCTGTTTTTCCTGTGTTTCTTTCTTTCTGTATTTCCATTATCCAAACCAGTGTTACGACGTCGTATTGACGCTTTATAGGCTTGGTACTTTCCTGCTGGTCAAAGAAACACCCGGCCCCCCTCTTCTTTCTTTCATCTGTATCCTTTTTTTATATACTTCTTGCTTTTCTTTTATGTATAGTACGTCTAACTTCTGTACGTATATACATTTGCTGCTTTGCCTATTCTACCTGCGAATTGTATTCTTATTTTGGTTCAAACGAAAAAAAAATGACGATTTAACAATCTTGATATCTTAATAATCTGATAATCAGATTGAAAACGGATATTATAGTGGATTGTTATCGCTTGGTATAACTGGATTTTTGATTGTATATATGAAGGGTGGAGCGGACACCCAGTATGTGGAAAGAGGTATCATTTCATAATAAAGAGTGATGGAGCTTCAATTGGTGGCTACAACAAGTCTTGTGCTGGTTGTGGTGCTTCCCTCCATTTGTCTGACTCAAGGTCTGCTCATTTTTGCTTATTTATCTATTCTAGTTTCACTTGATTTTGCTTGGATTCTGTATTATATATCTGGGGGAATCGAGATATTGATCTTGAAATTTGCAGGTGCAAGTCTTGCAATCATGTTATGACCACCGAAGACATTGAGGACTGGATGTATAACCAATTGGATGATACCAATCATCTTTTACATGGAGTTGTACATGTAAACGGTTATGGTCACATTCTTAGAGTCAACGGTCGAGAAGGTGGATCCATGTCTCTCTCAGGTAGTCATATCATGGACTTTTGGGATCGCCTTTGTAAAGTTCTTGGAGTCAGACAAGTTAGTGTTATGGATGTGTCGAAGAAATATGGTTTGGAGTTTCGGCTACTTCATTCTGTGGTTAAGGGTCATCCGTGGTATGGTGATTGGGGTTATGAGTTTGGTGCGGGAAGCTATGCGATTACTCGTGAAGACTACAATGATGCGATTGAATCTCTGGCGAATGTACGGTTATCTAGCTTTTCTTCCCAAGGACGTAAACCTAGAACGCACTTGCAGGACCTGATTGCGTTTTACCAATCTCTTTCGGAGCAAGAACTTGTAACTAGTAGAGATCTTTTTAAGTGCTTAACTACGTTATTACATGATGCGTTCAAGAATCGCACAATGGTTGATTATAGGACCTCCAAGAAGGCTAAATCAGGCGAGTCAAGGGCGTTATGTGTTTGGAATATTAGTGATGTAGTACGTGTTGAGGAGGCAATGTTTAGAGTTCTACGAGCAGTTAGTGGATCATCTTGGGTTAGTTGGCGTTCTCTACGTGGGGCTGTTTGCAGAGTTGGCCCACCTGAACTCTTGGATTACTGCCTCAAGGAACTAAAAGGGAAACAAGCAGCTGATGGTATGGTGGTTAATGCACGATCAAATCCAGATTCTGGTGCTGTTGAATACAGGTTAATACTTTGCTTCCTTTTTCCAACGGATTTCGAAATTGAAATTCTGATGTTTATGTTGAATCTAGTGGGATGGTATTGTCAATTGATGCAGGCTTGAACCTGGTAGTGCACTTTCGAGCTATGCTATTGACAATAACTCGACTGCTAGTTGTCCATCTGAAGACCATTTGTTGCGAGATTTAAGATTCTTGTATGAGGCGTTGCTCCATCCGCAATCCATGGCTAATCATATGCCGATTACAAAAAGGAGCACAATGGTAAGCTCGGCTATGAAAATACTTGATTGCAAGCAATTTGTGAAGAACTACCACCCTGAACGATTGTTTTCAACTGCAAACCCGTATTCACTAGTCCTCTCATGTAAACCGGAACTCAGTGAACAAACTGAAGAAAGTGCTGTCAACTCACCTCCAGAACACATAGTCCTATCGCCTAATGCTACCATTTACGATCTTAAAGTTGAGGCGTCAAAGGCTTTTCAAGAAGTGTATGTGATTCTCAGAAGATTCCAAGCAGAAGAGCTTGTTGGATATAGAGGTGTAGATGAATCCACCCAAATCAAGCTCTTAGTTGGTTCAAAGATTGAGACGGTTAGCGTCCGTGGGAAGTGCCTCGGGAAAAGCGGGGTGAGTAGGTTTCGAATGGAGAGAGGGGTGGAGACATGGACTTTGGATTGTAGCTGTGGGGCAAAGGACGACGATGGTGAGAGGATGCTCGCGTGTGATCTATGTGGCGTATGGCAACACACTCGATGTGCTGGTATTCCCGACTCTAGCGCAGTGCCCGTGAAGTTTGTTTGCTATAAATGCGACCATGATTTTGGCGACGAGCCTTGTGGCAGTGGTGATGGCAGTGCTGTGAAGGCAATCTTCTGTGGAGGCGATGAACTGACAGGTCCGATTACTAGCTCGATGCATATCAATGGCTGATATTTTTTTTTGCCCGAAAAGATTTTGTAAATTCTTTGGTATCTTTTTATACTTAGCTTTTACAGTTTTGGTTTTTAGAGTGTCGGAGGCTTTCTAAAGTCGAGCGGAACGGTGTAAATACTGGACTTAGAACAGCCTCTGTAATAAAACACTCGATCTCGATCCTTTTTTTTTTTTTTTTGTTTCGTATGAATAGAAACAAAGTTATACAAACATATGAGCCCGGGGTTATCAAACAAAATTGAAGCGCACACAACTGTCTACAAACTGCTACAATGCAGATTTAAAGTTGAATCTTGTTTGTATTTAACTATTTATGTGTTTTTAATCTTATGACGAAGCCAACATTTTACAAGATTTAAGTTATGTGACATCAAGTGGTCTTGTTGACCCCAAGTCCCACCCCCTAAACACCTTTTTTTCAAATTGGTTAACTTGGAACTAAACAAGCAGAGTTCTATTGTTTTTTACTTCTTCACACCATGGTCATAGAATATAGGCAAGATTGTTTATACTTCTTCACACCCTGAACGAACGGAAGTCGATCCTGCAAGACTCCAAACTTTCACGATGGTGGTTCTTCATGAGCAACTTTTTGACCAAACCATTGTACTATGAAAAGTGTTTACGGAAGTCACTTTTTAACATTTTCTTAAAAGAAACTGTTTTATTAAACAAACTGCAAACTCTATTCCCTTTTCCTATATCTCCGCTCTTGCTTCCGTACTTTCTTATCTGGGATATCTCATTTGATCTCAGCAAGCCGCTTCGCACTCAAAGGGGCGTGAGAACTAGAGCTTCAAAAGAAGGCGTAGCAAGGGTTGGTAGTGTGGCCAGAGGCCCCTTTCCTTCTAACATAAAGATCTTTTCTTAATTCTTCTAATCATGCCTGCTATACCAAGAGAAAGAAGATGGCTACCTTCTAATTTTTTTTTATCTGTCTTAGCTGGAGATAAAGGCGCTACCTCCAGCTCATAGAGGACGCAATGACTCAGATTAGCTATTTATGCCTTTTAATTCTACATTAAAAGACGAAAGCTTCTTATTCTACAACAACGAAAGCACTTTTTCTTATACCAGGGGATTTCACTTGGAAAAGAAAATGTTCCGTACTAATGGATTCGGGTCCATAGCCATGGTTCCAATGTACGATATCTTGTAGCACTTACCAATGAGGCCCTATCGATTGGTATTACACAGATGAAATAAATTAGAGACACTAATACAATTAGATCCGCTCTTCATAGACTTGAAGGTTGAGAAAGAAGGATCAGATGTGTACGGACAGAATGAACCCCAGATAGAGAAAGCGGACCAAGGGGAGATAACCCGGAGTTCTACAGTGGGAAAGAAAGTAAGGAGTTAGAATTCGATTGGAGTTCTACGGTGGGAAAGAAAGTAAGGAGTTAGAGCTCGGAAGTGAGAACGGAGCGAAGCACTCGACCAGAGGGATAGGATTGAGTACTCTCTCTCCTCATTTAAAGAAGATAGAGGAATTACGCAGTACTGCTATAACTATAGGGGGAGAAGTGATAACTCGCTAGACCATATTTACTTTTATATAGGCTCGACCGAGAGTAAAAACCGACTTATAGGGGTTGCCAGTCATAGCTATAGGAAGAGGGAATCCAACTATCGCAATTCAATCATAGTGCTAAACTGTGCTTTCGTTGAACTGAACAAGCGAAATGAGAATGTCAGTCTAGTGCTAAATAGGGCGAATGTCAGTCCCCTTGCCATTCCTACTGTCTTGGAAAGTCTAGCTATCCTCTCCTTCTCATGCTTAGTTATTATGCATTGATCCTTCTTCTGATCTTGCTTTCTTGCCTTATAGAACTGACATTTGTACCTGTTTTCACTCACTTAAAGTACATTCCTTGCTCTTGCATAGTTCTAGGCTTAGACGAAAGAGCTCATTCATAGATTCCATCTTTCTAGCATTTCATGTCTTTCTTCCTTCAACTCTAATTCATGTCATTGTTAAGTCCTTCTATAATAGCTATTGACTCTCTTCTCACCTCCCCTAGAGCCTATTGAAGAAAACTACGAGGCTCACTCGCTGCCTTAAGCCTTATAGTTCCTTCGCTTACCGCCTAAGATGGATCTATTGCCTCCCCTCCCTCCACGACTAGATATTTAGTATTGAAAAGTGTCAAACCGAAGAAACCCAATCCCAAGAAGTTCTTTTCAAAGCATGTCTACCGCGTATCCTCAAAGTTATCTTCTCTGGGGTTGGAAAAAAGTTTAAGGGTAAGCGGTCCAGATGGATTCCATAAGGATGGACGTGGTGCGTTGAACACTCAGGCCTCTCCACTCGACGTAATCAGGATTCCTACTCAAACCCAACTAAGCCCTGAGGACACCTTCTGCTCGGAAGGCACAATCCAGCATTTCTTACAAAGTCTTACAATTGATGTGAGCTTAACAACCCTCGTGCCATGCTCTTACCTTTGCCCTAATTGATTTTGTATTTGAATCATAATAAAAACATCAATTCTAGAACTGAGATTTTAATTAAAAAAAAATCATATTATGGCAAATAAAATAAGGTGTACAATCTTTTGGTAATTATTTTTTAAAAATATCATCTTTGATGAAAGTCTTCTTCACAAACCATATCATTGCTTTGGTTTTATTAGTTTGAGTTTATTGGGTCAAACGATTTAGACTAAAAATGTTAGTTTGGTTGCAATGCACGAACAATTGTTAGTTACCTTGTTAGAAGGTAACAGTAGTGTAAAACCGTTCATAGTTCATACCCAACTGATTAGGACTCGACCGGTTAGTAAGTTGGTACGGTGGAACAAATAAACACGTATTAACCCTCCTATTTCACCCGCCGTATGGTAGATTGACGACATGGCTGCTATATATTCCAATTTCAAAGTAAACAAAACATGCAACATTAAAACATATCATCCATTAGATCAAATCTAGAAAACCAAATCAAACCCCGATTTGAACATTATTGAATCAACAAGCTAGACAGATGATCGAACCCTTCTAGTACGTAGTAGTGCGCATACCCTATGATGTTCGTAATCCTGGGCTCGCCGCTATTTTCCCATTAGTAGTGCTCAAACAAATCATCAACTCTAAGCAAGTTGATTCATTAGCCAATGAATCTATTTCAAAATCATCAATATTGCCAGAAGTTTCAACCTCAAAAACAATCGATGAACGACCATAATTGATCTTAACACGAAAGTGCATCCCGCCAGGATACAGATCAAGAATGGACCTCTTACGGCTACCAAAATTAGATTGACCTTTGGCTTGATCAAAAACATGGTCTTGAACAAAACTATCGCCATCATATCGAACATGAATCCTCGCTATTTTAAGATCTTTAAAACCTTTTACCTCAATTATCTTCTGTTTGATTTCTCTAGTTCTAAAAGAGATCTGCATATTGTGATTTTATTAAATGAATATATCCGATCCGATCCGATGAAGAAAAAGGCTTGGTTTTGGGGTAATATTTATATATACATAGATGATCAATAACGTAACAACTTGCAACTTTAATTTTGAGAAGATGGATCGATCCAGCTTTTGGGTTATAAATTATTTTCATATATAGAGAGGCTTTTGGAGCATCATCTAACCTCTGTTTAAATTAATGTTTTATCTATGTATTTATTTGTTTTTTGAAGTAGTTTTAACCGTTACTTTAATTAATTGTGAGAAATTTATCTAAACTATGAAAAGGAATGTCGCTAGTACGTATATATAATTGATTATTGAGAAATGTAAACTTGCAATATATACATTAAAAAATGCTACGAATATTTAACGCAACAATATATTAATTAGAGGTGAAAAAAAAAATCCAAATATCCGGTTTTGATCCGAAATCGGGTTGGTTAAAACCGGAGTTTTTGATCCGAACCGGCTATTTGACCGGTTATGTGTTTATTTGGCCAACCATATAAAATCCCAAAAAAATCCCGAATTATAATTATATACTTGTAATTATAATTAGTGGTTTTAAACTTTTTATATATTTATAATCAAATATAATATAAAATATATTTGATTGGAGTAAAACATATGGTTAACTTAATCTATAGTTATATATATAAATATAAATTTATAATTTATAATTATATTTATTTATTAGATTTTGTTAAGCCCAAAAAAATAAGAAACCTAGCCCTAAAAAGAAAAAGAAAGAAAGCCCAAAAAAGAAAAAGAAAGCATGAGGAAGCCCAAAAGAAAAAAACCAAAGAAGAAAAAACAAAAAAAAAAAACCGGTTTAGTTACAATCCAAAAAACGTACACCTCTAATACTAATTACATTTTTGTTTTCTCTTGAGTTGCATCTCATTTATACATTGATTTTACTAGTTTTGATTCCCGCACGTTACAACGTATGTGATAGTTTTCAAATACTTATATCACACTTTTAATTTTAGACAAGAAAACCAATATTACATCTAGTTTTTGATTTAAAAAAAACAACATTTAGGCATCTACTTAAATAATGTTTTTATCTAATAAAAGATTCACATATAATATATATACATACAATTTGCAAATGGGCTCGCCCAATGCAAATTTGACACATGTCCAACCATCATTGGTTGATTTTCTTTCTTTCTTTTTTTAATATAAACTTTTCAAAAAGCATCATTGTCTTAGTGCTATCTTTTATTTAACCCCTGAATTTTAATAAATTTTAGCTTAGTTATCTTTTAACATTTATTGTTACAATATTATCTTACATATTTAAAATTATGATTTTTAATTATACATATGATAGGAATTGTTTTTAAAAATTATTAATTGTATGAAAGACACTTTATTATTCAAATGCACAATACAATGTTCTAATGAAATTGTTTCATAAATAAAATGTAACTAATTCATAGTTAGATTTTTCTATTAAACATGATTACGTTGAACATTGAACATTACTATTACATTGTTGATAAATCTAATAGATGTATTGGAGACATCACCATTATAACTTTTTTTTGATTTGAGTGTAAAACCAACAAATTAAATTCTCGATTAAACTTAATTAATGTCAAATTTTCAAATTATGGTTATGAATATTTCATTATTCAATTCCGATTCCGATCCGATTTAGTAAATCATAGTTTGTATTTTTAGCATTGCAAAATCTAGAACCAATGATAGGAACCAACTAACATATCATTTGACTTGCTTCTTGATATATATCAGTTTTCCAATTTCACTCTTCGGTCCTGATCGATACAAATGTGGATCGTTATTTGAATTGTTTGAAAAGTATTTATTCATTTTATTGTCATATTTAACTTTATAATTAATATTTTAGTCCCCGCAACAACGCACAAGTCTTAACAACTCGTTATAAAAAAGAGTTCAATTCATGAAAATAGCACTCTTTTATTATTTTTTTTATTTATACAAACATTGTTTATTTTTACTTTTTTTTTAATAAACAATATATATATAAATTTGATACTATTAACTATTAATATAAATATTATTTCTATAAATGATAATAAACAGAAAGTTAGTCTTTTAACGATTGACCTTATAAAAAATGTTAATCTTAACATAACAATAAATCCTGAATATAAATAAGTTTGTATATATTTATTAAATGTTTAAAATATTCCAATACATTAAATGTATATTTATATACAATCACCGTTATCCAATATAAAATTTGCATATACCATAGTTTTATTTTGAAATATAGTTAAAAATTAAAACGTATATAACACTAATATTTCTTAAACGTTATACAACTATAATGAAATATGTTAAATTCATAAATTATAACTAAATGAAATAAGAAAAATAGTAATAATCATATACTAATTAATAATAGTAATAAAATACTGAATAATAATAGTAACAATCATAAACTAATTATAATAAATATTTAATTTTAAATGAATTAGTTAAGTACTATTAAAGTTTAATTTTGTTAAGCATTTTAATATACAAATATCAATTTAATAACGTATTTATAAATATGCATTATCTATTATCGATATGATTATAATCAGGATAAGTAAATATGTATTATTAGATAGTATATACTACTTATATTAATTAATTAATGAGTAATTAGTATTTAACTATTATTAATTACTATGTAAATATTAATCTTAATATTAAATTATAATAAACTAATTTATTAGTATAAATTGGAAACCATTAATTAAATGTTTATTAGTTAGTGATGTTAAATGGTGGGAGTTAGAGAAAAATAAATGCCGTTTACTTCGCTTTTTTTTTTTTTTTTTTTTTTTTTTTTTTTTTTTTTGGTTTCTCGCCTTCTCGGATTTTCAATGATTGATTTCGTGTGTTCCCATCAGTGATATTTATTTATTTTTTTTTTTTTTTGTCAAGCCTAGCTAGATTCAAGGTTAAACATGATAGTGTTTAATGATAGCATGATAATAAATCAATATCATGAGAGCATAAACGAATTAAAAAGTAAGAGTATCTATATTACATATGATCGTCAATGAAATTAAATGAATCATTCACAATGTCTACAATCTATAACCCTCTAAGCGACTGAACCGATATCAAATGTGATTACCCTTGAAAGCCAAACATGTCAATTAAGATCGATCTTTAGGATCATGATACCAAAGGATGTTACTTATTCGACATAATTTTAAACCATTTAAACACTACAAACAAAGGTACCATTGAATAGTATAAAACCGTCACTAATGGCCTTTGAGACAGATTTGCAATGGAAATTTATGTCGTTAAAAATTGTGTAGCTAATTGTGTTTTGCGATGGAAAAATAATACCCACGGATTAGTAACATATCTATGACATGTAGTATCATCGACGGAAATTTATGTCGTCAAAATTCATATCGCTAATTGTGCTTCTGATGGTTTGGTGATGATTAACTAACAACGACGTATTACTAATAGATTTGTGACAGATAGTATCAACGATGGATTTTTGTGACGCAATTTGAATGACTAAAACTGAAATTTTCTAGAATTCGATTAAACTTACTAGAATTGGAAAATTCTGAATTTAGATTATTAAACCATAATTATCATGTAACTAGGTTCAATAATTAATTAATCCATTACATATATATATATATGTGTGTGTCTATATATATATATATATATGTGTGTATATATATATATATATATATATATATATATATATATATATATATATATATTATAAATATAAATTCATAATTCTTGAATTAATAAAACCAATTAACCCTAGGATATGATTTCTATAGTAAAACTCTCTTTATAATTATTGAATTAGTATTATTAATTTAAATTCATAAATTAAATAAATATTTAATCTCTTAATAAAATTAGTAACCACCCTAATTCATTACTTATGCCACACAATTTACATGTATTCCAATTATTTAGTCGGTTTTCGGTTTGAAAGCGAATCAAATGAAATTAAAACTTTAGTTTTCGGTTTGGTTTGGACCATTCAGATTCCTATTTGGTTCGTTTTCCAAATCGATGGAGAAACTGAAACCAAACTGATAATTAAACACCCCTACTTCCAACTGAGAGAGAAAGAGAGACAGCCAACGACAAAGGGGAATAGAAGGAAGGGTGTCGCCACCGACCAGGTCGGCTCTAGCCGAATGCCAACCTACACACACATCCAACTCCATAACATTAATTAGAAATTTGCTAGATTTTTTATTTTTGAGAAGTACAGGCCATAAATGGAAATTAACATAAAAGTATCAATATACATATATTATATGTTTGTATTTAAATAAAAAATATCATGCCATCTAATTAAAATTTTATTCCGGGCGGTTGAATGATGTATTTAACCATAAAATTATCATTTATATTCATGACATTTTAATTTTAAAATTTCGTTCCTTAAAATAGATATAGATCTTATTAAAAGTTTCGCGCGTTTTAAAAAAATTATATAAATTATTTACAAAATTAAAATAAATTACCATTTTTATTTTTCTATTAACATATCTATAAATGGAGGAACCAATCACCAATTTATTCATATCATCAAGAATTCATAATTCGTCAAATTAATTAATAAGCTCTTTTAGTCTCTTCATTGTCTGTTCATATCGAATATCGATGGTAAGATATGATTTACTTCAATTCATCCTCTTCTTTTCTATTTTATATTAATTAATCTATGATTAGTTAATTAATTGTGTTTATTATCATTCATATATATACAAACAAATGCAAGTTTTATAAAATTTATTTACCAAATTATAGTACTGTCATTTGGTAAATAAAATTTTAAAACACCGTGATCCGGTAAATAACACCAACAAATGCATGCATGCAGGCCATTCAGTACACAGTGCTCGCGATTTCGTGTGTTTTTGTGATTATGATATCATTCATCGATGTCTCGCAACCTCATAATTTGATTACTTCGGAAACTGATGTTATGGAATTTGGAGCTGTCGGAGATGGTATCGTTGACGATTCTTTGGTACGTAATTATGCAACTTTAAACTCTGATCAAACTTAATTTTATTAATTTTGCCATTAATTAACACACAAAAAAAAAAAAAGAAGAAAACATCATGTTTTCTGTTTGTTTTTCCTATGTTTTATAACTCTTAACTAACCTACTTATATATGTTGTAGGCAGTGAGCCAGGCATGGGCTGCAGCATGTGGTTCGACCGGACAACTTAAGTTACCGACCGGAAACTTTCTTGTTGGACCCTCGTCTTTCTCAGGTCCATGCAAACAAAATACTGTAGTCGTCAATGTAAGTAATCAAACTAGCTGTCCCTAAACATCGAGGCCGTTCCATTGATTTTTGGTGCCCCGGACGAAAACGTGTAAAAAGGTCCTACATAGTACACGCATACATAAATACACACACATGCAAATACATTTGTGTGTACAAACATATTTTTTGTTTTCTTTCCGTACATAAATTAAACAAATCAACTGTATTTTATTTACATTCAGAATTTATGAAAATAGGGGTCCTATCTGCCCCTTTTGGACGGCCGGCCCTGTAAACATCGTATAAACATGTATTCTTTTTGTAATTTCATCCGATATATATACACACGTTTGTAGGTCATAGGGACCCCAAAGAGCAACTGGCTCAACCAAAGCGACACTTGGCTTAAATTTCGACATGTCCAGATCGAACCTTGTTATAACTGGACCCGGACTATTTGATGGTCAAGGTGGTTCAGGCTGGTGGGATTCTTGCAAGAAGGTGACCCTCACCCGACCCGAAGATTATCATTGCCTAATTCGATCATAATCAATCTCAACGTCTTAATTACATTAACTTTTTATAACTTATTTGTTAACCGTTTCTTCTTAATCCTTTTTCAGACCCATACTTGTGAAAATAACCCCACTGTAAGCATCTGATTAATTTTAATCTATAATTTTTCTTTCGAGTTGGGGTCTAATAATATTTTTTTTCCCGTGTCGTAGTCTTTGGGATTTCACAATTGTAACGGTCTTAAAATCGAGAGATAGCCCAAGCAATCATATATCGATAGATACTTGTGACGGAGCCATCATCACCAACATCAACATAATCGCACCCAAAGAGAGTCCAAACACCGACGGCATTGACATTTCTAATACGAATGGTGTTCACATTATCGGTGGAAACATCGGCACCGGTATATACATATATATATATATATATATATAACTTCATGCATATTACTCATATTTTTAATTCCTTATTATACCATGCATTTTAGTTCAAAATTTTATTGTTGATTTAGGTGATGACTGCATTGCAATCAATGGTGGCAGTTTTGACATCAACGTTAATGGTCTATTTTGTGGCCCTGGTCACGGCATATATAAGGTTCATTTCACAACATTATGTAATTAATCGTGAATTAATTAAAATAACAGAATAAATATATAATTAATTAACTATAAATATATATAGTGTCGGAAGCCTCGGAAGGAATGGTGAAATAAGCAACGTAACGTTGATGGATATCCACAGGACTTGTTCTACATCGGATGCAATCGAAATTAATTGTAGCTCGAATCCCAGAGGCTGTGTCGGTATCACTCTCGAGCGGATCAACATACAACCAGTGGATCCGTCGATCAAAGTTGAATCAAAGTGCCAACATACTAATGCTGCCATTGTCGGGAACGTGTTTCAATTCCTCCTGTAGATTGCACGTACTGATCCGCCAACATTCATTACAATGCCGTTGGATTACGCCTACAACAACCGAAGCGAACAAGCGATAGCAATAATCTAATAGCTTCGATTCGTTGTTTCTAACTTATATACATATTATTAAAGTTTAGTTTTAAATTTATTTATTAGATCGATAGACGACTGGTAGATATATGTTAATTATACGTGAAGTATTAATAGAATTGAAGATTTATATATAGCTGGTTAATTTGTCCAACAAAAAAAAGTTTGATAATATTAATTAATAAACTTCTTCGATCACCCTCGGAATCGATATCCTTTTCCAACCAAATGACTAGTTCAAACGCAGATTCATCTTAATTGGCATTATTTGAATTCACCTTGACATTCTTGATATATATAACGTCAGAGCTTACGATCTCGAATTCGATATATTTTTATTGTTGTAAATGATAAAAATACAGACACGTCCGGTCATGCCATAAGAGAGTAACGAATATTTTACCGCTAATTAAGCTGACGTGAAGAATCTTTATCCTCACCTTCTTGAAATCTTGGTCCTTTACGGGTAATCGTCCAGGACCCATTAATTATAGGGGCCCATTTTCCAAAAAATTATTTTATATTTATATATATATTTCTATTAACGGTTAAACAAACTTATTGAATTGCCAAAGTTTTTAGTTTATATTATATAGTTATACATTTTTTTTTTATTATTTATCAATTTTACTTGAATTTTGCTTATTTTATAAATACATATATATTTATAGAGCACATTTTAAGTTTTTGCTCGGGATCCTGAAAATGATTGGACCGGTCTGTCTTAAGTCTTCACGTACGTACCTCCAAGTTGCAATTTTTGCTTGTTAGGGTTTTAAAAGACACCTTCGTGACTTTAAAGAAGGAAGATCCGACTGATGTACATGTGAGAAAATGGTTTGCTCTTCAGAATTACAATGAAGAAATTAATTACTTAATTATCAATTAATGTACACATTCAAATTAATTGTAATTATTATATAAAAAGAGCATATTCTTCTTTAGCTTCCAAAACCATTTAATTAAGTAATGTCATATTTGTTTATCTCTTAATGAAGTAATTAAAAGTTCATTTTACCCTAATTCTTAATGATTTCATTAAAAACTAAACAAATAACCCCTAACTAATTAAGAAGTTTGAACAATGGATTAAGTTTTTTAGAAGATGGAACGAGCGGGTATCATGAGTGAACCGTCTTGTTTGGGTCGCAAACGCACGTACTCTACTTAGTTATGTGAGATATAATAAAGATTTGTAATAAAGTTGGTAGTTGGTTAGACAAGTAGTTAAACATGTAGTTAGTTTGTTACGTACAGTTGCATGCATGGTGTGTATTCCTCTATAAATACCACCTTTGTATTTCATATGTGATCACTTGATCACCTTGATTCTTTTTTGTAATTCTTTAATAATACTTCTTTCATTCTTCTATCACTGCTTGTTACAAGTGGTATCAGAGACTAGTTCCAATTTCTGTGAACTGTGCTGCGATTTTCAATCTGCTCGTTTTGACTTGTTAGTTCCTCCTAAACATTGAGACGCTGCAATTCCGTTCGTTCCAACTGGTGAATTCAATCGTAGACGATGGTGACTACCAAATTTGATTTGGAGAAGTTCGACGGCAAGAATGACTTTGGTCTTTGGAGACTAAAAATGAAAGCGTTGTTAGTCCATCAGGGGTTGGATGATGCACTCGCCGGAGAAGAAGCTTTACCAGATACGTTGTCTGATAAAGAAAGAAGGAGCATTCTCCAGAAGGCCCATAGTGCAATAATCCTAAGTCTTGGAGATAGAGTTCTCAGAGAAGTGTCAAAAGAGACCACAGCAGCTGGTGTTTGGAGCAAACTTGAATGTCTATACATGACAAAGTCATTGGCTAACAGACTTTATCTCAAGAAACGGTTGTACACTTTTAACATGAACTCCGGTAAGTCACTAGAGGATCATGTTGATGAGTTCAACAAGTTGGTGCTGGATCTTGAAAACATAGAGGTCAAAATTGATGAAGAAGACAGGGCCATTATCTTTCTCACCTCTCTCCCTTCAATATATGAACATTTCGTTGACACTTTGATGTTTGGAAGGGATACCTTGACAATGGAAGATGTTCTGGCAGCTATCAACTCTAAGGAACTTAAAAAACGTTCGGATGTGAAACAAGAAACAGTGGAGAGCCTATCAGTAAGGGGTAGGCCAGAAAGAAGAGATTTCAAGAAGAAGAATTCAAGGTCTAAGTCCAGAGGTAAAAGACGGTGCTATGAGTGTCAGTCTGAGACACACATAAGAAGGGACTGTCCAGAATGGAAGAGAAAGAATGGTGACAAGCCAAGAGTACAAAATGTGCAAAAAGAAGAAGCTGCGACAGATGGGTATGATAGCTGTGATGTCCTTGTAGTTTCCACCAATGCAAAAATTCAAGACTGGATAATGGATTCTGGATGTTCTCACCAGATGACATTTAACAAAGGCCTTTTGTTAGATTACCAAGAGTGCCATATGGGGTCTGTGATGCTTGGTGATGATAGCCCCTGTGAGATTATTGGTACAGGAAGAGTTTCACTGCAAATGGGTGATGGAACCAAGTTCATACTTGAAAATGTCAAGTATGTGCCTAAACTGAAGAGGAATTTAATCTCACTTGGTTGCTTAGAACAATATGGTCTCCAAGTGAGAATGGGAGGTGGAAAGATCAGAGTAATAAACGGGTCCTTAGTAGTGTTACAGGGACTGAAAAGAAATAACAACATATATGTGTTGGAAGGTGTCTCACAGGTGAATGCTGTAACAGAAAGTGATAAGGATCTAAGTATGCTTTGGCATCTCAGACTTGGCCACATGAGTCTTCAAGGACTAAAAGAACTAGAAAAGAAAGATGTTCTTGGTAAATGCAAGATCAATGATCTGAGGTTTTGTGAAGATTGTGTGTATGGAAAGGCACACAAAGTCAAGTTTGCAAGAAGTACTAGCCAGTCTAATGTAGATTTAGACTATGTTCACTCAGACTTATGGGGCCCTGCAAGAACAGAAACACAAGGGGGGCTTCTTATTTTCTGTACTTAGTTGATGATTTTTCGAGAAGAGTGTGGGTCTTTACTTTGAAAAGCAAAGATCAGGCTTTTGAGAAGTTTAAACAGTGGGTACAGATGGTGGAAAATCAAACAGAAAGAAGGGTCAAGAAGTTGAGAACAGATAATGGTCTTGAATTCTGCAACAATGTATTCAAGAAGTATTGTGACTCAAAGGGAATAGTGAGACACTATACGGTTCCTTATACCCCACAGCAAAATGGACTAGCCGAAAGAATGAATAGATCATTGTTGAATAAGGTCAGGTGCATGCTTTCTCATTCAGGCATGCCTAAAAGGTACTGGGGAGAAGCAGTGGTCACAGCAGCCTATTTGATTAATAGGTCTCCTTCAACAGCTCTAGATGGTAAAACTCCTATGGTTGTTTGGTCTGGCAAAGAAACTGATTACAGTCACCTCAGAGTGTTTGGTAGCATCTTCTATGCACATACTGATCAGGGAAAACTAGAAAATAGAGCTTTGAAGTGTGTGATGCTTGGGTATCCAGAAGGTACAAAGGGCTATAGGCTACTGGTTTGTGATGGTGGAAGTCACAAGATAATATGTAGCAGAAACGTTGTTTTTAATGAGCATGAAGTTTATAAGGATCTGTACAAGAAGGATGCTAGTGGACACAGTGATGCTCAGATTGAGGTGGAGCTCATTGGTGACAGCCAGAATGTAGGTAGTACAGATAGTTGTGCTGATATCAGACATGAAGAACAATCAGATAGCCATAGCCAGGAGTATCAGCTAGCAAGGGACAGACCCAGAAGACAGATCAATAAACCTCTGAGATTTAGAGAAACAGGTGATGTTAATGCAGTGGCATTCACTGTGGCTGAATTTGAAGCAAATTGTGAACCCATGAATTTTGAAGAAGCAAAAAGGTCAGCTGATAAGGATAGGTGGCTTGAGGCAGTTAATGAAGAGATGAACTCATTAAAGAAGAACAATACTTGGAAGCTAGTTGATAAACCAGGAGAAAAGAAGATTGTTGGTTGTAAGTGGCTGTTCAAATTAAAAGAAGGTGTACCTGGTGTGTCTCAGCCAAGGTACAAGGCAATGCTAGTGGCACAAGGATTTAGTCAAGTTGAAGGAATTGACTATACTGAAATTTTCTCTCCAGTAGTGAAGCATACATCTATACGTGTGATACTTGCATTAACAGCTTATGAAGACATGGAACTTGAGCAGTTGGATGTCAAGACTGCTTTTCTTCATGGCAGTCTAGAAGAGAGAATTTATATGGCTCAACCTCCTGGATTTGTTGATAAAGAAAATCCAAACAAGGTATGTCTTTTGCTCAAGTCCCTGTATGGATTGAAACAGGCTCCAAGAAGATGGTACTTACGATTTGATGAGTGTATGGTTGGAAATGGGTACTGCAGAAGTCAATATGATAGCTGTGTATATTTCAAAGAGTGTGATAATGGTGTGATGATCTACCTGCTTTTGTATGTAGATGACATGCTTATTGCTTGTAAAGATGTGGCAGAAATTCAAAAGGTGAAAGGGATTTTAAGCAGCAACTTTGATATGAAAGAATTAGGAGAAGCAAAAAGAATACTGGGAATGGAAATTAACAGAGACAGAAGTCAACGTATTCTTACACTTTCACAAGTTGGGTATACTGAAAAGGTTCTGAAAAAGTTTAGTATGGAAAGTGCTAAAGCTGTAATCACACTTATGGCCTCTCATATAAAGCTGTCATCTGCAAGATGTCCACAGAATGTAAAAGAAGAACAAGACATGTCAAAGGTGCCTTATACAAGAGTTGTGGGTAGTCTTATGTATCTAATGGTCTGTACACGGCCAGATCTTGCTTATGCTACTGGAGTAGTCAGTAGGTTCCTATCCAATCCTGGAAAAATTCATTGGGCAGCAGTTAAATGGATTTTTAGATATTTGAAAGGTTCAAAAGAAGTTGGTCTGGTTTATGGGGAACACCAGAAAAATAATCTGGCTATAGTATTGGGCTATACTGATTCAGATTATGCAAAGGATGTGGATAAAGGCAGATCAGTGAGTGGATATGTGTTTAAAGTTCTTGGGAGTACAGTGAGTTGGAAAAGCACACTACAAAAGGTGGTAGCTTTGTCTTCGACGGAAGCTGAATTTATTGCTTTAACTGAGGCTGTTAAAGAAGCTATGTGGTTGAGAGGTTTTGCAGCTGAGATGGGTATTAAAACAGAGAGGGCAGTGGTGTTGTGTGACAACCAGGGAGCACTGCATTTATCAAAGAATCACATGTATCATGAGAGGACAAAGCACATCAGTGTAAAGCTACATTTCATTAGAGATGTAATAGCAACTAAGGAAGTAGAAGTGGAGAAGGTGAGCACAGAAGAAAACAGTGCAGACATGTTAACAAAGCCTCTTCCAGGAGTTAAATTCATGCAGTGTTTGGATGATCTTCACGTAAAGGATAAAATTCTTTATTAAGGTGGAGATTGTGAGATATAATAAAGATTTGTAATAAAGTTGGTAGTTGGTTAGACAAGTAGTTAAACATGTAGTTAGTTTGTTACGTACAGTTGCATGCATGGTGTGTATTCCTCTATAAATACCACCTTTGTATTTCATATGTGATCACTTGATCACCTTGATTCTTTTTTGTAATTCTTTGTAATTCTTCAATAATACTTCTTTCATTCTTCTATCACTGCTTGTTACAAGTTAATTAGTTAATTGTCATTTCAAATTCTTATAAAATTAAACTATTTTTATTTATAAAAGAAAACAAAAACAATTATATATGTTCAATCCAAACATGTACACGGGTTGTCAAGTATACAAACTAATAAAAAGATTGATGACAATTTTGATCCAAATTAAGGACTAAATGTGAAATGATTGTAACCATTAATTAACCATAAAAAATCTTTTTTGAATACATTGTTGAAGATTGTTTTTTCACATGTCCAATATTCTAATTTTGAATATTGTACTATTAAAAATAAATTTTAATTTTAATAAGGGTTCGATCATGAATTAAACTAGCTAGCCATAATCTCTAATTACTTATACTATAAGTTAATTAATTTTTTGTTTTATATATATACACACACACACTCATATACATCGACATTCGAAGATGATTGGTAGCATGTGTTGACATATATACTGTTGATGAGTGAAGTATAATACATATTTATATAAAAATAAGTAAAAGTTTATATGTAGCATATTTGTTTAACGAAGCTATGGATATATGCTTTACCTTTAAAAAAAAAAAGTTACATGTTGAAAATAACAACTTTTTATCTTTTTACCATTTATAAAAACATTATTTATTTTTTATCATTATAATAACAATAACTTTTGTGTTTTTTTACCATTTATAACAATTTTTTTATTTATTTGATTAACATACCACAACTTTTTTTATCATCAAAAATAACAAGAACTCTCATATCTTACCAATAACAATATGAATTAAAATTTTAACCAAAATATACAAAATGTTTAGTCACTGTTCAATAACATAAAAAACACATGGATTTTTAATTTCGAACGCTTTAACAGATCCTAAATCGATTTATACGACTTTTGCTTCATTTCAAGCATATATATAAATGTTTTAGCATATATCATATATGTCTGTCAACAAGATCACTTTACACCGTAAAATGACTATTTCAAACATGGATTCATCCTTGGCCTTTGTATTCACCTTCACATTCTTGATACCATCAGAGCTTTCGATCGATCTCGAATTTTTTATTTTTGTTGCCGTAACACATTTTAATGCAGACCCGCCCGAATAAGCCATAAGTGAGGATGGACTCCTTATCAAAGTATTTTTTACGGTTAAGCAGACCTAAACAATGCTCTTCGATAAAAATATCAGTCGGCCTGTACAGAATCTTGATCCTCACCTTCTTGAAATCTTTAGAGTCTAGCTTGTACCTCCAATTTGCATCCATGGCTGCTTAGGTCATAAGACACTTCCATGTTAATATACGACTTTAAATTAAGAAGGAAGATCGATCCCACATTTGAGAAAAGGTTTGGGTTTTATAGAGAATTACAGATGAAGAATGCATGCCGACGCCCACTTCTACTTCATCAATATAGAAATCTAACTAGGAGATTGTGGAGGTGATCGAATCTGGATCTGTCGGCACTTGGGCCTAGGCGATTACTACCACACCAGCCGTTAAAAATATCAATATAGAAATTGATTCCTTATATATTAATTAATGTCCACATTAATATTAATTGGTTTATATATTAATTAAAAGTGTGTATATATATATATATATACTTATTTTCAGCTTCCAAAACAATTTGATTTAACTAATTAATTTACAAGATGTATCATCATCACCCGTCTCCTTGGGTACCAGCAAATTACAGGTATACTACACTTAATTATCGTTTCAAATTCCTTTAAAACTACACTTTATTGTTTTTAAAATAATATAATATAATATTAATATTAATATAATTCATTATTTTTAATATCTATAAATATTAATAAAAGAAAATTACAATTTATTATCTCTTATATCTTTAAATATTAATAAACGGTTATGTGTCATTTTGAAATAATTTAAAGTTACAATAATTTATTTCTATTTTCGGTTCAAAAGATCTAAAATAAGGACATGTTGAAACTTTTTTTTTTCATTTGGAAAAATGATAATCTGAATGGATCATTGTTTCTTTCTTGGAAATATTAAAAATAGGAATGTTCCGTTGTTTTTTTCGTTCATAATAATCTAAAACATAAATGATTTGTCCTTTTTTGTTTGAAAAATTACAATCGGAAAGAGTCGTTTACATGTTCGAAAAAATTAAAATCTGAATAGTTCATCGTTTAAATTATTTTAACCATTTAAATTTTAAGTAAACTACGAACGATCAACGATGAACCATTCTGATTTGGATTTTTTGGATCAAAAAAAGAAACCATTTCGAATTTAATATTTCAATAAAAACGATGAACGTTTCTGATTTTTGCTTTTTTTGAACAAAAAATGACAAACCATATTGATTTTGATTTTCAAACAAAAAAAATACTAATCGTTCCGATTAAAAAATTTTGCGATCATAAAACGACGAACCATTCCGGTTGACAAATTATTTCGATTTTAATTTTTTTATTAAAAACGATGAATCGTTCTAATTTTTGATTTTTTCAAACAAAAGAATCATTTCAATTTTAATTAAACGACGAATCATTCCAATTTAAAATTTTTTGGTATAAAAACGATTAACCGTTCTGATTTTTTATTTTTTGGAAAAGAAAAAATTATGAACTGTTCTATAATAACTATTTTCAATGAAGAAACGACGAAACATCCTCATTATAATTTTTTCAATCGAATAAAACTTCAATACGTCTTAATTTTGAATTTTTTGTTTGGAGTAACTAAATAGGTCATTCCGATTTCTAAAATTTTCAAACGAAAAAACTAAAACTAATTTTGATTTTTAATTTTCCAAAATGGAAAAAAGAAAGGAGAATGATTTGGATTATCAATAACTAATTGAGAAAAAATAATAAATCAGATATATAATATAATAATTTTAAGTAAATAATTATAGTAATATATAAAAAAATTAACACTAATATTAACAATAAACATACAAATAATAATAATAATTAGTAATTAAAACAAAAAATGTTACATTTGGATAATTAAACAATAATAAAAGAAATCTAAAAAATATATATGAAACAAATTATAATATAAAGAAAATAAAAACGTATTGAAAATTTAGACAAATGATCCCTGAAAGATAGAAGAACAAAAATGTCATTGAGGCTAAAATTAATTAATAAACTTAGAGCTAAACATGTAATATGTAAAATAACAAATTGGTCATTTTTAAAGGTTTAATCAATGTCAATTGATCAAAAGAGTAAAATCCATATCAAATTGCAATTTACTATTTATAGGATTTTGATAATTCTATCAACTCATACATGAATTAGATTTGGGTTAATATTGAAAAAACTCAATATTTTTCTCATTTTCTCAATTAAGTTCCTAAACTTTTTTTTCCAATTGTTTAAGACTCTAAACTATGTTTGTCTTATTCCAAAGTATATAACTTTGAAACGGTGACGGTATTTACATTCCCCGCCCCGAACCCGTCCCGTTGTCATCCCTATTTCGTAGTGAAAATTTTTTTAAAAATTTATATGTGCAACCGGTGAACTTTTATGTGTGCAACTTATAACATTCAAAATTTATGTGTGTGCAACTTTGTTGAAAGAATTTTGATACCTTAAAAAATTGATTGCCTAAACAATTAATACAGTAAATAATAAATCAACAACATCTAATCATATTTTCAAAATTAAAACCCAATATATCCAAAATTAATTTTTAAACTCATTAACCCCATATCGTTTTTAAACCCAATATCAATTATAGCCCAATTTCTAACCCAATAATAATGTTAACTTTTATCCAAAGCTTAATAGTCTAATCTTTGAATATTTAATCATTTTTACTTGAATTTAGGGTTTAGTTGTGAATTTGTGAATTTAGGGTTTTGAAAGACACCTCCATATTTAGGGATGGCAAAAAAAAACCGAACCCGGCGGGGAAAACCGAAAACCGAACTAAACAGGGCGGGTTTCCCCGAACCCGATTAAGTTAAACGGGGGACGGGGCGGGTATGGTATTGCTAATACCCGCCCCGTATACCCGATTACATAACCCGTTTAAATCTCCGAATACCCCAATTACTTTTAATAGCAACATGTTATTTATATTCTATATATATTATATATAAATGATGAATAATTTTATCTATTTTATATATTATACATAAAAATTATCACGTATAATTTATAAAACTTATTTATTTACATATAATTTAATGAAATAATGTTTTTTTTCGTTATCATTTGATAGGTATTACAGATTTAATTTAATATTAGTATTGAAATGTTAACATACATAGACGTTTTAAGCTTAAATTATGAACCACGTAATTAAATTTCATATCATTGATTTATAAATGGGTTACCCGAATCCCCGCGTACCCGATGGGGATCCCCGTTTAGTCCCCGCGGTTTTTTTAACGGGGACGGTATTTACATTCCCCGCCCCGAACCCGCCCCGTTGCCATCCCTATCCATATTGTATCTTTAATCCGACTGATTTTAATGCAGATGAAGATTGCATGCATGCATGCCACTTTAAGAAATAAATCAATAACTACAATTAATATTTTGCTTCCAAGAAAGACTTTATTCAGCTTCCAAAACCATTCAATTAATTGACAAGTTGGAGTAAAGCACCAAATTCGACAGCTATTCATTTGGTTATAAGAAACTTTCTGTTTACTCTCAAAGGTAACATTCGTTATTATGGAATGGACCATTACAATGAGTGTACCTTCTTATGGGCTGGTTTTCAGTATCGGTTTAGTTTGATTTTGGACCATTGCACACCCACTGCCGACGCAAATAAAAACAGGTATGAACTTTAATACATTCCTCGATACTCAAGGGACACACTCTCTGTTTCACCCCAAATGCAAGTCCGTTGACTGTGCAACGAGAGGGAAACCCAAATCAATCACATACAACTAGTTTTTGATACAGTTCTCCGGATATGGCAGCTTCCATCGTAGCTTCAGGATTCAAACCCCCATCGCCTGCTTTTGCACCAGCGTCGTCACTAGTTGTCTTGGGTACATCCTCAGGTTTGATCACCCCACCTTCTTCAAGAAAAAGAGTCAGTAAGTTCTTCGAAAACCCACTAAGCAGAGCCACACCTTTCTGATTAGCAGTCACTGGAGTCGAAGACGAGTCTCTAAGATTCCAAAACACAATTTCAGGCACTTCTTCATACCCACAAGCTCTAAACTTTCTCTCTATTGCTTCATAGTCCGTCTCCCATGGATCTGGAGAAGCCTGGTCAAACTCCATATCGCTAAAAACAAACACCCTTTTCACCATATTATCTTCACTCAACTTCCCATTCACAGCAACCTCCAACAATTTATCAAACACCTTCTGAAAATTGGTGTTGAGGCCTGCAGCCATGTTTCGTATGAACTCTGTCTTTGATCGGAGATCACGCCCTTCAATCAAGTGGAGCTCAGGTGACGCGCTGAACGTAATCACGTGACCCTTCCATGGTTCTGCACTAAGTTCCGAAACCAACAAGCCAAGCGCCACAGAAACCTCCATCGGAGTACCCGACATGCTACCAGAGACATCACACACAGCAATGCAATTTGTTAATTTCCCCTTCTTTAACAAATCATCTACCATTCTTTTCCATTGAAGCTCCGCTACAATGGCAGCCCCACTACCACGTTTTAAAGAACCGATAATGTCATGGGGCAATAACGCTCCTGCAGCGATCTTAGCATCACCGACCTTCACGTTTTCTAGATATTCACGGAACCGCCCATTGTCTCGATGCAAGAATATGTCGGTGTAGTTTTTCATGGCTACTGAAGCTACTCTATCGTACGAAATCGAGCTCCATTGCTTCGCACTCATATAAACTTCTGGAAGTTTCAAGGCATTGTGAAGAGGAACAAGAACTTGTTTCCTCAACCTATTTTTTATTCTAAAGACATAATTAGTCTCATCAACTACATCAAATTCAGGATCAGAATTTCTAGGGTAAATTATTCTAGCAATTGATTCACAAATCAGTGTGGCTTTATCATATGATGAATCAACGCTAGGGCACCATTTTGCAGCTAAACTAATTTTCGTACAATCACCGGAATTCAACGATTGAATATCAGATCTTAATCGATCAGCGAAGAACATCGATACCTGATCGTGCAAGCGCTTGTAATCTGGATCTGAATTGTATCTGTCGAATGCTTTCTTTGCCTTGGCGGATTCCTTTTCTTTTCTTGATGCTTTTGCTCGCTCTTTCTCCGCTTTCATTTCTGCCCTATTTTTCTCAATCCTTTGCTCTCGAGGCACTCTCGCTCTCGATTTAGCTTTCATCTCCACATCGCCATCGTTATTCTGCTTCTTCTTCTTCTTCGAAAGGAAGTACCTCTTTCGCGTTATACCTTTTCCTTTCACCGATTTCTTCGAAATCCACTCCGATTTCGCAATCCGTCGCACTTCAGGACCTTCAATAAGCCTGTAGAGAATCTCTAACAAGTCTTTGAAGTATCCAAACTCAACCAGAATCGGAATATTCGAAGCTAGAGTGTGTGGATGGTGGTTATGGAGCCAGAGCGCAGCCGTGTAGAAGCTCTCTTTGTCGGATTTTCCACTACCACGTACGGCTCTGAGATTACATACGACTTTAAGCGTGGTCAGTGGATTGTGATTCCACGACAATTGTAGCCGACTGATCAGATCTTCCGGCGGTGTGTCAGGTACGACGTGGAAGAAGAAGTCGAGGCAGGGGTTTCCAGAAGATAAGTATGTGGCGGAGTTGTTCTCAGTGAAGCTTAAAAGAGGTTGACTATGAAGAGTTAGAGTGCTTGTGTTGTTCGTTATGTCGTCGTCGAGAATATTTTCGCCGGCATCGGGGTTGTTTTCCGGTGAGGAAATGTCAGAGCATTCGTGTTGAGAGTCCATGTTGAATTTTACAAGGCAAGTGGCAGGAACACCGATGACTACGTGTAAATATGAAGTCAAAACTTGCTGCTCAATCAATTTTAGGAATATTTTGAATATTGACAAAAATAACCGTAGATAGTTGAAGCCGCCGCATCATAACCATAGATATTTCTTTTATCTTACAAGTAGTTGGGAAAAAAAAAATTTATATTCGAATATATAAAAATAATATGATCATGTAAATTTTTATTTAATATAACATCAAATGTTATAACATCTAAACAAAAGTTTATACTGTATATAAAATAAAAATCAAGCCAGCTGCATGTGAAGTAACAAGATGTAAAACTTAGACAAATATATGAAAATGAATTCGGTACCGGTACCGGTAGTATCGGTTTTTTAATGGTACCGAAACCGGTTAGTACTGATCCCGATTTAAGCAAAAAAACAAGAACCGAATGTACTGGTTCGGTATAAAAATCTCATCCCTAATCAAATCAACTGTATTAACTAACTAGTGTTGTGGTTGCCCGTGCGTTACATGTTATTTTTTACGAATTTAGTATGATTCAATTGTATAAAAATATGTAGTTTTTGTCGCTTAAGGTAAATATGATGTTAAGAAATAGAAAATAGTTTAGCATTAGTGGGTTACATGTTATTTTTTACGAATTTAGTATGATTCAATTGATGATGTCTAAAGTATATTGTTTATTTTGGGTTTTATATGCACAAAATAATACGTTTTCATTTTTTTTATTTCGTCCCTCATGTTATTTTTTCTCAATAAAGTTCTCGAGTTATTGTTTTTTTTCTAATTTTCAGAATAAATTTGTTTTTTTTCATAATCAGTCATGTATTTTCCACAAAAAAAAAAAACCAACATGCCAGGAAAAAGCCCTCAAATTTAATGTTCTTTTGGCAAAATAAGGAATAATTCCAAAATCACAAACAAATAAATAACTTACGGATTTTATTGGTAAAAAGTAAAGCGAAGAAGCTATACCGCAAAAATATGAAAAAATATGTTGGTTTTTTTCATATTAAACCCCCTCTTTCACAAAAATATGAATAACAAAAGTTGATGTTTTATATATATATATATATATATATATATATATATATATATATATATATATATATATATATATATATATATATAGTGAAACAAAAGGCAAAAAAACAAAAAACAAAACAAAATGAGTCACTATATTTAATTCTTCAATTCGAGGTGGATGCAGAAATTTTCAATATTTTAATATTTAATCAAATATTAATGAAGTTGATGTAGAAACTGAATACTTTTATTTATAAATATAAAAATATAAAAAATGTTGAACTCAATATTTATTAAGCTTTAAAAAGGTTCATTATTTCATCCTGTTAAAAAAATTAAAAAGTGAAGTAATTCGTCCTTTTTTTCTTATCGAATAAATTTATAGATGGATAATTGTTTTCCCGTTCGGTTAAATTAAAAATCAGAGTTCTTCATTTTTTCCGAGCGAAAACATTTAAAGTTAAATCAGTTGGCGTTATTTTCAATCATTTAAATTTAATATGGTTCGTCATTTTTTCTAAGCAAAAATATTTAAAACTAATATGTTAGTCATTTTTCGTTTGGTTGAATTGCAAATCAAAGTTATTAAATGTTTTTTGGGCCAAAAACATTAATAATTAGATTAAGCGGTTGTTTCTTTCGTTTGATTAAATTGAAAACTGAAATGGTTCGTTATTTTCTTCGAGCGAAAACATTTAAAACTAAAACAACGAACACTTTAATTTTTCTAGCGAAATTAACCAAATAAAAAAACCAATCAAATTTAAGTATTTTGGACGTATAAAACAAATAACCATTTTGATTTTCGATTTAACCAAACGTAATAAAAAACAACCAAACAATCTCATTATTATTGTTTTAGTAGAAAAAACGATGGAAAAACAACGAACCAATTTAATTCGAAATGTTTTCATTCAAAAAAAGGGTATATGTATATATATGTATATTAGTGTAGATGTTTTATATTGTACTTATTTTTTGTTTCTAATTGATTAAAAATATTAATATTTTTTATTATATATTTATACCTATTTGTTTCATTAAAATAAGGAGTTGTTAATAATTTTTAATTAGAATGGTCGTAAATATAAACAATGACAAAATGGATTTTTAACTAAATTTAATAGATAAGGAACAATGTTGAATGTAAACCTTGATAATAATAACTAGAGTTAATTACAAAAATGGTCCTTGTGGTTTGTCCTAAATTTTGGATTTGGTCCCTGAACTTTCAATTTTGCAAAAACGGTCCTTATTTTCATAGTTTGTTTGCAATTTTGGTCCTTCAACCTATTAACTTTTCTAATATGACCAAATTACCCTTATTTTGATGCAAACTATAGGGACCATTTCTATAAGTAATTTTTAACTCTTTTTTATTCTTCTATAATTAATTTTGAACTCTTTTTTATTCTTAATTAAATAAATTATTTTTTGGTGCTACATAAATTTAATAAACTATAAAAAAAATAAAAGAGTTATTTAATTATTTATGTTGGTTCATAAATGATTTAGATATTTTTAGTTTTAATAAGTTTTAAGAGTTAATTACAAAAATGGTCCCTGTGGTTTGTCCTAAAATTTGGATATGGTCCCTGAACTTTCAATTTTGCAAAAACGGTCCTTATTTTCATAGTTTGTTTGCAATTTTGGTCCCTCAACCTATTAACTTTTCTAATATGACCAAATTACCCTTATTTTGATGCAAACTATAGGGACCATTTCTACAATTAATTTTTTTTGACTCTTTTTTATTCCTAATTAAATAAATTATTTTTCAGTGTTACTTAAATTTAATAAACTATAAAAAAAGAAAAAATTATTTAATTATTTATGTTGGTTCATAAATAATTTAGATATTTTTACTCTTGATTAATTATTTAATTTACTATAATCAAAGTGTAAACCAATCATAATTTATAATAAAAAAAATCATTTATGTAACACCCTCTAACTAATCCACAATGCCACATAAATACCACGTCAGCAATGATATAATATAATAATCCCTATACTATTCCCAATACATACATGCAGAAACCCGATAGTTTTAAAACTTTAATCACATAAATAAGTCACGGAAGTCCCTGAATATATTACCCACTATCCGAAGTACGCATAAACATTCCCAAAATATGACTACCTTTAGCACAGGCAGCTAGTTCCTTGATAAATGTCACAGTAACCCTACTTGGGTCCAGCAGGCCTACTAAATCTCTGATCACCTGAGACACACACACACACAACAACACACACTGGGTCAGCTAACGCTGGTGAGAATGCAAGGGTTAGTGTACGATTATAAAATTCAATAAATAAATATCTCGATAATAAAACGTTCAGCGTTCTCTACTGAACAAGTATATGAGATCCCACAAGATAGCTCAATAGGTACTCAACTCGTGTGGATAAATCCACGTACCCAAATCCCTAGACCGCACAAAGCAGCCGTCAGGAACCCAAAAGGGAATTGGGAGCGACCCAACCCCTGCCCAGCCGTACGGTTTAATAATCTCGAAAGCTCAAGTGTCTCAAATCTCATATCACAAAACACGGTTCTCAATTAAAACACAGTAATATAGGGATGTAAACGGTTCCGGAACCGGACCGAACCGAACCGGAACCGATTTAACCGAAACCGAATATTAAAGATTGTAAGAACCGATAACCGAACCAATAATTATAATGCGGTTCCGGTTCCGGTTCGGTTATGGTACGGGTATTTCGGGTACGGAACCGATTAGAACCGAAAATTAAAAAATGTATATAATTCTATCTATTATAACACGATATAAACAAAAAAACATGAAAATATAATAAGAGAAGTGTCGATCATGATGTTTTCATATAAATTTTGTAGTTTCACCATCCTAAAAATATTGTTCCAACAAATGATTTTTTTGGTTTTCACATTGTGGGCTTTTAAATCATTTCTTAATTTGCATATTATGAGCTTTTCAAATAATCGGTTCTATAACCGATAAAACCGATACCCGCAGAACCAATAACCGAATAACCGAGAACCGAATATTGAAGATTATAAGAACCGATAACCGAACCGAATACTATAAATCGGTTCCAATCGGTTCCGGTTCTGGTTCGGTTCTGGTTTCGGTTCGGTTTTTCGGTCATTCCACACATCCCTACAGTAATACATGCATGATAATATCTCAATAAAAACTCGTAAGAAAACTCATGATATCTCGTAAAAACTCAGTAAAAGATCATGCAAGTATTAATAAATAATCGTACAAGTATCTCAAGAAAAACATGCAAACTCACCTGCCCTGGAGTCTCACTACTCGGTCTCAGTTCCCTGCCCTTTCCCTACCCTGTCAACTCGAGACCCTGGAATCACAACACAATGATTCTATATCACAATCACAACTCAATGACTCAATCACAACCCGATAGCTCTATACACGATTTCTCAATAACTCAACAACTCTAACACAATACTCAGATAACTCGCTCAAACCCAGATACCCAACTACCAAACTACACAACCCGAATACTCGAACACAAGATCCCAACCAACTCACACAATCCCAGATACCCAAAAGACGCATTCTCAATATCACAATCTCAACCCAACAGCTTTATATACAATTCTCAATAACTCACGAGACCCTAAAGACCCAAACATATGATCCACAGAACCCGAAAACCTGACCCGAAACCCTAGCCGCATCGCGGCCGAACTCAACCAATCGCGGCCACACTGACCCTATCGCGGTCGCGGCCGCGCTGACCTCAAACTCGGCCGAGCTCACATCGCGGTCCGAGCTCGGGCTCAAACCGCCTGCGATCATCTCAAGAACATCGCGGCCCGCGATCAAGGGATCGCGGTCGCGCTCACGGACGAACAGTAGCAGATATGCTCTGTTTCTGCACAGCCAGGGGAATTCTCCCCAACTTAATTCTCAGCTCGATTTTAAGCAGTTAATTCATCTCCAATTCACCCAGAAACATAAATAAACACAATTCCTTCAATTATATGCTACTAACAACAATTAAATCACGAATTCAATCCCAAATCTTACCTAAACTCAAAGGTGGAGAAGATGACAAAATCAGAGGCTTTAATCACGAATTTGTAGCTTAAATCTCTTGTTTGCAGAAGCTGGAATTCAATCACATAAATATACACTCTCAAGGTTAGCTCTGGCTTTTTGAAATGAATTGGAGAACCAAAGGAACAAGCTATATATACGTTTTGGGTTTAACTCGGTCCGATACCCAAAAATCCGATCCCGATACTCAAAATACAAATTTATATCCCCGGGTCTCAATTTAACTAATAATTCCCAAAATTATAATCTTTTATTAAAACTTAATCCCGACACCCGGTTAACCCAAAATCTCATCACGTGACACTTCCACGTAAAACTCAATAATTGGCTCAACTCATTTATAATATTATAATCAACCCAATCACATAATTCCACGTCCCCGTCCCAAAAGTGGGATGTTACAATTTATGTTTAGAAACTATTTTCTAGAGGTTTCGTATATAAAATATTATAAAAAATTTTGACTCTATAATTATTTATGTTGTTTCATAAATTTATAATAAAAATATGTTTGTTGGTCAAATATATTTTACTTTCTTCTTAAATAAAATCGGCTAAAAGATTCTATTTTATAATCCGTTCACATTTGTATCAAAGCAATGTGATAATGACAAAGGTGTTGATTTAATCAGATTAAAATGATAAGTCAAATTGAAAGACGAAAAAAGATTAAAAACCTATTTATATTTCTTGATTTTTATGTAAAGGTCTAACAAACCAAAGTTTGATTATTAAAGTTGTTAATCATGAATCTCAAAAATGTTATATGGACCTAAAATTTTAAATCGTCAAAATTAAAACGATAAAATAATTGATACGTTAAATAAAAAAATTTGAGTTGTATAAGACCATTTGGAAGTTTTTTTTAACTCGGTCAAATTAAACGTTGAATTTTTATTTATTGAAGTTCTTTAATATTTTTAACTTTAATTAAACTGTTGGCTCATAAATAAATTTTTTTTATAATTTGTTAAAGTTAATTAACACTAAAAATAAAGTAGAGTCAATTATATAAATGATCTTTGTGGTTTGATCAACATAAATATTTTTTATTATAAATGTATAAACCAATATAAATAATTATAGAGAAAAAATTTCTTATTTATGAAACCTTTAAAAAATAATTTTTAAACATAAATGATTTTTTCGATTATAAATTTTGATTGGTTTACATTTTGATTATAGTAAATTAAAAACTAATTAAGACTAAAAATATCTAAATCATTTATGAACCAACATAAATAATTAAATAATTCTTTCTATTTTTTATAGTTTATTAAATTTAAGTAACACTAAAAAATAATTTATTTAACTAAGAATATAAAAGAGTTAAAACAAATTAATTATAGAAATGGTCCCTATAGTTTGCATCAAAATAAGGGTAATTTGGTCATATTAGAAAAGTTAATAGGTTGAGGGACCAAAATTGCAAACAAACTATAAAAATAAGGACCGTTTTTGCAAAACTAAAAGTTCAGGGACCAAATCCAAATTTTAGGACAAACCACAGGGACCATTTTTGTAATTAACTCTAATAACTAATTTTAGAAAATTGAAAATGTAGGGACCAAATCTAAAACTTAATACAAACTACAGGGGCTGATTCTGTAAATAATAGAAATTCGAGGAAATTGAAACGACGTCGTGGGACGGGTACAAAAACGGTGAGTTTAGTGATGCCAAATGTTTGTTATATAAATTACAGTTAATAAATTTATTAAAATACTAGAGATCACGTCATATCAAGTGGAGTGCACATTATATGGAAAGGGTGTAAATAAAATTCCTCATATTATATTTGATGTCATTTAAAAATTTGTCGTCATGTCGAATATTGACTAGTTTATCATAATCGTGAAAATCTAAACGGTAAACTACTATAATTGAAAAAAAAAAAAAAAAAAAAAAAAAAAAAAAAAAAAAAAAAAAAAACTAATGTAGGTTGTTATGATCGTAAAACAATTAGAAATTAGATTGCTATAATCATTAAATTTAAAGTAGATTGATTATATCGTTGCATTTAACACATAAGAAAGGATAACTTATAAAAGGGTAATAAATAGGGGTGTAATCGATCTGAGTCGAGTAGAGTATCACAAAGCTCAAGCGCGAAACTTGACTCGAGCCTATGTTTTGAAACTCGAGCTCTGCTCAATAAACTACTCGACACTATCATGCTAGGCTCGTTAAGTTTGGGGAAAAAATTGAAATATAAAGTTGGACTGTACTATTGTTTTATTTTTTTTTAAATTAACATTATATGGTTTAATTTTAAGTTTACACACATTTCATCTAACCAATTATTTGACAAAAATTATTCACGTATCACGTGAATTTATAAGCTAGTGTATTTATATAAAAAAAAAAAGTTTATGAAAAATAATTGTGTTTCTAGTGAGAGTTGTGACACTTTTAATAATTTTTTAGTGATCTTTTTTCATAAAAGATAACAATCTTATTATTATTTTAGATATTTTATAACTACGTTTAATTTTTATAAAGGATTGTTTATATTAAGTCTTCTCTGTATGAATGTTGTTTTTTATAGCCAAATGAACGGTCTGTATGATAGTAAATGATTATTTTACGCCTAATATGTGTAGTAAGATCTTCATTGTGTGATTGTTTGTAATAAAAGACAGATCCGCAAACGTATCCAAATATGAGGAAAACATGTTAAAAAACTAACAATAAACATTTCTAAAGATCTAACAAATAAACATATAATACATTGATCTAACAAGCATATAAACAAACATAAACATACCTTTTAGCTAATCGATGAAAATGGTAGCAAATATATCATAAGAAAAACCTATAATTAATAGATATATGACAGATCAATGGAAGATAGGGCGAGTTGAGAAGCGAAAGAGAATGGTGAATGCGATCAAAGTTGTTTCATGTCAGCGCCAACAAAAGGTTTCAAGTTCTTGATGAAGTTTGCCGAGGTTTCAGGTTAGCGCAGTGTATGTCAGGATTTCATGTCGTTGACAACGACAATTATGAATACGGAGAAGACGTAAACAAAAGTGGTAAAGAATCGAGTATGTGTCTCATGGACCGGATTCTAACTAAGAGGTTGTTCGTTTACTTCTTAATGGAATTATTAAGAAGTCATTCAAAGATAAAATGATCTCTTAATGATTCCATTAAGCGGTAAACAAACATGGCCTAAATCTTGTATTCTACTAAAATGCTTTTAAAAATTATAAAATTTGGTCAAATACAACCAAAATAAAAATCTATCCACCAGGAAGGTAAAAAAAATACTGGTTCACTTCAAAAATTAGCCTCGTTTTCAGCAAACTTCAACAAGAAGTTTGAAACTGAGGGCTTGAGGTTCTCCTGTTCAACATTTTTCAACTCAAAAACACCTTTTACTATTCGTGTGTAGAGCCTCTCTAGCGATGGAACTCCATAATCGGCTGTGCGTTCTAACAAAAGCTTCTTAGCAGATTCGATTTTGCTGTCACTCTCCACGTCTGACATGATGGTGTCCTGGGATTTGGACCCGCTAACTTCATTGGGACTTGTGTCGACCTCGATGCAAACAGGGGGCGAGCTTGTAGGCTTCGGATCATTTTGATCATCGACTGCTGGTTCTTGAGGCGGCTGGGATCCTTCATCAGCTGTTGAAGCTGAAACTTCACAATATAAAAATATAATTTTAAGGTGATGATTTCTTAATTTTATGCAAATGGAAGACCTAACCAAACTACTAAAACCAAAAAAATTCTATATATGTGTGTGCATCCTAATTGAGGCTTGACATAATGAAATATGTATTTATCTATCTAAATACCGAAAACAGAAGCAAAGCTTTAACAATAACAATTCTGAAAACACTTTAACCATGTTCAGGAGCATCAATAAAATCACAATATTATGAATAAATCTTGCAGGGATTCAACCTCCAAGAAGGTGGTTGAGCGGGGAATGACCAGAAGAGTGAAATACTCATACAAGAAGTCAATGCATGTACCTGCATGTGAAGGATCGACATTCTTCTTCGGTCGTTTTAGTGCTTCATAGCTCTGGTCTACATTGACTTCTGGCTGGACATGACGAAGACGTGCACTAGCTCTAGTCATAGTTGCCATCTGAACAACAGGAACATTCTGGAAAGAAGATCCGGCAATTTCTTCAGGCAAAGACAGTGGACCACCATTTTCAGCAATCTTTTCACAGAAAGCAACCAAAGCTGGATCCATCTGGGATAGCATCCCATGCACCTGAAACAAACATACACTTCAAGACATTGTAATTTTAAAAAATAGTAGCATAAATAAAACATCACTCCCGGTAAGTAAAAAATGGCATACCGAATCACGAAGTTCATAAGCCCTACTGACGATCCTGGCTCCATTGTAATCGTCCCTATTATATATCTGCATGAACGAAACAAAAAAACAAAAAAAGAGATTTAAAGAAAGAAAATAAGCAGGTGACAACTCTCAAACCACATTCGTCCAAGCAAAAGTGTAGAACTGTTAGCTGAGAACAAAATATCAATCTTCACAAACTTAAGATAGTATCAGGTATGACAATCCATCACTGCAACACATTAATACAGTTTTCTTAAACCACAATGAAAAAGGTCACATTCTGAAATTGGTCTATGCAGCCTTATACTTTTGGCAGCTTTTGGCCCATTTAACCCATTTTCTTTTAGCTACTTTTTGCTATTTAATCCTTTTGACCAACTATCAAGAAAACACAATCCGAATTGACACATTTTCATATAAACAGGTTGAAATTGCCACCTCTAGACTAATGGTGGCTAAAGAACAACCACAAACTGGTAAATAATAAAAAAATAATTACCACCTCCTTCAATGAAGTTCTCAATTACTATTAATATGTCCAGAAAATTTCAGCCCTGAAATGGTAGCGTGATTGTCCAAATTAAGTTTCATTGCATCATCAATTATGGCTCTCACTAAGATCAATGGCATTGTAACTTGCATGCAAAACGATGACTGAGTTGCCAAAAACCGTTCAAACAGACCGATACATGTTTCAGAGACAATATGCTATTATTTAAGCAAACGTCGATTCAGGTATTCATAATATTCAACTGACGGGTGAATAACTATAGCATGTTATCTACATGCCTTCTATCACAAGGAAAAATGAAGCAGAGGAAGGAAGAGATATGAACACAAAAACTAAAACACTGTCAAATGTACCTTTGCGTTTGCCAAAATGAAATCAAAATCTTCTAAGAATGCCTTGCATGTTATGTACTTGCCACCATCAACACGCTGTAAAAGGGTAGCCATATCCATAGGATTCTGAATAACTGCATGATAATTTGGGGCATCTTCATCCAAAACTGGGTAGTGAAAGGCACTGAAGCGTTTATCATACAAAATCCTACACCAGGAAAAGAAAAATAAAGGGAATTAAGTACGTTTCCAACATAGCCTACAAGTTCAAAAGTCCTAGCTAGAAGTGAAAATAAGTAACCAAAGTGTGTACTCTTGAGTATTAACATAACAGATATTCTCAAGCAATACTTAGCTCAGATAACTTGGATGCTTTCTCAATGTACAGAGTGGAGATATGTGATGTTAACAGCATTAGTCCCATACTGAAGGACAGAAAAGTCTATTGGGGTATCTTTAAGAGAAGAGAAAAATAAAGTGCCGATGACGTTGGCAAGATCGGGTAAGCCTTGACCAAAACCCGCTTGGAAATAACTTGGAGGCATAGGGAGTACCCATCTAAATGAGGATGCTAAAAATGAGACGATTCAGTGGGAAAATGGTATAATGGACTGTTGCAAGATTCAACCCAAAATTCTTTGCGATATGGAGACATAAACCATAAGTGAAGATACACAGATCAAATCATCTTCCTGTTCTGAGAAACCGCCCTGTTACTTCATTGGAAACAGAGTAAAGCCAGAGAAGAATCAAACTCCAATTCAACGTTTCACTTGGTCTAGACAAGTGGACACAACTATACTGTCAATAGTGACATGCAAAGTTACCAACCTAACTACACAAGCCCACTGAAGCACAACACTTAAACCAGACGACTGGTTCATATACTAGGATACATAAGTGTGGGATCTTATTAGGAATGGACGAGATATACCAGACTGGCGTTCTTTACTTCTTTAGATCTAAAACTAAAACGGATTACCAAAGGGTTTTTATCAGAATATTTCTAGAACATATTCAGATTTTTACGAATGCCCTCTGAATAACATCCACGTCATGATCACTGATGAATGATGACGATGAATCATGTCATAAGAATTGGATAGCATGATAAAAGAAATTTCAAATGGAATAGGAAAACGTTACCGGTTGCAAACATCACGTAGGCACATCCGCAATCTGCGGAGGGCATGACCCTCAGCCTCGGCTTTAGCTTTTAGTTCTGAGACCTTTGGGCCAGTGTCTACCTTTGGTGCCTTACTGAGTTCAGGAACAGCAGCCGACTTTTGGGACTTTGTGGCTCCCTCTAATGATATTGACAAAGCAGCTTCAATCAACCGATCAAAAAACACACTTCTATCCTCCATTAGAGGTTTGTCCACCTGATAACTGGAATCGGTATATTACAATCTATTAATTTTATATGAAGAAACCGGGTTTCATAAATTGATTTGGTCATACAAACCATCCAACCAGTAATCAGACATTATCGCATACAATTTTTAGGTTAATCAGTTGAGAGAAATAAAGATATGCATTCATAGTTAAGCCGGGCAGAGTTATACAAGTTCCCATCCAAATTGATTATTTAGAAGATATAAAAGTATTAATTTTCCTTTTGGTACAGTGCTCCTGTCTTGACCAGGTTTTGAAAGTACCCTACTTTACCCAAACCCATTCTGACCTGTTACCCAACACACCCTGTTTTGCCACGTTTCAAATTTAAAAACAATATACTTTGCAAACTACCCTGATTGATATACTACATGAAGTGTCAAAAGTAGAACATATATGAAACAGCAGTCAAAAGCTTTATAAACAAACTTGTGAGCATGTGTCATGGCATGGATCAAAATGGGTAAGAAACCATACATGCTACGAGATGGGAATATAGAAGTTGGATCCCCATCAACTTCATCAAGCTGGACTGAGGATGTTCCAAGCAGTAATATAGGGGAATCTGATGGCAACTCTGCCAACAAAGTCAACAGCACAGCCCTAAGTTGCTCATGTGCCTGAAATCACAAATAATATATTAACAGACCAGATGCAAACAAAAAAGATTCATATTCTAAAATTAGAACAAAAATGATAACAATCCTAGGTAAAGTTTATTTGATATTAATTTGTTATATAAGTAGTAAGAATGAGAGAACTTGTAGATGTGCACCAACATTTTCCCACCAAAGATGGAATTGAGGTAAATAAAGTATCGAAGGTGTTGTCCTCCTTGCTTCACCAAATACATGAACCAAAGCTTCCTCTGGTGTCTTGGCACTGGGATCAGAGAGAAGAGAGGAAAGTCCGAGAGAATGGACAGGAAACTTTTCCAGTTCATGTAAAATAGCAGGTCCCAGGTGATCCTGGAAAACAAACTCGTGAATTCACCATATCATAGCTTTAAAAATTTCAGCATACATAAACATCTGAATTAGAGGTGGCAACTGGTCAAAATGGGTTCCGGTCAAATTAGGTTTCTTAAATACTGGGTGAAAACAGGTTGCGTTGGATTGACACCAACACTTTTTAAAAATATGATTACAAATGATTAATGCATTGGATATGATTACAAAAATCATAATACTAGAATAATAGTATAATTTTCTTTAGTAAAACAATTTGGAGGTCTGCAAACATTGTGAATACACTTTTTGGCAAATATTGTCCCATTTAATCCATTTCACAGCCTATTTGACCTGTTACTTTTTTAGCTATTTTTTTCATATTTGACCCATTTATCAATAAAAATGCAACCTCCATCTCACAATATTTTTTGGAGTTGAAACTGCCACCTCTATTCTGAATAAAAGTAAATAGTTACCAGTCCAGCACCCTCCATGCCACACAATAGAAGCCTAGGTCTGTACACAAGAGGAAGAGCAAACCCGGAAACAAGCATAGAAAATTTGGTGGATTCAGATGAAATTTCAAGGGCAGGAAAAATATCAGATATAACACTCATGGCCTTCTGGAGATGCCTTTGTAAACATGGTGCAACAACCGGTGATAAGGGTCGAGAGTGCACAATTGAGCCTCTATGGGCAGCTGGAGTAATCGTTGACATGGCTTCCATAAAATGCTTCTTTTCCACTTCTACCGATTCAACATCTATCAGAAACTTGTCGTCACTGGTGTAGACCTGAGGATATTTTTCACGAAAAGCACGAATGGCGGCTTCAGTGCAGAGAGCTTTTAAATCAGCGCCACAGTAGCCCACACAGCTAGCAGCAAGCTCTAATCTCAACTCCTTCATGGGAGGTTGTTTCCATTTCCGTGTATGAATGTCTAATATTTCAACACGGGCATCAAAACCAGGCAAAGGAAACGTAAATTCACGATCAAATCTGCCAGGCCGCCTTAATGCTCCATCGATCGCATCAATCCTGTTGGTTGCCCCAATTAAAACCACCTGCCCTCGTGAATCAAGACCATCCATCAAAGCAAGAAGAGTTGAAACAATGGAATTATGAATCTGTTCCTGTTTGCTTGACCTGACAGGAGCAAGCCCGTCTATCTCATCAAAAAAAATTATTGACGGCTGATTCCTTTGGGCTTCTTCAAAAAGCATCTTCAATTGTCTTTCAGCCTCACCTACCCATTTGCTAAGTACATCAGCACCCTTCCTCATATAGAAGCTGACTTTCTGCCCAGCCTTTGAAGCAGCACAAGCTAATGCTCGTGCAATGAGCGTTTTCCCCGTGCCAGGAGGACCACACAACAAAACTCCCCTTGGAGGGGTGATATGATAGCTAGCAAAAAAATCAGGATATAGTAGTGGGAAAAAGACCATTTCTTTTAAAGCATCGATATAACCTGAAAGCCCACCTATGTCATCAAAACTTACACTCTCATCGACCTGTAAAGGTTGAATGTCGGCCCCACCCTTGGAACTTGGCCCAGCGGTTTGAACACCAGAAGCTAGGTTAGCCAGTACGTCACCCTGATGACCCCAACCTGATGCAGCAATATTTAAACCCCATGCGGATGTCCCATGCATATCTGGTCCCCCTAAAAGCCACGGTGGTGCACCAGACCTGCTTGAGCCCCTTGACCAAGGCATAGGCATGGCTTGGTCCAGCTCATCCACAAGAAGAGAATCGTCAGAATCTTCGACTCGTGATATGCGATGACGTTTATGAACTCGTGAACCCCCTCTTCTAACATCCCTACTGTGCTTTGTCCCTACTCCCTGCTGAAGTACTCTTCTAGGAGATCGTTGTCTTTGTTTGCCCTCTTCAAGAGATAGCCTGCGAACCTCTGCACGATTTCGAAGATCGTATCGTCTCCTGCCCTCCTGCTCTTCTTCACCATCTTCATCATCACCATCTTCCTCGGCTTCATCTTCACCCTCGCCTTCATCGTCTCCATCAACCTCAGCACCAACCTCCTCGCTCTCACCATCGTCTGCATCGTTATCCTCCATCTCATTGCCATTTTCAGGTCCATCTTGTCCATTATTCTCCTCATAAGCATCTCTTTCGTCCTCGGATTCATGAATCCGCTGTCCTCTTGAACCTGCATTAGAATGAAGAGGTCGAAGCCCTGCAGGGCGAGGTCTCAATCCTTCACGCAGAGGAGGCAACTTCTCTTTATGCATGCCACTGCTATTATTCCGATGCCTAGACTTTCGGTACTTTGGAGTACCCTGAAATTTTTAAGAAGTTCCTTCAGGTTTAGACCCACAGTATGTTGAAAACTTACATTGATACAACCTTTGGAGATTAAGAACTCACCATCAGATCATTATCCTCTGATCCACTACTGTCTGTGTAGTCGTCAAAAGTTTTGGAAGCTCTCCGTTTTCTTGTAGAACGCCGAAGATTTAATTCCCTAACAACCTGCAATAACCCTAGAAACTAAATACATAATAGATTGAGAAAAGCACGAAATTTTGTTTCTTGATTCTTCTAATCAGAAAACAAGTTTGTAGACCCATACAGATTTACATCAACGATAAACTAAGTAAATAGGCAACAATAATACATCCACAATCACGCAAATAGCCAACTATATAAATAAGAATTAGAAGATGTCAAGTATTATGCATGATTTGATACAAATCATAAGATCCATGTAAGCACATTCAGGAGACACAGGGTCTAAAGCAGCCTGATAGTGCGTTATATTTCTCATGTTAGTTATTAATTAAATATCACACATGAAAAACTGAACTCAAAATAACAATCAACTTTATTGTGCACTGGCAGCCAAATCTAAAGGTTCTTAAGCTTCAAGTTTTGACATCTGATTAGCTTGCCTAGTAAGTTACAATACTAAGCAACAAGTTTACAACCAATACATTGCACCCAGCATATATACAAGAAGAATGATGAAGCTGTTAGCTAATCATACTACTCATAGGGTCATAAGAATTGCAGATGCTAAACCAGGTGTCTACTAATTAACTTTAGGATGATCGCATGACTCCAAATAAGTATAATTATAAATGGTGATGTTTCTTTCACTAGTTAACTTCCAGAAATGAATATAATTATAAACTTCTGAAAACACATACCTCCAGTGAACAAGCCAAAAATCACATCTAAAGTGAAGGTAATATGGCCCTTTATCTCTCAGCTTAAACTTTGATATGAGTAAATTGGTTTTGAGGTATAAACTTTCAAATATTTCTACATGCATTTGCTACCCCTCCCCTTATGCCATTCATGCAATAAGCACAATTTTTGGCGTGCATAACAATGTAATCTATTATCTTGCAACTCCATGTGCAAACATGGTCCTTCATACAGGAGCTTTAGTTGCTAGATGAATCAGGTACCAACATATCGTTTTTACAAACTATCTTATGGCCAATCCAGTAGGCATCATTGTGGCTCACACTTGGTGTTCGTGTTCACGAAGTTTAACATATGACCCTATAAATAATCAATTGGGGCTCATTCCCATTCTGGTTCCAAACAATGAAATTGGATATGATCACACTCTAAACCCAGAAGTGAAGCTACATGCATCACACTATATCACCATTGCCTCTAAAACCAATAAATAAACAAATCCAACCAATAATCAACATATAGATGAATTTAACAGAATCTCAAACATGCATTTAGATAATGACAATAAAGGTACTTAGAAGGCCAAAAACTAAATCGAGTTACATCCGAGTTGTTCTGCCTGTTGTTGTTTAACATCTTTGCAATCCGAGAAGCTGCAGTCCTCGTTTTGGTCTTACTCCGTTTCGATTTCGGATAAATTACATATCGAGTAAATGATTTAGGCCTCTTTCTAAGCCTATCACTTGAGCGAACTGGTCTCGGTGAAGAAACAACAACAGCATCAACATCAGCATCGGCACCAGCATCCTCATTTTCCTTCCCGGATTGCTTCGAAATCATGGTTTTTGTTCAATTAAACCAAATATTTTTGATTAATTATCTCATCATAGAGATTATGAATCTGTCGAACTTAAAATTGTGGTTGAATTTTCAAGGAGCGTTGTGTTTTGAGATGATGCGAGAGTTCAAGCCTTCTGAGGGTTTGTATTCTGGGTTGGGACGAGGGTTCTTCATCCTTATTTGGGTTTCGCCTTACCAATTTTCAGTGAATGGCAAATTTAGTCCCTGGACTAGTTCTTTATTGATTTCTTGACCTTTTTTATTTATACATTTTATAATTCAAATTTTAAATAATCTATCTATACTATTAAAAGAGTAACTATACTCATTTCTGGTGAAGCCACGTGTCGTCACCATGAATCGACACGTGGCATTAGATTTCAAAAAAAATAATAAAACTTAAATCAAATCTATCCAAATCTAATATAATCCACTTTTAAATTCAAATCAAATCAAATCAAACAAAATCTAATACTCAACTAACTTATTAATTAAATCTATCCAAATCTAATACGATCTTAAATTCATATCAAATCAAATCAAACAAAATCTAATAATCTACTAATTTATTAATTATAAGATAATATAATAAAAGTTTAAACAATATATAATAAAATAATTACTCTTCATATATATTTAGAAATGTACAAAATTAATAGTTCATAATAAATAAAAATATCATCTTATATACTTTTGTTTAAAAAAATAATATTTATATATTTATCTTTTTATTTATTATATTTTATATATATTAAAAATATCCGCGTAATACGCGGGTAGCGTAACCCATGGTTAAAGTACATGTGCAAGGTTCACCTATACGTTCAACAAAAAGATAATTACAACTTATAAAAAATAAAAGATAAATACAATTTAATATTTTTTAAAAATGATAAATATACTCTAATTTTTAATCTGTAAATGATAAAAAATAAACACAATTATTATTTCTGTATGTTTTTATTTTTACTCATATACATTTTATATAAATAAATTTAATTAAAAATATCCACGTAATACGTGGGTTATAAACTAGTAATTTAATATTTGCTAAAGTGATTCTTTTGTCAAAGAAACCAAACAATACACTGGTATAGTCCTTTCTGAAAATAGAAATGTTTGTTTAGATGCTTCCTTTTCCTAGAATACTCCTTTACTCCCTTCTTCAAAATGTTAGGTCACTTTGTTAAATAAAAATGGTTAATTGGTTAATCGAACCGAAAAACATGTTAACTGATTGTTGGTTAAACGGTTTTTTCGGTTTACGAACCGATATCTTTGGTTAACTATCTGAAATGTAAGTTCGATTCGATTAACCATTTATGAACACCCATGCACCTAGACGTGGGAATTAGAAGTTGTATAAATTAGAGTGTGATGGGACTCTATCTATAGTTGCTCTTATTTTGTGGGCTTAAGAAACAATTTAGTTGTGTAACTATAAGATACTGTATTTTATTTATACAAGATAAGTAGTGATATTGTCATTTTTGTTTAAAAGACAAGGAAATAACGTATTAGATATCGTTGCAACAAAAATGTTACATTACTATCAGTTATAAATCTATAAATTTATAATAAAATTTTAAAAATAAACTATTAAAATAAATAAATTTATGTGTAAAAAGAAAAAATAATACAATACGAGTAAATAACATATTTCATAGCTTTTTGTTTATTATAATAAAATACATAAACTATATGTTTCAAATTATACCAATTAAAAATATATAAACTTAAAAAATTTAGATGAATGAAAAATAAAGCAATTACTATTAATATATTTTTACAAAGCTAACAAAATAATAGTTATGACAAATAAATATAATATTTATGAATTTATTATTAAAATCAATATTTATATATTTTAATAATTCATAATAAGATAATCTTTAAATTTAAATTTGACTTGATTTTATTTAGTATAGGTTAAGTGTTGTTTGGATTTACATTTGAAGATTTTATTTAGTATAGGTTAAGTGTTGTTTGGATTTACGTTTGAAGATTTGTAATAGCGTTTTGAAAACTACATGATAATAGATGTAACTAAAACCGTTGACGGAAATGTAGTGTTTAATTATTTACGTTATTGTAACATAATAATCAAATAATTCATATTATAACGCAAAACCAAACACCCTCTAAGTATTGATAATTTAAAATAGTAAATTGGTATTATGATAAATTGACACGTGACAATAACTGTTCTCTCTTATTGTATACAAAGATTTTGAACCTATATGATCCAAAATGGTGTGCTTTAAAAAGATCATGAAGCATCAAATGTTGTCATATCTAAATAAAAGGGTGTGGTTTAAAGTTTGATGGCCATTTTTATGACAAAATCTTAAAACCAAATGCAAATGATCGATCGATGCCTCCAGCCCTAAAGCAAGTCAACATGCGGTAACATAGACACGTGACCCCACCCCTAAGGTGAAGTCGACCTGACAGTGGCCCAGCGCTATAAGAAGATTACGGAGCAAAAAAACTCATTTTATCTGTATTGGTTCGGACCGTTTTATTTTCAGGTTGGTTCTTGGTTCCTATCATTTGATTTTTGATTTTACCGAATCCAATTCTGTCCGGTCTGATTTTTTTAAATTTTCTTCAGAAAAGTCAAGAAATAACCAGAACCAAACCGGCCGGACAGTTTTATTTTCTAATTTTTCCCCAAAATAAATGTTAACATCAATTTAGGTAATATGTATCTTATTAGTTGATATAATATAATTTAATTATGATTAAAAATTATTATTTTCTCTGCTAAATTAATTAACATTATAATGAATACTCCCATGTAATACATGAATTAAGTTAATAAACTAGTACTGAATATATAAATATACACATCTGAATAATGATAAATTAAATTTCATAAACATTATAACTAAATGCAACAAGAATCATTAACTTTAATTCCACTAGCAAATAAAAATAATAAAATCTAATTTAACACAATGACATAATTAATTGTCTTAATCTTAATTCAACTAGCTAGGACTTTACTACTAAATCATAAATCCATTTGCATTTCTTCTTCTTCTTGTTCACTCATTAAATCACCTCCCGTTTGGGTCTTTGAATCATCTCCCCTACTTGATCCATATCTAAAAGCATACTTGCTTAGAAGTAGGTAACCCCATTATGTATTATTGCTTCACTAGTTTATTTACCCGTATAATATACGGATCTGTTTGAATAATAAACAATTTTAATAAATTCTAAATTTTAGAATAATTGTAGAATTCAATTATAAATGGTACAAACTATGAAACATTATGAAGGAGATGTCACTCAATATTTATTTAAACATTATAGATTATAACAATGAAAAAAATTATTAAAAAATTTGAAGAAATCTCTAAATAATGAATGAAAAAATCATGGTAAAATCTTTAGATTTATTATACTTAGAAATAATTAATATCAACCCTTAGAATAATCATGGTAAAAATTTGAAGAAATCTCTAAATAAGAATACATAATTGAGATAGAATAATCATGAACTCTATTAATAATTAATATCAACCATTAGAAATAAGAATTTCTCAATTTTTGTATATTAACCACTGAAAATTGATTTTATTAACCCAAGATTGGTAATAAAATCCCTAAAACATAGTAAAGATAAATGAAATTGAAATTAATTATTTAAACAAAAAACTTAAATTACACGTGTCAAATAGAGGCTTCGCCAATTGGCGGTGTAGTTGATTGACATGTGGCAATCTAGTTATTCTTTTAATAGAATAGATAGATTATACTTCGAAAGAGCAAAACGCATGGGTAGCAATTCTGGCTTGTTCAAGCAAATAGGTCGAACGAGTTAAAGACCAAAAGACAAAAATTTAACATAATTTTGAAATTTTTTCTTAATTTTATTTTTTTTAAAGGATTATGTTCTAGCTTAATTTGACTAGAGGTTATTTTGATGTTTCGTCCGTTTGACTTATTGGGTCGAAAATGCCACCAACACGCAATTAACTAAATTAAACAAACTTGTTATTATCAATCATTCCAGGAAATTTAATAATAATTCAAAGAAAATATATATTTATTTAATATTACTTGAACTAAATTAAAAACACAAATAATACACAATAATCACACAAAACCTGGATCATTCTCAATATGGTATTCGGGTCAGAAAGCTCGGCCCGCTTTTTAAACAGCAGCAATCTCATTGGCCCATCTTATACACAAGGCAGCCAAACAGCTGACCCATTGGCCTGGCTCATTAATACACTATCACTGCCGGTTTATAAGCACCGATCACCACCGTCGCCCGGTAATGCTAGCCGGAAAATTCATATTTGGCTCAATCTACCCTAGTTTTGCTTCATTCTTATTGAAGCATTTAATATACATAATTCATACCTAAGTTGGGCATAAAATTCAAGCCCTAATTCTAAGCAATACGCTCGTAGTTTACACTCGAAGCCATAATTCATATCTAAGTTGACCACAATCACTTCATAAATCTTTATTAAAAGAACTTCTGTACTATAAATAAACATATACACAAAATAAAATCGAGTATTTGGGTTAAACTTGTACCTTCATTCGTGATTGAAGCTTAAAACCAACCCAACTTCAGCCACTGTGTTTCTCCCTCGTTTTCTATGAATTTTTTGAAATTGAATTAGGGTTTTTTTGTTTTTTATATATAAAGAACCCACAAAGACGATTTCCCTATTCATAAATGGCTCTATCGTAGTGAATTTCTCCCTCAAACATGGAAACCGAATTCTTTCCATTTTCGATTTCAATCTCCTGCGGTTTCAGTCTCCAAAACTACAAACTGGTCCTTCTGAAATTTTTATTTTTATAAATCACCCCCTGACACGATAATTTTCCATGTTTAATATTTGCTCTATCATAACGAATTCGTCCCTCAAATATGGAAACGGAATTCTTTCCATTCTCGATTTCAATTTCCGGTTTAAGTCTCCTAGATTACAAAACAGGTCCTTCTAAGTTTTTTATTTTTACAAATTACCCCCTAAATATTAATTGTAATTTATTTCAGTTTACTTCTATTTATTTTATTTAATTAACTAGTTTATAACTCACGTATTACGTGGATTATTTTAATTAAATTTATTTATATAAAATGTATATGAGTAAAAATAAAAACATACAAAAATAATAATTGTGTTTATTTTTAATTATTTACAAATTAAAAAAATAGAGTATATTTATCTTCTTTAAAAATATTAAATTGTATTTATCTTTTATTTTTTATAAGTTGTAATTATCTTTTTGGTGAACGTAGAGGTAACACGTGACATGTGAATGTGTGTATTTTTTGAAAATAATAAAATATAAAAATGGAATTTCTGAAAATCAAAAATCAAAATTTATCATATTCACAATTGAAGTTTTATCAATCAAATTTTAAATCTTGTTAGCAAAATAATTAACAAAAATGTTTAACTTTATTTACTACACTTCTACATTTAAATCCAAATTTTTACATTTGAATTTAACTATGATCATTAAGGATAATAATGGCACATATTTATTTTAGGTAAATATTAATTTAATGTTAATTCATTAATGAAAAAATTAAAATCAAAATTTAATGTAATTAAGTTAAGATAGTAATTTGGAAAATGAATTAAAAAAATGGTATATGTATAATTATTGATTTTAATTAAGGATATAAGAGACATTTCATAAATAATTATGAGTTGTCATTAATCTGGGCCATTGATTTCTTTCCATCCAACGGTCCAGAAACTCCAAATAGTTTTCTTATTATATATAGTATAGATAGATATATTGTAATTTATTTCAGTTTACTTCTATTTTATTTTATTTAATTATGTGTTACCACTTGCCACTTTATAAATGTCACCTAAACTCCTTTCATTTTGTTTTGTTTCAATGAAAAAATAAAACAAGAAACTTACTCAAATAAACGAGTTAAAACTATTAAAATCAAAAAGTCTATTGTAATGAATTTATTGTAAAATATAATATTAGATGTATTTTTTTTGTTTGGTCGGGTCAATAAAACAAATGAGAACATTTAATTTAAAGTAGCACATATAATCTTTTGACTGTTAAGTAAACTAAAAGATTATAAGTAAAAAATAATTAGTTAGGAAATTCAAATAAGTTAATAAATTATTCGTTTTACATTTTTTTTGAAGAACAAATATTATTAAGAACCTACAAGCAAACAAAGAAAAAGCGGTCTTTAAGACAAAAACCACACCCAACAACAAAACAGAGACCCAAATCCCGGCAAGAGCCTAGACGAATGATATATTACATCCAAGAAAAAAATGATCATATGAACAAAAACATATTCTACAGTGGCCACGACTACATCCAAAAAATTATCCCAGAGCCAGGACCTCAAAAGGACTAGAGGCCTAGAGCAGCACTTCGACCATTCCAATTGTAGCTTATCTTTCCTATGATCGATCCAGAGTCCCAAAAGGCGTTGAACAATAGGAAAGAGATCATCAACCTTAAGATTCTCAAAGTCTATATGATTTGTGTGCACCAACTTGTTTCTCTATTGCCAAATTACCCATAAAGTCACAAGAGTTACTCCTATAAAGATCTTGTTCCACTTCTTCATAAAGCTTGTAAATGAAAAACCTTTGGAACAAAGGAGGAAATAGAGTCCGACAAGCAATTCGAGAAATTCCACCGCCTCTAATTTTCCTCCATAAAGAAGTAACCATGGAGCATTTTTAAAAAATGCTTCCTGATATTGATTGCATATGACACAACAGAGGAAATCAAGAGCAACTCCAAGTTTAGATAAGTCAGCTCTCATTCACAAAGCATTAAATAATAATCATGAGATCAAAATATTAACCTTTACAGGAATGATGGAGTTCCAAACCTTCGAGGTATTAATACCCTCCACCTCGGGAAGACTTAAATGTAAAATATGTTTGACCGAAAACAGGACATTCCGATCAGCGCACTATTTGACAACATCCCTACCCGATTTCATAAATTGTTGCTCAATAAGTTAATGTTCCAAAGCAAAAGGGTCGTCTGAATCTCTCCCTCTGATATTAACATTCCAGCACCATCTTCCTTGCCATTCGTTATTCACCAAGATCCAATTGTCTATGAATTAGGCATCTTTCTCCATCTCCGGTGCAAACAATACTGTGAAGGAGTCATTCAACGAACAATCATAATTTCCATATTGGTGTACCAGAAATTTTCTTTTGAACCAGTGATAATGGATTTTTGAAAGACTGACTTAACACCCACTCCCTTTCCTTCAATTTATTCGTTAATACTTAGAACTTAAGATGGCAGCCCAACGGCTATTTCCAAGTCTACTTGACCCTCCCTCGTGTGGCCCATGAGCAGCATAAAGATCATAAATCACAAGCTTCCATGTAAAGTTATGTTCAGTTACATATCTCCAATGTCATTTAGTTAAGAGAGACAATTTTTTAAATCTGAGGCTTTTGATACCCATGCCGCCCAAATCTTTAGCTTCTAAAATCTTGTTCCATGCCTCCCAACAAATGTGCCTTTCATCCTCCCCATGACCCCAGAAGAAACGTCCTCTAATACTCTCCGGTTTATTCATTACACCTATATACACTTTAAAGATTATAAGTAATATAAAGGTAGAGAAATCAGGACACAATTGATTGAGGTAAATCTGTCACCAATTGATAACATCCTAGCTTTCCAACTAGTGAGCTTTTTATCAAATCTTTCGATAACACCATTCCAAGGCCTAGCCATGTTTGAGCCCACTGGGAGACCTAAGTAAAAGGAATAGAATCGGGCCGATAGTTTATCATGTCAACAAAAGATTTTACTTATCGATCATCTACAACGATGCCCACAATCCTACTACGCCAATGCCCAAAATAATTTTTTTTTTCTCGAATTCACCTTCAGATCCGAAATGTCATGGAAGTAATTAAGAATCTTAGAAAGATTGATGACATTTTTCTTACACCATTTCCCAAAAAAAAAAGAGTGTCATCCGCGCATTGTAATAAAGTCTCTTTTAACAGTTACATTCCGCGATATTTAGTCTTTTAGAATCAATCGATTATAGATTCATTCACAACGTTGTAAAGTGCTTGTTTTTCTTTGATGCAAATCAGAGCATCATTCAAAAACTCATCAGCTATTTATTTAAAGGCATGACCAGTTAGATTTTGTTTTTGTTGGACTTGAATTTGTGAAAAATGACATTTATGAATCATTTAATTCGTAAGTAGGGATGAAATGCGACATGGTAGAAAACACCGAGCACCGTCAATCCTACTACTAGCTCTAGTCCTGAAGATGCTAGACAAATAAGTAGTGAATAGTACACATTATGGTTATCCTTTTGATGTTCAAAAAAAATCTATTGATTTAGAAAATAAACACAGTTTACTCAAGCTTTTTACTATATACATAGAACAAAAAATGAAGGATACCTAATTAGCTTCTTATGTCATAAATCAATGTTTTAACACTAAAAACCATATACTGACTTCAAATGAAAATCAACAAAATCATTGATAATAAAACACAGTTCATACCTTTCTACTCTAGTAATTCGATAAAACAATATGTTAGTTTCGACTAGTTTCTATGGCATTTACTGAATCTAGGTATAAAAAAAAACCCAGACATAAAAACAAGTTTGCTTCCACTTTCTTGTAAATCACATCATGCCGTCATAAAACATTCCATGAAACTTTTGAAAAATCGATTGTCAATCCAGTAAAGATGGGCATGTTGATGGTTTTGAGAATCAGTAACCGGAAGAATGGTGATTATGAATTTCTCTTTATAAACTTATGTTTGGACCCAAATTTATATTATAAAAAATCTATTTTTGAAAATCTAGTAATTATAAAAAGTTAAAGATGGTGACACTAGAACTTATATATATAGTTTTTTCTTATTAAAAGCTACGTTTAGTTGACGAAAACAAGCCGGTTTTCTGTTTTTGTTTTCAACGAAAACAGGGCTTAATTGAAAACATGTTTAGTTTGACATTATTCTAATTTTTTTTGTCATTTTCTAAATGTTTTCATTTTCTAAATTTATAATAGAAATTGGAAAATGCATTAAAGGAGTTTTCAACCATTTTTCTAATTTTCAAAAGTGAAAACAAGGGACGTGGTGTACACGTTTTCAAAATTTCTCCTAATTTTCTAGAAATGTAATAATGAAAACAAATTCTGGAAAATTGAAAGTGAAAACAAATATCAATTTAAACACACCCTAAACTTTTTCTAAAAGATTTTGTTAAAACACGTTAAAACAAAAAGTAAAAATATAATTCTATTTTCTTATTCACGAGGTTTGAACATTTTTTATAATATTATTTCTATCTATCTTTTCATATCTATATTGAGATTATTTGACCAATCTAAAGTTTTTATTCAACACAAATAAAAAATATTAGACTTTAATAAAAAATTAATATTTTTATATCACTATTTTTCTCATAAGATTTAACCATCTACTTTTATTTCCAACGATTCCATGAAAAAAAATATTCTTATTAAATTGTAGATTAAAGAAATATTATTTTAAATTTCTATATTGAATGTATGAATATAGACACATGCTTATAAAATTAATTTTAATAGTTGATTTGATTTAATATTGTTTATATTACAAAAGAAAAATAAAATTCAAATATGTATATTAATCATATTTAATTTATTTATAAACTAAAACATACAATCATAATCGTGACAGAAATTCCAAGAGCTTGTATTATACAAAAGGTTGTAATTTGAGTATTGACCTTCTTGTTGTGAAAATCATTAATAAAATATATAATTATAATTAAGTAAATTTACAAGAAAATAGTAAAAATCAAAAAATTACCAACAAATTTTTTTTTTTTTTAAATTGATGAAGTCAACAATTCTTCCAAATAGTCAACCCCTAAATCCTCAAACACCACCTTCTCTTCTGCCCTGTTTCTTCTGCTCTTTTTGCTCCCATGAATCGAATCTCTCATCCTCATTGAATGCCTCTTCTTCAACTCCATCACCGGAGACCCACCACCTTCCGCCGCCGGTTTACTACCCATCATCTCACGCAACGATTCCGACACCTTCTCCACCGGAAAATTCAAAATTGCCGATGGTCCTCTCATCGATAAAGCAGCTTGATCGTAAGCTAAAGCCGCTGCTTCCGCACTATTAAATGTACCCAACCATACCCTCACTCCGTTCCTCGTTGAATCCCTTATCTCCGCTGCGAACTTGCCCCACGGCCGCCGTCTAACGCCTCTGAATGAGGTGATTTTTTTCGGTGGTATTAAAGCTTTTGATGTAGCTTCGTCGGAAAATGTTGCAGCGTCGAAGCCGGTTGTTAAGAGGCCAAAAAGTAGCATTTCTTCGGAATCGTTTTCGTTGAATGGGAGTGGATTTGTGGAGTTTTGTAGGAGATTGGTGTCGTCCCAAGAAGAAAAGTCCGGCGAGGAGCCGACGGAGGATTCCGACGAGTGGTTGGAAAGAGAAGAATCCATTTGAGTTGAAATTTTGATGGGTTTGTTCGTCTCCTTGGCTTCTTTAAATACCATAAAAGAAGAGGGAAGCTTCGAAAATTGTACGTATCTCTTGTGGAAAAACATATTTAATGTTTAAAATACAATTTTTTAATTTTAAGTAATATCAATGTGATTAATTTTTAGAGAAATAAGTTTGTGTTTTAAATTTATCAATAATTTTTTAAAATTTCTGTATATTTTATCTATGCATCCGTTAATAATTTACTCGCAAAATATTTTTGGATATTTTTTTGAAATAAATAGATATAACTTACTCAAGATATATGTTGTATTTTATGAATATTTTTCGTAAAAGTTTACTAAAACCTATAAATATAAAAAAAAAAAAAACATCTATATTATTTAAGAATTTTAGTTGTTATTAGTGATGAGGTAAAAATAATAGTGAGTTCACTCAATACATACATCTATATATTTTTTTAAAAATCAAAATCTAAAAGTCATAAAAATACTTAAAAGGTTGTGTCAAAAAGGCATCGTTTACGAGCTGGAACTTTTACGGGTTATAATTTTAAATGATTAAACATAACTTTCATTTTTCTATAAAAGTGATTGATAAAAACAATTATAGTGAATACATAAAACAATACAATATAAAATACAGTTTTGCCGGTTTCAGTTTGGTTTTTCATTTTTCATTGTAAAAGTCGGTAAAAAGGATACCGAACGAAAATAGTACCAAACCAATGATGACGATGATTCATCAGCATTATTATTAAAGTCAGGATAAGTATAAATGGATAAAACTCAATAACTTAATATGGACTAACATCGACTCTGATTTTATATTAGTATATCTAGAAGGGGTTCAATGGAAAACAACATGCATCGGAAAACTTTGGAAAACTTCTATGCACCACCACAAATGCATCACAATTCCCGCGTGATACATCAAATTCCAATTTTTTTACTTGATCAAATTTAAGTTAATCTCTTGTTCTTAATTAGTACTAATTTCTATGAGATTTAACTGAATCTGGATTGTCTTGTGCATGGGGAGCTACTGAATGTTTTATTTGATATTAAGTGTTTATTGCGTGATGCATTGACTTTCTGCGTGATGCATCACCTGATCCAATGGCTATAAAGTGGTTCACGGATTTTCTGATGCATATAGATATTCCATTGAACTCACCCCGGTATATATAAATTAAGTCACAGAATAACTTACCTGGTTAATTATTGTCGATGTAAAATCTATGAAGTTAAATATAAATAATGATATTTGCTTGACATCATTAGACGAGCTTAGACAATCAAGACAATTTATTTGTATATTTTGTATTTCGATTAACGACAAATCCCTAGTAACTTATTAACTTATGTCGGATAAATGAAAGGTAACGTTATTGGATTCATTACATTGTTATGTAGTATTATATTAAGAGAACTAGTTTATAAACTCATGTATAACATGATTATAAATTTAAAAAATTAATATCATTAATATTGTTGGATAATTTTTAAATATATTTTATCAAATTTACAATATCTACTTATATAATATAATAAACTTAAATATAAATATACGAAAAAAATCTATTATTAAAATTTGAGTTTTATATCAGATAATATTTAGTTTAAATTTAGATTTGATTAAATATTATTTAAATTATTAATTATATGGATTAATTATAGATTTAAAAATATAAGTTTCAAATGACGGTAGGAGGTGATGCCACGTGACAATAGTAAATGACGACACGTGACAAAACAGATACTCTTTTAATAGTATTTATAGAAGATTTATATATACTTGTAATTATATAATAAAGAGTACATAAATTAAATATTTATATGATCTAATTGTCCAAAATCATTGAAGGGGGATATTCAACGTTGGTCAAATGATAGCAGCGCCTAGCGCATGTTAGTCTCATGAATACTACAAGTTTATTCAAATGTCGCTTCTCGTAAAGTGAGACCATAACAACAAACTCCCCTACTCCCGTTCAAATATGTGCATCAAACCTTCCAAATTTGTTGTATTAAATTAATATTATTTCTTTTTAATTAATGGATTTTATTTCTTTATTACTCTTTTAAATTTCTTCTTAAATACTGTATTTGATATAAATTATTAATTATTTATTATATACAGGAAAGTTCTCTTGTATTTAAGGAGTTAAATAGAATTTATAATTAATGAAATAGCTAATCTGAATTATTTACATGACAAAATACTTTTGTTCAAAATAAAAAAATATAAAATTATTTAGTAATAAGATATATAAAAGAAAAACTCTATTTGAAAGATAAACTTTAAATTTCCTGTTTAAAAAGATAAGATCTATGAAAACACAAACTATTTGAGATAGCTTTTAGAATGCTCTTGTGTAGTTGAACTATGTAACAAGATAGTTCAAGCAGCTCTAAAGAAAAACGAAATTTCTGAGATATTGATATTTACGAAAATGTGCAATCACAGCTCTTGTAAATCTTGATTGGAAATATTTAAGATTTAAATAGATCTTTTAGGTTCGTCTGGACTCCAAAATTACAATTAGTTACTCATTGTTTCTTTGGAGAATTGTATCATGTACATGGACGTACCTAGTAAATGGAGAGGGGTAGCACGTGCAACGGATCCCCTCCCCAATAACCTCGTTTCGTAGTGAATTTTTTGTGTAATTTATTGTGCAACCGACGATTTTTTAAGTTTGAAACTAATTGTATTAAAAAATTATAATTAAAAATAAGTGTGCAACTTGATTAAAAAATTATAACCTCAAATCATACAAATTTAAAATAGAATACCTAAATAAGTTAAATAATAAATAAACAAACTTTTAATACCTCCACTAATTAATTTTTCATTTTCCCTCCTAATTTTCCTAATATAACTCCTTCTAATTATTCTTTTAATTTTTTTGAAAACCTAATGTTAATTACTTTCTAATTTAGCCATTATTAATGTAAAACAATCTAATTAAATGTTTTAAATTTTAAAATCTATTTTCAATTTTCAATTTTTATATTAATTTTAATTTATAAAAAATTATGTTACCAATGTAATCAATTTATAAAAAATACAAGTTTTCTCATATATGAGAACGTTATTTTAAACTATATATATTACTAAAACCAAAAAATACATCAATATATTGACTTTCAAGTTCTTATGCGGACCATTTGTTTTTTTAAGTAACTTATAACATATTTAAATTCATATTTGATATATCAATGTTTTGTTATATTTGAAATTATATGTTAATCTTATATACTTTTCATAAAAATACAATCATTTATTAACTATACTCATGTCATACATGGGTCGCTAAACTAGTTAATAAAAATAAACTAGCCCATTAAACAAACCTAATAATGACCCACAATCCTAGTCTCAATAACATTTGACTAAAACTCAAATTAGACCACACCCTTAATTTTTTATGGATCCGCTTTAAAGAGAGAGTGAGACCCCGAGACGGACAACGCTAGAAGACAGAGAACAATTCTAGTGTGAGACTTAGCTGGCCAGCAACGGAGATACTGGTGAGGCTCATGGACAGAATGTAAAGACAACCTTACAACCACCGATTTCATCTTTTGTAACCGTCCAATCGGTAATCTTTATCACCCTAACCAAATAGAAGAAATTAAACGTTTTGTATTGGACTAGGGTCCTTCTCAACCACGAGACCACGTCCTCCCAACAGAAATGTTAGGGGGTAGATTTAGGCGTTTTCTCGTGTCGTGGCTTAAATAAATTTCATTAGTTAAAATATAGTGTGAAAAAAGGCAAAGCCTATTGCTTGTAATATTACTTGTTTAGAGATAGTATTAAAAAAAACACAAAACATATTGGTTTAGTTTATTTGCTATTCATTTATTCAAGGATTATTTGTGTTATTTATAATTGAAAGTATCAATTTGTTTACGAGATCCAACCAATCTAATCATTTGAATTTTTGAACAACATCTGCAACGAAAAATTGTGTAACGGATCCCCTTGAAATCTAGGTCCGCCACTTTTATGTATGATAGATTTATTATGAAGGTCTATAACTCTCTTTGTTTGTCAAAAAGGAAAAAAAAAAAAAAAAAAAAAATCCTCTTTAGTGGAGTGTAGCCACCTTATCCCTTAAATGGACGTGATCAACCAAAAAACATAATTGGCATATATCACCATTCACATGAGAATGAAAGCCCTGTCTACCTTTGATGGCAATTTTAACCCAACGGGCTAAACGGACTGAACGATAAAATTGACCCGTACTAAAATACTAAGCTAGAACATAATTTTTTTAAAAAAATGAAAATTTATAAAACAGTGTATTAAACAAATTGTTCTTTGAAAAAAAATTATAATTATGTCAAATTTATGACTTTTGATCGTCAACCCGTTTACTTAAACGGGCCAAAATTGTCACCCCTACTTTAATCCAATTTTGTTTTGTCCATATTATACACATCAAAAGAACGAAAAAACAAGTTTTCATCACTTCTTAAACTCATATCTAAAATAAGCATGCTCTAAAGTGAGCATCAAAGCATCAATTTTAATCTACAACTTCAACAAAACTCAAAATTAAATAACTTTATTGAATCCCCTTCACATGCTATTACAACTTCAAAATTTTATCATCATTTGCTATCAATACCTTTTATAACACATTCCATATGGATGCTTGAACTTAATCAAACAATTCATCAGCGCCCTAAGTTAGAATTTTACTAAAGTATTGACATACCTTGTGACAACTAGAGTTCCAAGAAAGATGAAGAGCTTCAACACGTGATTATAATTAGAGATGAGGTAATCTTCACAACACCAAGTCAATCACACCTTCCAACTCCTTTAATTTTTAGGATTTGTGCTCAAGAACACTCAAACTACACACACTCACACTTGCAATATGTTTGTGATGAAATGAGGCTAAACTCAATACACAAGCTTCTAGAGCCGTACCTTTCATCTCCTTCCCAATTGAACCCTACAATTTTGTCCCTCACTCATCGAAGCTTAAATTAAACACAGGGCCGGTCCAATCATTTTTGAGGCCCTGGGCAAAAACTTAAAACGGGCCCTATAAATATGTATGTATATTTAAGATATGTAAAGTTCAAGTAAAAATGATAAATTAACAACAAAAAACTTATAATTATATAATGTTAAATTTAAAAATTTTGCAAGTCAATAACCTTATTTAATCGTTAATAGACCAAAGTATATATTAGGTTTTTTGAAAATGGACCCCTACGATTAATGGGCCCTGGGCGATTGCCCATGTTAACCTTGCTCAGGGCCGGCCCTGATTAAACACCGAACTTCCATTTCTTTTACATTTAACAGTCAATATTTATAACCCTTTAATAAGACAATTATTTCCTACCGTCATTTAACATACTACACTCCTATTTGTCACAGATACATACATATAATAAACAATAAAGTTTTAAGATATTATATTAATTTAATAATTTAACAATTTAATGTAAATACTTTAATAATTAATACCTTCGTGCTACATAGTTGTTACGGTATGTATGTACATAGAATCGGGATTAGGTGAGAAAAGACTTAAGGAGAAAAACGGAGAGAAGCAGACAGATAATGCCACATGGCACTTACCTCTAAATAGTCATTAAAATATGGATGTACTGGACGACACAACTGATACCAATGATACACACACAACACAACTGATACAAACATTAGACACGACATCTAAGATACATAAAAGTAATAAAACACAATTGTACAATTGATACAAACATAATACAACTAGCACAACCTTGATAGGATACATAGAGGTTATTTAACCAAATGACATAACACAACTGATACACATGTGATACATTTAAGTCGACACAAACATACCCAAATACCAAGTTGTTACACATATGTTGATAAACCAAGTGATACAACCATTGGTTAAAAGCTAATGATACATTTAGGTTGTTTAAACCGAATGGCGTAACCCAACGGATACAACAATGGTGCTAGGATACATAGAAGTAATTAAATCAAACAAAATACACACACACACTTCATATTAATAGTAGTAATTAGGATATCAAGGATTACCACTAGGCACTATACATTGATAATATTGTATATATGTTGAAATGTCATTGTACTCTAAATGTGATCTGAGTTGACTTAAGCAATGTTAAACAATAGACTCGTTGGAAAGAGGAGTAACATGAAATACAAAACTTGCAACAAAAAAGTTAATTTGGTTGCAAACAGTTTTGTGACTTCGAAAACCTGAAAATCACTTTAAAGAATACTAGAAATAGAATCAAATGAGAATTCAAATATTTATGAGGAATGTAAGAAATATTGAATCAAAGAATATAAATGTTGTATATACATTTTTTTTGTATTGCTTATATACATATTACATGGCATAAATGATTACAACTGTGTCAAATATGGGGATGTTGATCGATAGTTAATGATAAGTTTCGAAACGATTTGTTCCAATAGTTATTATTCGTTGACAGTTTAAGTGTATGGTGTTTGAAATGTTCAGAGTTGTGGTTGAAAGGTTCGAAGTTATGGTTGCATGATAAACACATAATGTCATTTAGTCAAGACTTCAATTTCATAGCCATATATACACATTAATTGGTATTATATTTGACTTTTAATCTTGTTACAACCATTATAGTTGGATGAAACTTTTGTTTATAAGACTTCAATTATGCGATGTATTATAAAATGTAATCATAGAAAAAAAACATAAAAAGGATATATTCAATGATATAATATACGAGGTTTTTCTTAGGCATGGCGTTGAGGTCGAGGATGACTGGGATACCAGTCCCTATTCCCGTCTCTGATTACTACTTCCATTCTTGTCATGTCGGGGATTAAGTTTAAGTCCTCGTCTTAGTCCCTATCAAAACATTGGGGAATCTTTCGAACTTTAAAATTAAGAAATTTAAATTTTTAACTGCAATTTGGTTGGAATTGAATGTGTAAATCTGCATATAATGATAGATAAGTTTAATATAATAAATAGTAATCATAGATTATTAACAGTTTACATATAATCATTCAAGATCTGCAATTAAAGTGTTTTCCATCTCTGTCGCATCTCCCTTTTGTATCGAGGAATCCTTATCCCAATTCCCGATCAATTCAACCGGGGAATTGCCCAATTAAATTGGATCGTATTTTGAATTACCTACCAGGATGAGGACTTTTCCCATGCCGGGTTTTGTTATGGATCCACAGTCTAGGATTCTTGAACAAAACATATAAATCTGACTTATTTATAGATAAAATTAGGATTCTTGAACAAAATATATTGTCACGTTTTTTCAATTGAATAATATATTGATTTTCTTTTAAATCAGTAGAATATACTAATAAAAACCACACAAATTAAGGTAATGGATTACCTAATTTGGGTTATTTTTAAAAAGTGTCACGTCAAGTTTGCATGGTCAAATGACACTTAAAAAATTTTGTTGGCTGCATGAAAAAATTATCATTTCAACACAATTTAACAATAATATTATCTAAATTAACGTGTTTTTATTAATATTTTTCTCGAAAAAAGAATTAACATGTTGCCCACAATAGAAAAATGACAATATTTTTCTTTTTTTGTAATTAAGCAATTAACCCATATTCGAAATTATATAGAAAGAGTTCAAAGAAATAGTAATTTTTAACTAAAAGTCAACAAGAATAGAAGGCAAATTAGTTACGTCTGTCTTGCATGTTTCTGAAAATATATTTTGTTGACTTTATGGGATCTTGACCAACAACAATGCCAACTTCATTCTGTAATTCTTTTAATTAATTTTACGCATGTTTTTTATTTGGACCAACAAAGAATTATGGTAAGAAGAAAAATACAAATATTTATACATTTTCATCAAAAAAAACATATTAACATTCTTAATTAGCTATCTCAAAATAAAATATTAGCTTTTGGGTGTTCTAAGCGGAAGTAATGACATTGCCGTAGATTCCGGTTAGTTCTACCTTTCAATGTTCAAAAAAAAAATAGCTATCTCAAAATAAGTTGTCAAACAAATCTATAACTATTAACAAAAAAATTTCTTATCATTTGTCATTTTCTCATGATGTCAAGTGGCATATTTAATTATTGTCATTTGTTGATTATCTTTTGAACATTAAAATCATAAAAACAAATATTTAAAAGATGTTTTAATGATGATGATGATGATAATAATAATAATAATATATAATATCACTAACAAACATACGTAAACAATAAATTATGGGATAATTACAAAAATACAAAAAAAAAAAAAAAAAAAAAACTCATTTCTCAAGTTTTACAAAAAAAAGGTCACATTATCAAAATACCCAACATTTTCGTTACCACATTTACGTGACGGCCAATATTTACGTTACTTGTATTTATTATTATTTATTTAATGCATTTCGTTACAAAAGGTGAATTATCATGTAAAGTAAATTTACTTTACGTTACCAAATCTTATTGTGCCCTTCCCAAGAATAGATTTGGTAACGTAAAGGCAATGTACTTTACGTTACCTTTTACCTTTTGTAACGTAATAAATTAAAAATTATTAAAAAGTACAAGTCACGTAAATAGTAGATGTTACAAATGGTGGGTATTTTAGTTATGTTAGTTTTTTGGGCAAATGACCAAAAATAGTAACAAGTTTTGACATTTTTATCATAAATAGTAACATTATTTATTTTCTATCATTAATAGTAACAACCTTTTATTTTTCTATCAATAATAGTAATGGGTGACCTGCAAACCTGTTTAGCAGGTCACCAACTTTTCAGTTATAAAAAATAGTAACATCTTTTCAGATTTTTATCAATAATAGTTACATATCAAATTAAAATATAATTTTTTTATTAAGTTTTCTAATATTTCATAAACACCAAAATAAACCAAATTTATATTCTGGTTATTTACGGATAGATAATATTCGACTATTTATTCATAAGTATATATAATAGGAATGAAAAAAAATACTATGAATCATTTCAATTTTCATTTTTCCAACTAAAAATCTACGAAACATACTTTTCTTAGTTTGTCAGAATAAAATAATATAAATCGTTTTATTTTTTAGTTTTTTTCCAATCTAAATGGGTCATAGTTTTTTATTTAAAAACAAAAAATCAAAACCAGTCTCAATATTTTTAATTCATAAAACTATAAACCACAATTAGTCATGGTTTTTCCATTCATAACAAAACTAAATAATGAATGGGTCGCAATACTTTTTCATTCGTAGTACTTTTCATTTGAAATAAAAAAAATACAAATTGATCGGCTTTTTAGTAAATTTCAAACAAAATTGATTACAAACCATTCATCTTTTAACTTTCCCGAATGAAAAACTACGACCCAATCATGTTTTAGATCTTTATACAAAAAACTATAAATCATTTTGATTTTTCGTACAAAATAATTGGAACTCATTTATTTTTGTGTTTTTAACAACGAAAAAACGATGAATTATTCAAATTTATAGTTTTTCCGAATGAAAAATATTGCAACCCATAAAAACAATACATAACCACTTGCAAACACTTGCTAAACCAATTTCCATAATTTAGCAGCTTATAACACAATCAACTCATTTAAATTAGAGGTTTCTTACCTTCCTAAGTTAAAGAACACCACAATCCAAGATGAAGATGAATTCCACAGCTCAATTCGATTCGTTACGATTTTTTTCCTTCTGTTTGCTCTTATAAACACACACAACACTTCTCAATTGTTTTTGGTATGAATTAAAAGGAAGCAAAGAGTTAAACGTGTTATACATAGAAACATATCGTTTATAACGCGGGTTCGACACCGATACCCGACCCCGTTATCAATATATTTATAATTAGTATCTATATTCCCATTTAATTCGTGGTCTCATAATTATTAATAATCCACTAGAATTTTAACCCGGTGACATATATACTCGACCCCGACATGTGTTCATTCCACTAATCGTCATGCCATTGCCCCAACGCAATATTAATAATTTAATCAACCAATAAGTTAAATCCACGTAATATTTCTCAAAGACAGGGTGTTACAATTTTTAACAACACAAAAAATTATGAATAATTGTGGTTTGTAGTTTATTCTGATTGAAAAATACTGTAACCAATTTTTATTTTTTATATAAAAAACTACAACCCATTTAGATCGGAAAAACCAAAAAACCAAAATAGTTCATATTATTTTCTTGGGAAAAACTAAAAATAGAATGATTCATAGATTTTCGATTGAAAAAAGTGAAATTGAAATGATTCTAGAATACATATTAAAAATTTATACGGTTATTAAAAATAAATATTGTAAATAAATAAATTTAATGAAATTAAAAAAATAGTCACTAAAGATAGTAGTAATGTAATTAAATAAATTGAAACATAATTGAGTCTATTTTAGTGTTTATAAAATCTTAGAAAAACTTTTAAAAAAAAAAAGTTAGGTTTAATTTGATATGTTACTGTTATTGATAAAAATATGAGAATTTGATACTATTTTTGATAACTGAAAAGTTGATGGTGACTGTTAAACAAGTTTGCAGGTCACCCATTACTATTATTGATAGAAAAATAAAAAGTTGTTACTATAAATGATAAAAAATAAATAATGTAACTATTAATGATAAAAATGTCAAAACTTGTTACTATTTTTGGTCATTTGCCCTAGTTTTTTTTGGGTAAAATTTGATAAGTGGATTTATATTTTGGTTATTTTTTTCAATTATCTCATAAATTATACATAAAAGTTAAGGCCATCAAATGTAAACGTCATGTATTTGTCACTTGATGTTTGAATATAAAAGCAAACCGGCGAAGGCTGGCCGCCTTCTATGCATCTATCTGTCTCTTTCTTCGTCTCTGGTTCACCAACGAGGCAACGAGAGAGAGGAGATTCGTATCTTTTTTATATTATTTACTTTGGGCTGACTACATATAACTTTTCTTGGGCCACTAGATATTTGATGGGCTTAGATAATTAACCTTATTGGGTTATATATCAGACAATATATAAGTTAATTGGATTGGATGATTTTATTTAATTTGGTTAGTCAATAGTTATGGAATGGGTTAAGTAATAAATATGGGCTTATATAAGTTAATTGGATTGGATGATTTTATTTAATTGGGTTAGTCAATAGTTATGGAATGGGTTAAGTAATAAATATCTCTTTTGGGTCTATGTAAATTAAAATTTTGGATTATTAATAAGTTTTACTTGGATTAATTTAGGTGGACTTAGTTAATTGTTTAATTTTAGTTGGATATATATAGTTAAAAAAACAACCGACTTAGAAAAACCTAATCCCCCTTCACATGAGAGTTAAAAAAACAACCGACCGGTTTTAATAATAGATCTTAACAAACACAATTGGCCTTCCATCTTCATTAACCTCCACATGTTCAATCTTCTCCGATGCACCAGATCCTTGCATGAGCTTTCCAAGTACAACATACTCCCTGTTTAACAGATCCCAATTCTAACAATAAATTTTCTCTTTGTTAAAAGTTGGTAAAACAATAGCTTTAAAGATCAACAAAAAAATATTGACTTCAAAGATGAACAACCCTATCAAGGTCACAGTTATCAGCAAATGTCATGTTAAATAAAGAGCCATGTGATTCATGACCAGCGATTGCCATTGTCAGAAGACCACGCACATCTTGTGTTCGTTTGGAGGACTCATCTCATGAAATGTCATAAAGGGTCATTATCACATATTCATAATCGTGAAGATAGTGAAGTCCTTAACTTGGGGAACACATAACGATATGGGCATTAATTGATCTAGAAAATCCTGACAGATCAATTGCATATCGACACTAGTTGATGCGTACTAGAACATTCAAAACGTAAATTAAACATCAAATCAAGGTCATCGAGCATTTTAAAAATATATCATTCCTCATGCCTCATGAGACAGTAGTGTATAGAACATATAACAGAAACATGACCTATAAAGCAATCTATTGATGTTGTTCCAAGGAGGAAGAATTTTGAGGACCAAGTACTGTTGATCAGCCACATACATGATGTTTGTTCTATAATCAGAATATTGATTGAAACCTAATACAATGAAACAAGGAATTATAACAATATCGTAATAAATCAACTGATCATCTAGACTCGCTCAAATCCCACACCCAATTTCTATTTTGTAGTAGAGTTATCAAGACACATGTACATAAACATTAAACCCTGAAAGAGCTGGGTGTAACTAATATTTATAGCAAATTAATCACATATCCAAGCATGATCGGGTCAAATCACATTATCTAAGGAGCCCAGTAGCAATCCTATATAAACAGACATCAAGGAACCACCAAAACAAAACAAGGACAAACAAATCTGTTATGATCCCATGTTGGTCAAATGTAAGTTTGGTTGGTGGTTTATAAGTCTAGATGTCTCATCCTCCTTCAAGCTAGCTTTTGGGAGGGAGTTATACACTTGGATTTATGGCTTAATACAAGCCTAGTATGGTATAGTGAAACACGTATCACCGGTCCATTCGTAAATAACTTTGTTTCATAGTGTGGTTTTATGAATTTTTGTTTGTGCAACCGGTGTATTTTGAACGTGCAACCGTGTTTTTCAAATATTAGAACATTATTAGAATCCAGTGTTGCAACAACTCCTAAATCAATAGGGCCATAAAGACTAGTCCTACTTGCCCTAGAGATTAGTTAATAGCTTCAAAGATAACTTAATCAAAAATTTTTAAAACCTTCAATCACATAAATAAATTGGTAGTATAATTATTTATAATTTAATGTAACAAATAATAAATAATAAATTAGTAATATAACGCCCAAAAGTAAAATACCCAATTTCCATTATTATTTATAATTTTGGTTCATTTCACCAAACTCAATACCATTATTTTTATTCAATCTTAAAATTTATGAAATTTCAATTAATATTATCGATTGTTAACCCAACCTGACCAATCTAATTAATAAAATTATTAAATCGAAAACATGACTCCTATTTGTGCCACCAGCGACCAAAAATCTTGGATCCGTCGTCAAAACAAAACCTATATTATCAACATCTTTAATGGATTACAAATATGACACTAACATAAAATATAGGCATTAAAAGTAGAATAAACATTTTAGTCTAATTCATGGGTCTACTTTTAATTTCATATGATCCCATATGAATCCAACAAATATATTACATAAAGAGTATCAAACAATATATCACAAAAGAGTGTCAAAGATTAATGTTCTCCAACCAGGGAGAGGAAGCATCAACCTCATAACAATATAAACAAGAAACCAATACCAACCCAATCCAACCGTCAACCGCCTTTTCGATTACAATATCGTACAGCATTGGTTTGTTTTCTTCGCTTGTTTGTAGAACATCTGTTTAACATCAAACATCATCAGCATGAGGCGAACAACACAAGTTGGGTAAGAATGTAAGATAAAAATGAAACAGAATAAATGGCATGTTAACAAATACAACCTAAAAAAATGAGTACTATTCATATATATAAAAAAGGGTAACCCACCCTCTGGAGTATGGGGGCCCCCACCGACCGGTCCCACGGCCAACGTAAAGGATGTAAATTGCGTAACCCATGGTTAAAGGACATGTGCAAGATTTGAACCCTGAACCTCCACTATAGATTCCATGTCCCCAACCCGGGGACTACTATTCATATATATGTGAAATTGTGAATCTTGGTATAGTTAGAAGATAAGAGATCACGTGTTTTGACTTTTTTGGTGTCAAATGGTTCATTATTAGGATTCATGGTTGATGCAAGTTTAGTTGGAAGATGCATACATTACACTCTAAGTTTGCCTAATGAAGGCAGATATATTAAAAACCTTACAACACCCACAGAAGCAAGCAATTCACTGAACCACATAAACATTTTGACTGTTCTCATTCTTTATTCCTATGATTTTGACTGTAGTGTCATCATCGAGCCTAATGACCTACTTCTCTTAACAATGTAATCTTGATGAAAAAAAAATCATACCAGTTCTGAATGCTAAAGATGACCCATGTAAGCAAGAAAGTTGAACCTTGTCTCTAATTTGGACGGGAGAGATGGAAAAACTTTCTACTACACTGACTGTAATTCATATTGTTAACAAACATCTAAAAACTCTCACATTTTTCATACATTTTTGTTGAAAATGAGCTTATTATTTGTTGGCGTTTTTGAATTATAAGAAAGCATTTGTAGCAATATTTGCTTGATCAGCTAAAATAAAATTATTTTTTCGAGAAAATGTGTGAAATTATTGGGTTCTTTCCAAACATTTAAAGAAACAATAAAAAGGATGTAAAGATTCCTTAAAGGTAAGGAAAACATAAAAGACCCCTTTTAAAAGAAATTTCAGAAAGCTGATGTGCAAATGGCAATGAGGTGGAGTCGAACATTCTCATCGTCAGACAATGCTTGCACTGCAGATCAAACTCACAAAAATCCCATTACCATTCACATGTGTCAATTTAAACTTCTACTATAGAAATTATCCTTATTCATTTAAATCCGTATTCAATGGGATACATTCAAATTCCAAGAGGATGGGAATACTGCAATCACGCAATTGGTTGGTTTAGTATCCGCATCGCATTATCATCCAACAGATATATCTGCTTACATATTCAGTTAGTCATCATCTGTATTTAATATGCAGTAAAATATTTTTAATAGTTTGCACTTCGTTTGATATTTTACTTACAAGTATGTAACCTTGGAACTCATAAAGCTAGTGGTAATATATGTTAAAAAAATAAGAGCCCAAATTTCATCAAGGTGTTTTTTTACAATTGATCTCTCAATGTTTTGATTTCAACCTAGTGTAGAATGTGGATTTCAGATGTCAAGTTTGGAACATCTACTGGATAAGTGATAGGGATGCAGACACGATAATCCAATCCATTAACACCTCACTAATTCCTAAAATCCTTAGCTAAATGTCCCGTTTAGTTTAATGACCTAGGAACATGGGCAGACACACATGCTATGAAGTGAAGGAAAGGCCCCCAATGCCCTACTTAATTTTATTAAATGATCATATAAGTTCATGAGGCAAGTTCATGGCCATTTGAACAAGCCACTGCCCTTTTAAAAATTTATAGGCTAGCACACTTGGGTCCCGTTTGTCTCATAAATTGGAATTTAAAAGAATTCGAATTTACTTATATTGTGTTTGTTATTTTGTATTACAAGAATAATGGGTTAAAATTTGTTTAAATTCCATCAAAATCTATGGTTGAAGGAATTTGTCATTCCTACCTATCTATATATCTATATATATTAATAAAGCAAAATATTTTTCGACATGTGTCATTCTTTCAATGAAACAAAGTCTCATTTTCCCGCCTAATTTACCTAATTTACTTTTTCTATATATAATACTTAATTAATTGAAATAAACTACAATAATCACTTTCTATTTTATTCCTACTAACCATAATTATGGTAATTCATATTTTGTTTTAAAATATCGTAAAGTTAAATAACAAAAATTATGTTAAATCGTTAACATTGTTTTATAATTAATATCATTATATTTTATTTTTAATATATACTTAATTAAATATTTAAATGTGTCCTTTTGAATTCTTTTTCCTTTCAAAATTTCTTACAAACACCTATTTTTAATATACTCTTAATTTATTTCTTTTTATAATAAATATATTTTTTTATTTAAAATATCCACGTAATACGTGGGGTCAACAAACGTAGTACATATAAATGAGTAAATAATACGTCACGTGTCGTGCTCTTGTTTGATTTGTCATGTAAAAGGCTACCCTTTTATAATTTTTTACTAAATTTAATTTATATTTTAAAACAGATCAATTATATCCAAACTGATCCTAATAAGTAACTAATTAAAGTTAAATAAATTCTATAAAATTATTATATACATAGTTATAAATATTTGTTTTTTAAAATTAACCCATGTAATACATGGGTATTAATCTAGTTTTTAATAAAATCTAGATTCCTAACATTTCATCACCCATACCCTTAGCCAACCTTAAACACCATTCCAAACCTAATACCTCAACCAATAGACATAATATGTAATGTAATTTATTTTCCAATTCCTTCAATCTTCATTCCGTGAGTCAAACAAGGCCTTAATGGCTCTTTCTATTTTGTAAGTGACCAAGCATTTATCGAATCAGATAATCTTAAATGACTTTGATTTAGCATTTTCTCAATTTAGTCAATTTATGTTAGTTCAAGAAGCCGTAATTTTGGTTTGTGATTGCTGCTTGTAAACTTTTAGTCAAACCATAATATTATGTGTCAATTTAGTAAGAAGCCTGCTTTACAAGTTATTTGGTCAAACTATATGGTTTATTACTTGTTTAAACTGTTAGAGTTTGTCAGTTGGTTAAATTAACTGTTAATTATTACCGTTAAATTAATTGAATTGGAAAAATTCCCAAACCTCAGAACTAAAATGATGAATTACCACCCCCCCCCCCCCAAACCCAAAAAAAAAAGGACATGGTGCCCACATTACTACTGAGGGAGTAAGATACTATGAGATATAAAAACAAATTTTCATGCAAAAGTCAATAGTACCAAGGTACGTGAATTTGTTGATTGAGGATAAACTAAAAAATGAAAATTACATTTGCATGACAGTCGACAGATGATAATTACTAAAGGAAGTATAATCCACACCTGTGAAGCTGTACTGAGGTCTGAACTTTTCTCAACTAAACTGTCCAGCTTTTCGCCTCTTTCAAGGACACTATCAATAGTCTTGTGCTGTAAAAAAATATTTACACGTCAAGAATAACTATTATAAATGAAAAATATAAAGCAAAAGGTAACTTAAGTATCTCTAAGACTTCAACTATACTCATATTCCACCGTGAATTGTGTTTCAAGTAATACTCAGATAAGTTGTGGAACTTGCATTTCTTAAACGTACATAGTGGTATGATGCGTAATAATCAAATTTTTGATACATTCACTACATGTAGTAGATTATACAACCCACTGTAATTTCATAACTCCGTAAAACCAATGGGGAAGAAATAACTATAACAAAAAGGAAGGTTTGAAAGTTGGATTTACTTGAAATATGGATTTACAAAGATTGTAATGAATTAAAAGTATAACCTCTTCTGGTGTTAATGTAGGTGAGATGAGATATGGGTCACATCAGCTGTAGTTGGTAGTTTCTACTGTGTAGAGGCTGAGGCAATTATTGGTTTTTACTTTTCTGACTCGTAATCAATATAGGTACTACCTGTGTATTTTGAGTTTAACAATGACATAATACTCATTCTTTATCTAGAATTCTTTTAAGGGGGTGTTTCGTGTTTGGTATGGTGGAATGGAATCATATGAGGTTTACAAGTTTTTTGTTATATGACAAGAGCTTTGATTCTCAATGAGAGGGAGTAGAGATTGGAGTTTAGTGTAAATTTTATTTCTCCCCTTTCCTTACCAACATGAAGAAAATCAAAAAGATGGAAAGGGAATGGAGTTTTATGGTATTTTCTTCATTTTCAATGTAACTGTCATTGATTAAAATAGCTTAAAGTGCATTCCAATCCATTCTGGAGTACCAAATGTCACCTAATTTCTTTAGCAAACAGTCTTCTAAGGGCAATTTGCATGAATAATTCATAGGATGTGAATGATGTCATGTACTCACGTAACCCCGCAGGCAACATACACAAGGGCAATTAGTTTAGTTGAAGTCAAATCTTACGAGTATAATTTTAGTTTCGTCCAACTCCCTCTGAATTTGCAGCAGCTTGTCTGCCTGGGCAGGATCCTGGAGGTTCAAAGGAAATCAAGTAAAAATGAACACGTTTCAATTAATATCAATATCACTCAAACGATCCATGTTCAGCACCACCTTGCAGAATTTGAGTTGCTGAATCAAACCACTCAAAAGAAAACAAGTATAGAACGTAGACCTGGAATCTGGTCAAAGCTTCATCTAGATATGGCCAAGGCTGATTGCGATCTGCTTGCACAGCTTTCCATGAATCACCAAAATTCTTTTGGTATTCATCCACCACCTGAACAACTAAAGTTAATCAATCTTTTGATTAAGAAAAGGCAGAGAAAGAATTTAGGAATTTAGCAATCCAGTAAAAAGAAAAGTATAACTGTGTAGTGTTATTTTATATGAGAAAAACATAAAGAGTTAAAAAGGAAAAATAATAGAAATGTAGAAGAAGCAACTTCCAACAATTTGATTTTGATAGAAGTTAATTAATATAATAGAAGAATATGAAAGTCTTATAGGCTTACTTGATTTAAAAGAGAAAATGCACTTCGAACAGGATAGTGGTCATCCATAAAACCCAGAGCACAAAGACCATTTCGATTGTAAGAATGCACCTTGTATTCTGGTTAAGAAAAGAAACTAATGAAATGTCACTTTCCAATTCATGGAATATCGTACTAAAAAATAAGTCATTCATGAACTAGCAGAATTAAACTTCAGTACCTTTCAACACTTAGAAATTCTGAATCACAAGCAAATAAACATGTGATAGATTATCGAATAATACTAAATGTATACAAGTTTGTGATAGATTATGAAATATACAAAATCGCATAAGCTGATCAAGCTTCATGGATAAATTTCAACCCAGATTGGTTGTACTATTTACAGAAGGAAATAATACTGATGAATCAAATAGACAAAGGGGCAACATTTCTCTTATTATAGGAAGTATTCGCAGGGTCGTGTAGCAATCTTATCCAATAATAAAAAAACAACACTTAACAAAAGCAACAAAAAAGGCTCCAGGTTATAATCCATGTTTAACAACACTGACCCAAATTAATGAAGCTTTCCCTTTGCAAATTATAAATAAACAAAGCTCGATTACTTATTTATCAGTGGATGATGAAGTGTTCTAAGGAGCTAATGCCCATCTTGATCAAGAGTTGGACTCAGATATCATCCAACTGTTTACGGTAGAAAAAGTTGTGATTCCAAGGTGGTTTCATTCAGTATGAAAAGCTACACATCTAGCAATTCAGAAGAAAAACCTCTTTCCCGAAAGATTTAGGCAAGTTTAATTTTAGGTTTCAAACTTTCTTTACATCTAATGGACAACTCTTAAACTAATTCATATCAAACCCTGTAGAAGAAAAGCAGATCTGATTTCACTAGCGAATTCGCATAATTGAAATTGCAATCCCACAAACAAACTAGAAACAACAGCAACTAAAATTGAAGGACAGGGGAAAAACCACTCGTGCCGACCGATTGTCTCCCAATTTCCTTTCAGATACTCCAATAGAATAAACTAAAATCTTAACTTGATTATTCCAAATCAGACCAATAATAAAAACCCTCTAAAACTTTTCTTACGATTCAATCCGTTAAAGATAACCGCAGATCCAATTAAACTAACAAATTCATAAAGTTCAGTTTGCAATAGAACAAATCGTCTGTAAAAACAGAAAGTAAGGTCGAAGAAATTAAAGAATCAAAAGCTACCTTCGTGTTGAACGGATTGACGTTGGGATGGAGGCGTGCGTTTAGCAACAGTACGACCAACAAAGACTATGAATTCCTTAACGCTAGACCTCTGGAAGTAACCGAAATGGCTGACGTCGGTGGCATTTGCTAAGATCACCGGATCCGACGATCCGTCGGGATTACATTTAAGAACAAGCAACGCCGTGATCTTCATCCTCTCTTTAAACCGTAAAAGAATTTGGGTGCAGCTGCAGCTCAAACACACGTTTTGGTGTTCTTTGAGATGGTAGCAACGACGGCTTCGGAAGAAATAGTGAAATTCCTTTGACTTGCCCAATTGTTATATAAATATTAAATATTAAATAGGCTTATATATTGAAATTGTTAAATAAAAATAGCCTTATATTGAAAAAAAAAAAAAAGATAAATTGTTTTATTTTTATGAGAAAAAAAAAAGAAGATAAAACTCATAAAATGATCTGACGGGTTAAATGGATGAAACGGACCGAAAAAACTAAAGAATATATTGTTTTAAGAAGAGTTAAAATAAAATCTTAAAAAATAATGTATTTTTTAATATAAAAATTTGGTTATTGGTTGACGGTTTGTTTCGTTGAATGAGTCAGAATTAACACATCACTTAATAAATAAATACTAAAAAAAACATGTTAATCAATACAAAAAAATGATGCTAGATTTTAATTTATAGTTCATATTTAGAAAATTATTATATTTTTATTATTTTATCTTTCGTTCTTCCCAACTAAACATTTTATTCTTTTTAATCTTATGCAAAATATTAAATGATTCATCAAAACATAATATAGCTGTTTGTTAAATACGTTGATTCTATATGGCCTACACATGTCATTTTTTGCTGCATTAACAATATACATATTAACTATTTTTTTTTAGCTTTTAGACTTGTTTATCACATGTAGTCATTTCTCTTATTCACCTCTTATCGTATTACACAATAATATCATCAAGAAAGTAGTATCCAGTCGATTGTATGTTGAAGGATTTTTGACCGTCATATCACGTGTCATAAAGAAGACATCACCAATAAAATAATGAAAATATGATGGTATTTAAGATGCACATATAATGTCAACTTAACAGTTATATGTTTTGTTGGATCTATATGTTTAACCAACCTATCATATCACGTTTTAATAAAATATTTTAATGTTTTGAATAAGATAAAAAAACATAACAGATTAATTGAAAAAGGAAATATTACAGGACAATATAATTGTGTATTCATCAAAAACCCAAAAGAGGTATTTACTAGATCACATTTCATTAAGCTCCATATGTACTTTTCTAATTGGTGTAACAGAAGATTATATTTTATAGATTTCTTATTAATTTTAATGACATTTAATAAAATATTTCATTTCTATGCTTAACATTGTTTTATGATATAGCATTATATCACAGTCTCATCATTTTTTAATATTTATTTCTACTCATTATTATTAAATTAGCTTATCATTTTATTGACTCAAACGTAGATTTTTAATAAAAATTATTAATATAAAAATATATAAACTAAATATTAAAAATTAAGTATTAATTATAAAAAAAGTTCTAAGAATATTATTATTTGTTATAACTATTATTTTCATAATTTTATAAGTAAATATTAATAATAGTTATTTTATATTTATAAACTTATATATTTTAATTGATATAAATTGATGTTTTAACTTATGTATAACATAATATTTATATATTTTATTACAAAAAGTAAAAAATATTATGTTTACTTGTCAAACATTGAATATGTTTGAAAAATATGTGTTTCTTTTTAGGTAAACTGTTATAAAATAACAACAAGTTTATACTTTTTAAGCATTTATAAAATATGTTCGAAATCACTTGGTAGGAATAACTAATCTTATGATCTTAACAATCATGGTTGATTATATAAATGATAAAAAAAAAATTAGTTGTTATTTGATTCAAATAATACAAAGTTACAGTTTGATGTTGAAGTTAGTAAAAAAAAGGTTAACGTGAAAAAATTTAGACGTTATTAGCGAAACAAAAAGATTATTATTGTTTATAATTAACTATAGTATCACAAACAGAAAAAATTACAAGTCACAATTTACAAACATATACATATATAATATCAATTTTTAGGTTAATCTATTTATTAAACCTATCAAATAAACTAGACTGCAATTTTTAAATATTTTTACGGTATATATTGATGTAATATATTACTTTCTTGTTGACGCAACACGTGAACAAATGATACCTTGTTAGGGGTTAAATATAGTATATCTATGAGATCATATGCTAAATAATAATTGTGTCATTGATTTCAATTAGGGATAGGTAGTGGCAAGATTGTGTAGAAGTGTTTATGGGTCAAGTGACCTTGATAAAAAATTTTTTCGTGTCTTACATATATCGTCAAAAATAATTGACACCGATTTTTAATAAAAAAAAGTAGGCTCTGTTTTTTCAAAAACACACAATGAGCCCTATTTTGAAGGAGCTTTTAGTAAAATGGGCTTGATATTTGAAATTTTTATGCTTTCTTGTAGTAGTGTGCTAATTTATATTGGGATCTGCCACGGGGGATAAGAAATACATTTCTCAGAGTAGCTGGTGTTTACAAACATGATGTTGATTTGAATGTACATGGCAATGATTGTTTTGAGATTAAGAGACTTGAAACAAAATTGGTAGCTTGATTGTGTTGGAGAGAAACATGAACAGTTTATATCGAATGATTACATGTATAGAGTTTTAAAGTTCAATGTCAAAATAAAACATGAACACATAAATCAAAATGAGTTCTCAAACACAAAGGAATGCACTTTTTATAAGGGAGGGAGGGAGAGAGAGGGAGAGACCAAACATGAGAGTGAACGGAGTACCGAAGCCGGAGGGTGTGCGGCCTTGCCACCTCGGATGCAAGCCGGCGGCTACACCGGCCCCCGATTGCGGCCCCGCGAAACTTCTTCCCCGCCCGGCCTCCCTTCCCCGCTCTACCCCGCGTCTCTTTTCCTTTCTCTTTTGTTTGCTGCTTTGCACCACACACACAGAGAGTATATATATATATATATATATATATATATATATATATATATATATATATATATATTTATTTATTTATTTATATATCCTCTATAACTAATACATTCATTACATTTATATACACATACTATTTTTACAACTACAACATATCTATTCGTAATTTTTTTAGTTTTTAATTTAATAATTTAATAATTTTTAGTGTTTAGTTTCATAATTTTATTATGTAATAGTTTTTAAATATTTTATGAAATTAATTATTTTAATTCTAGTATTTGTTTTGTTAGTTAAAATTAATTAAAATGTTAAAAAAATTAAGAAAAATGGAAAGGTCAAGAAAGATGAGTATTTCCTAGTTAGAAAGGTGGGGAAAGGTGGAGAGAGAAAAGCTGATGTGGCGCTGACGTGTACAGAAAGATGGGTTTGGGAGAGGTGGGTACTCCCCACACTCTGAGTAAATAAAACATTAGTATTGTTTTCAACGGTGTCATAAAGACTTGCTTACACAATTGGTTTATGAACCGTGAGTACATGATCATAGTTCTCCAATTTTTAATAAATTTTAATGTATCATTTAAACTTTTTGTTTCTTGCAATAAACATTTATATATCACTAGTTATTAACCCACGTATTACGTGGATGTATTTATAAATAAATGTTTACTAAAAATCTACACAAAACGTCAATTACATACAAAAATGATTATTTTTCTAAAAAAAATACGAAAATAGTATTATCTTTTGTTATTAAGGATAATTAAGAACTTTATATTTTAAATATGTACGAATAGTATTTATCGTGTTTCATCCTCTTAAAACTTTTTATTTATAAATATAATACTCAAAATTTACTTTTTACATAAAATAAAATTTAAAATATTTTAAGACTAAAAAAAATTATAAAACAACTCATTTTCAGTATTGCATTATTTTTACTTTTTAAATATATAAAATAATGCATAGTTAGCTACATTAGTAGTTAAATCTGCAAGTTATTTAAATTTATTAAAAAGATTGTTTTATATATAACAGTTAAAATCATGTAGTAGTTAATTATTTTTTTATTTAAATTTTAAAAAATAAATTAGATAACTAATTAAGAAGAATCCTATATGGAAAATTGGGTGGGAAAAAATAATTTTTATTAACCGAAGAAACGACACGTGATGCTAGACATTTTCTTTTGCACACACACATAATAATTAAGTTTTAAGAATATAAACTTATAAACAAATGCACAATCATTATATGCATGTGATATAAGCACATATTTAGTTTATCAAAAATTCAATTTAACTTAAACATTTATAATGTTTCACACTTTCTCAACTATAATATTTTGTATCTCATCAATATACATCATGAAAAAAATTACCCATAAACTTTTAACTCAAAATTAATTTATTTTTGTATACGAATGTGAGATTATTTTAATCTAAAAAAAAATTGTGTGCTCGATTTACATAAAATTCACAAGAATCTAGTTTATTTAATTTTAAATACAATAAGATCAATTTTTTTCCTGAATAAGAAAAACCCAAAATATGTAAGTTAAATCCATTTTATAAAAACTAACATAAATAGTAGTCTTTAATTAAAATAATTCACGTACAGTTATGTATGTTTTATACCAAGAAAATATCATATAAGATAAAAAAAATTGTATGTTATAATTAAAATCTAGACATCAAAATATGAACTTTTTTCTGCAAAAATAAAGTTAGATAAATATTAGAATAATTAAAATATTTCCTTTTTTAATAGTATGAATTAAATATGAAAGTATTTGAATTAGATTCCATAAAATTTCTTAATAATGAATTAGTAAAATTAGAAATCTAATTATGGAAAAAGGCGGGAAATCAAAAATTTAGAGGGATGAGGAAATGACACGTGACATGAGAGTTTTTCTTTTATTAATATATATAGAATATAGATGTTTATTAAAGTTGTACTTTAAAATTCAATAAAGGGATATTCTGAACGAGGGACAAAATCTTTTGAACTATTGATATTCTAAAAAATTTAAGAATCAATGGGTATTTTTGGAATAATTATAATTCATTTCTTCTACTTTTATGACATCCTTCCTTATACTCTCTTTATTTTTAAACCCTAAAAAATAGTCAGGGTCCTACCCCCTCCATCTCGGGTGCACTGCAGCCACCACCAACCATCGGCAGTACATTCTCTCACAATACCCTTATAATGTGATATTGTGATGTGCATCCTTTCAATGTGATATTTTTTTTTCTTATATCTAATACTAGTTAATAAACCCATGTATAACATGAGTATAAATTTAAGAATTTAATTCATTAATCTTGTAGGATAATTTATATAATTTATCAAATTTATAATATCTATTTATATAATATAATATAGGGGAAATTGCGCAAAAAACCTCTAGGTTGGATCATTTTTGCAATTAAAACCCCCAACCATTTTTCATTGCACAAAAAACCTCCAACCGGTTAAAACTTTGTAAATTTGGGTTTTTTTCAAAAAATCTGACTTGCAACCGGCTAAGATGACGTGTAAAATTTTTAAATAGATTTTTGCGTAAAAAACCTTCAACTTGTTTAGTTTTTTCAATTAAAACCCCAAATCATTTTTCATTTGATAAAAAACCTCCAACCAACAAAGATAATTAAAATTGAGTCTTCACTTATTGTATTTTGATGACATGGATATTTATTAAAATTTTATTTATTAAAAAAAATTTGTTTCCCAATGAAACCTCCACCCTCTAGGCTAGCGAACTTCACTGCTCTGGCTGATCATATTCAAAAGCTAAAATGGAATATAAATAAACGAAATTGAACATAAATCTGAACCTAAAAATGCAACTCGTGAACACAAAATGAAATCGATTCCATCGGCACAATTGAAGTTAAAATACAAGATTAAACGGCAAAAGTTAATCGAACATACATACATAAAATAAACAACACTGAACATAAAGAGGGGATAGAGTAATCGAAGTTACCGAAGGTAGAGAAGAAGAGAAAAGGTAAATATTATTGTTGGTTAGAGGTGAGAAAAGATTTAGTTAAGGGTTTTAATCAAAAAAGTCACCAATTTCGGGGGTTTTTTATGCAAAAAATTCAGTTTAAGAATTATACATGTAGTGCCACGTAGGCGGCCACGTAAGTTGGGTTTGCCATGTGGACGCCACGTGTATGCCATGTAAGCATAGCAACCTATTATAACCGGTCAAGTCCTAATTTCAAAAGGTTTTACCGGTTAGAGGTCTTTTGTGCAACAAAAAATGATTAGGAGTTTTAATCACAAAAATGGTCCAACTTTAAGGTTTTTTACGCAATTATCCCTATAATATATATGGGGGAAAATTTCGCAAAAACCCATCAAACTACAAGTTTTTTTCGATTAAGTCCCTCAATCAATTTTTATGTCTGATAAGTCCCTTAACCAAATAAAAATCATGAATTTGGTGTTTTTTTCAAGAATAGTTACCGGTGACCTGTTGAGCGGGTTGCAATTGCTGACGTTGATTTTTTAAATCTATGATTTTTTTTCGATTAAGTCCCCCAACTAAATTATTTGTCTTATAATCCCTTAACTAAATTATTTTGTCTTATAAATCCCTCAACTAATTTTTTTTGCCACATAAATCCATTATCTTGATAAAACTCATGTTATTTGTTGTTTTATCAATTTAAGTGATTGTTCAATTGACACTCACGTCACACATAATGCAAAAAAATCAAACAAACTGATAAATTAAAACGATCACTTTTATTGTATAAAGTTTAGTCGGGATGAACTATTAAATATATTAAAAAATTATGGTCTATACAAACATAGGATCGAAATAATCATCATTTATGTTTTTATATCAAACCAACTTATGTTATCCAGAATAACGGACTTTTAAAAAAAATTATTATTTTCAAACAACTATCGTCGTTTAGAAAAAAACTATTATTTTCAAATCAACTTATTTTGGTCTAGACAAACATGACATGCTCTGTCATCGAAATAAACATCGTTGTTGTTAAAAGTTTAAAAAAGTTTCATTTTATTTTATTGAAAAGTTGAAAGGTTTAAGTAGTTCGGGGACTTGCCAGGAAAAAAATGAAATGGGGACTTAATCGAAAAAAATTTATACTTTGATGGTTTTTCCAAAATAGGTTTAAACATGTTAACCTGTTATAACAGGTTAACGGACCAATTTAAAAGGTTTAAGTAGTTTGGGGATTTATCAGAAATAAAATATGAAATGGGGACTTAATCGAAAAAATTTTGTACTTTGATGGTTTTTTGCATAATTTTCCCTATATATAAATATAAATACATAAAAAAGTTATCATTCAAATTCAAATTTGAGTTTTATATTTATTAAAATTTAGATTTGATTAATAATTATTTAAATTAATTATTATATGGATTAATTATAAATTTAAAAATATGAGATCCAAATGGCAGTAGGAGGTGATGCCACGTGACAATAGCAAATGACGACACATGTCAAAATAGTTACTCTTTTAATAGTATTTATAGATAGATTTTTTGAATCGTGATTGGTTAATAATAATCGATGTGATATACATAAAAAGATACATATAGTAAAAAGGATGTGAATAACAACATCATAAAGGGAGGTGATTTGTATACAACATATTTTTGTTATACACAATAACTTTAACTTAAATTACTATTTTATCATCGATTACATTTTTATCATGTTTGTCTTGTACCTCCAAAAATAAAAGTAATTTTGTTGATATTAAACAAGAATGTTATTTACGACAAAATGTGTTACGTACAAATAATCTCCCTTTCGAAAAAAAAAAATTGTATATCCCTACGTACACACATCACATAACTTTAAATATAGACTAAATTACATAAATGGTCCCTGTGGTTTATATGAAATTACGGTTTTGGTCCCTGAAAGAATTTTATTACACCACTAGTCCCTAAAATTGAAAAGTTGTAACATTTTGGTCCCTGAAACTAACGACGGTTAACTTGAGCCGTTAGTTTCAGGGGCATTTTCGTCCTTTTGAATTTCAGGGACCATTTATGTACATATCATACTTTCAGGGACCAAAATGTTACTTTCTTTTTATAATTTAATTTAGTTTTCATAGTTTTCGTATATATATTTAGTATTTCTTTTTATAAATTAATTATCCAAATATAACATTTTATTTTTTATTCCTTTTGTTTTAATTATTAATTTTTATTTGTATTTTTATTGTTATTGTTAAGATTAGTTTTTTTTTTTTGTGTATTAACATAATTGTTTATTTAATATTATATATGATATACATGGTTCATTTTTTTAATTATTTATTAAGAATCCAAATCTTTCTCTGTTCTTTTTTTATTTAAGAAAAATAAAAACTAGTTGTAGTTTTTTTTTCGTTCGGAAAATCTAAAATCGACATGAATTATTTCTTTCTCCATTCAAAAGAGTTCAAAATGAGGACGTGTGGAAAAAAAATAAAATTAAAATGGTTCGTAGTTTCTTCATTGCAAATAGTTAATAAATTTTTTATTTTTAATTTGTCTGAAAAAATCAAGAACTGGAATGGTTAATCGCTTTTTAGTAATAAAAAAAATTAAATTCCGAATGATTTGTTGTTTTTTATTAAAAAAATCAAAGTTTTATTGATTTTTTATCTACGCTTAATTAAAAATAAGAATGATTTTTTTGTTTGAAAAAAATCAAGAATTGTAATGGTTTATCGCTTTTTAGTAAAAAAAAATAAAAATAAATTAAGGATGGTTATTTTTTTATTTTAATTTTTTGATCAAAAAACGATGAATCATTATGATATTTGATCTTTTCAAACAAAAAACCATTCGGATTTTTAATTAAACGTAGATAAAAAAATCAATAAAACTTCAATTTTTTCAATCAAAACAAAAAACCATTCGAAATTAAATTTTTTTTACTAAAAAGCGATTAACCATTCGAATTCTTGATTTTTTCAAACCATTTAAAATTAAATTTTTTATCAAGTATTTGCAATGAAGAAACTACGAACCATTTTGATTATATTTTTTTTTCTAAACGAAAAAAAGCTTCAACACGTCCTTATTTTGAATTTTTTGAATGGATAAAAGAAATAAATCATTTCGATTTTAGATTTTCCGAACGAAAAAAGTTACAACTAGTTTTTATTTTCTTAAATGTTAAAGAGAATAGAGAAAGATTTAGATTCTCAATAAATAATTGAAAAAAATGAACCATGTATATCATATATAATCTTAAATAAATAATTATAGTATTACATAAAAAAAGCTAACCTTAAGAATAACAATAAACATACAAATAAAAATTAATAATTAAAATAAAAGGAATAAAAAATAAAATGTTATAAATGGATAATTAATTTATAAAAAGAAAGAAATAATATATATATATATATATATATATATATATATATATATATATATATATATATATATATATATATATATATATATATATATATATATATACTATGAAAACTATGAAAATTAAATTAAATTATAGAAAGAAAGTAATATTTTGGTCCCTGAAAGTATGATATGTACATAAATGGTCTCTGAAATTCAAAAGGACGAAAATGCCCGTGAAACTAACGGCTCAAGTTAACCGCCGTTAGTTTCAGGGACCAAAATGTTACAACTTTGCGATTTTAAGGACTAGTGGTTTAATTAAAATTTTTCAGAAACCAAAACCGTAATTTCATATAAACTACAGGGACAATTTATGTAATTTAATCTTAAATCTATCTATACTATTAAAAGAGTAACTATACTCAATTCTGGTGAAACCATGTGTCATCACCATGAATCGACACGTGACATTTATAGGTTTTAAAAATAATAAAGAAATTTAATTATATCTATCCAAATCTAATATCATCTACTTTTGAATTCAAATCAAATCAAATAAAATCTAATACTCTACTAACTGATTAATTATAATATAATATAATAAAAGTTTTAAAAAATATAAGAAAACAATTACTATTCATGTATATCTACAAATATATATATTTAATAGGTCATAATAAATAATAATATATATACTTTTTGTTTAAAAAAATAATATTTATACATTTACATTTTAATTCATTATATTTTATATATATTAAAAATATCCGCGTAATACACGGGTAATAAACTAGTATATTATCATAGTAATTTTAATAGCACCCAATATGGACCACTATTTTTATCTTATGCGGCGAAAAAAGTAATCATTTTCCACGTGCGACAACATGATTGGTTGAGTACCCAATCCTTTTGCAAGCTCGATATTTGATACTTTTCTGTCAATCAGTCAATTTTTTAGACAACCCCCACCCACAACATCCATATTTCATTATTATTTTTTATTTTTTTATTTTTACTTTCAACATTTATGAGCGAATCAATCCAATCTTTGCACCGATTTCCCAGACTCAAATTGAAAATTGTTGGGTCTAGGGTTTCATTTTAATAATCGTAGGTGAGAGTTTTATCAAAAATCAACATCAAATGGATCCTTTTGAGGATACTAATTGGGATCTGTTCGATTACAACAGTCTCATCAACGATGTCGCATCCACCGATCTTTATTGGGGTGACCAGAGGTGACTGATTTTCTATTGGTTTTTAAAAGTGTCTTTTTTTCTTTAAACAGGTTCTGAATTTTGATTGTTTTTGTTGTAAAATCTTTGGTGACCAGAGGTAGCTAGTTATTATTTATGGTATTGTGGGAAGAACAATGAGGATTTCAGCATATTTGTTTATGAATTCGGATTCTAGGGTTGAAATGTTGCTGATGAGTAAATTACTGATTGTACTAGGTTTAGATGTGTTCTTCCCTTTGTATTTTATGATGTATGCAAAGAGTAAAATGTTTGTTGTTGTGGGAAATAGTTGATTTGTAATCTTTCTAAGTCTTGCTGTTTTCAGATAGATTTAATATAAAACATATGTTAGAACTTTAGCGTTGGGAAGATTGTACATAAAATAACTCTACATTCATTCGAATTTTATTACAGAAGAATACTTTTAAATCAGGTATAAAAAATCTGTCTTGTAAGTTTTATAAATCAAACAAGAGACCCGGTTACCCAGAGTAGATATTGGCTTATAGTGACCGTGTCCCTTATTTGATCATAAACTTATAACAACGGAAATTAATAGACATTGCCATATAGGTAAAGTGTCCCTCATTTGATGATAAACTTATAACATAAGCCCTTGAAATTTGATTTTGAATATACATTCTCTAAAAATAGATTTTGACTGAAAGCTATGATTAAAATTGAGTTATTTGTCATTGCAGTGCTGGATGTGCTGCAGTCCAAGTCCAAGTTGATGCTTCCCTTGCACCACCAGAGGAGTTTGCGGAGAAAGAATGCACACGAAAGAGGTATTGCTATTTTAGTTTGAAGTTTGAACATACTCTGATCCACTTATGTAAAAGTGTAAAACTCAACTAGAATACAAAAAAAACGACATAGGAAAAGCGAGAGCGTAGTTGATAATATAATACCAAAAAAGATTTTCTCATACTTTGCTCATTTGTCTGAAAGTAAATGTTGTACTTCCCGTTTAGGTTCTCTCGTATTATCAATTAGCTTTGTAAAAAATTTAACTCGGTCTACAAGGATGCTATCTTTCTATATCGATACTAAAAGTACAAATTTACCTAAAGGCATTACATTTGTTTGATAGCAAACAAGATAAAATGGAATATAACAAAGCATAAGCTTACAAGTTTGGTGTCTAAATTAGGAGTTTAGGACTCATCAATTTTTTCAAGGTAACACAACAAAGGACAAAGTTACAAGTTAGCCAGTGCTGAAAAAAAAAATGAAATAGACATGCTATCTTTCTATATAGAAAGTAAGTCTTGAGGAATGTTGGTATCACATCTTAACAAAAGAGATTATATCTTGGCTGCAAAATTTTTTTTAAAAAAAAACCAATTTTATGTATGTGAAATTGTGAAATTTGTTTTCTTAATTATTTATGACCTTGCATATATAAAATGTAGGTTCCTATGACTCTGTGTGATTAATGTCCCCATGATCCGCTTACCTTGCAAATTAAGAGAACTTAGTAGAAAGTTGACATTAAATAATGCCTATGCACTTAGTGCATCAAGTGTTTATAGACATGGCAAATATGTGGGTTTAGTTGCGTCATAAGGGTGGCTTAGCAATTGAGACCTAGTATTCTCCAAAGGAGGTACTGAGTTGGTTTCAACTCCTTGAGGCATGCCTTACAGAAAAATGTATGCAGGTTTGGTTGATTAATGTAATGTGTCAAATAGTCCAGGCAAATGGGGTCAGAATGGAAATGGATGGTTGGGTTGAAAAAAATCAGGTCAGGTTGACTGTTAACTCCCCTTTTTCAATTGTTTTGAACCTTATAAAAAACCAATATATTAATGGCTGATATCTAATTTCATGTAAGCTATGCTCGTGTATATGTTATCCCTATGTTATGACTTAATTAGTTTTCATCCCGCAACTTCACAATTTGGCTTTGCACTTTTGTTTGTATCCTGTCATTCCTATGCAAAAAATCAAATGGTATTTCTTTGCTGTTATTAATCATAAAAATGTTGTTGCTTCATACCGTATGATGACATAACAGGGGACGAAGTAACTCGTGTAGCAGGGCAGAGAATAAAGCATGTCGTGAGAGGCAAAGAAGGGAAAAATTGAATGACAGGTGACCATGCTCTTGATTTAATTTCCTTAACAGCTCTTCTCCTCCACCCTCCCCCCAACAAGAAATATCATTATTTACTCTAGGCCTTGAGGTGCTTGTAGAATATAGACAAGCAAAAACCTATAGTTTTGTTGTTAAACAATTTTTCACAATGAAATTTTTTGCATCTGAACATCAAAGAAATACTCATATCTGGTATTCTTTTATTCAACCATGTTGTTATTTATGGTTTAAAAATAATAAAATATTATTTTTATTTTCAGGTTCTTGGAATTGAGCTCTGCTTTGGAACCTGATAGGCCTGCCACCACTGATAAATTGGCTATACTTGGAGATGCTATCCGAGTTCTGAATCAGCTAAAATCTGAATCTCAGGATTGCAAAGAGATGAACGATAAGCTACTAGAAGAGATTAAAGGATTAAAGGTTGGTATTATGTTATTTAACCAAGTAGATGCATCGGTGTACATTTATATACACATGAGTGTATATGGTGTGAGGTCCTGAATATACTTGCTATTAATAGTAGTTTTATTTTAAGAATTTTTCTAATTATTTCATAAGAAATATTTCAAAACCTGCTTCTGTTATGACTTGCTAATACTCTAAAACTGACAGGCAGAGAAGAATGAACTTCGTGAAGAAAAAGTTGTTTTGAAAGCTGAAAAAGCAAAATTGGAGCAACAGGTCAAAGCCATGACTAATCTCCAGTCTCCTGGATTTATGACACCTCATGCAGCTGCATATCATCAGGCTGGAGTGAGCAAGATGCCCATTTTTCCAGGCTACAGTTACGTACCAGTGTGGCAGTACTTACCGCAATCTGCACGTGATACATCTCATGATCACGAGCTGAGGCCACCCGCAGCTTAAAATGTTAGAAAAGGCCAGGACAACCAACGAGAAAATTATGGCCTCGTTGTAGTTTGTAAATAGAACTTCTTAGTTGGATTTTTGTGTTTTTATCTTTCTGCACTTTCGCTATTTTAAATTCTAGAGACGAATAGAGTTTACAGTAGAAATAAAACCCTTCATTATTTCATCATTCCTCCTCTTAAAATGTTTATATTCCTTTATAGAATTATAGTTTGTTGTCTCTCTATGCATTCCGAGCTATTGATGCAAGAAAGAAGCCAACGATCACAGTCACTTTACGACTATATTTGATGACTCACACATGCACTTATACCAACCTGTCTTCGATTATTAATTTATTAACCGCAAAAAAAACATGGAGAGCGCATAAACATTATTAGTATTTTATAGATTGTTGACTGTAAGTCAATGAGTATGCGAAGAACTAACCTATATATACCTCTCTATATTGACCAACAATGATGATGAAAGAAGTTAGTTTATGTATGTGTCTCCTTATCAAAATGACTCATGTTAGACTATGCACCTCCAAGATCAAACACCAATGGGGTTTAGCCTATTTGGTAAGAGGGGTAATATGTAAGTGAGAGGTCACGTGTTCGACCCCCGTCGGAGTCAAGTTGAAATTTATGTTGAAAAAGTAAGTGTTGGGGCAAAAGAGTAGTTTAGGAGTAGGAGTAACATAGTTTACCGTTCAAAAAAAAAAAAAACCTCCAAGATCAAACAAACAATTATATCTTTAATGACCAACTATTTTTTATGATTAGAATAAAAATAAATATACTGTCATTTTTTAAAGGCAGAATTTTATTACCACAACAAAGAAAACAGAGTGCAAAAGATTCGCAAGTCACAGTCAACATGAAGCAAAGAACAACGAGGAAACAACCAACTACTCTATTGTCCTTAGGAGACAAACATCAAAGAAAAACAAAGTACGATATATCCCATTGAATTAAGAAATTGGATCTCTTGGAACTGGTCAAGGAGATGAACCCACAAGAACGCTATTCAATTTAAGGATGAATACACCACTCGGACCAAGACATGCTGAAATCTTTGGATCTAGCCAAAATTCAGTTAAAAGAGAGTAACTGAATTTCGAAGAACATTTTAGCAAAGGATAATCCCCCTCCCCCATGAAAGTAGCTTTGTTTTGCGATGACCAAATCAATAGATAGATACCCGCCTAACTGCTTGTCAAAGAGGTCCAAGATAGAGTAAGATAGTTTACCGTTCAAAAAAAAAAAAAAAACCTCCAAGATCAAACAAACAATTATATCTTTAATGACCAACTATTTTTTATGATTAGAATAAAAATAAATATACTGTCATTTTTTAAAGGCAGAATTTTATTACCACAACAAAGAAAACAGAGTGCAAAAGATTCGCAAGTCACAGTCAACATGAAGCAAAGAACAACGAGGAAACAACCAACTACTCTATTGTCCTTACGAGACAAACATCAAAGAAAAACAAAGTACGATATATCCCATTGAATTAAGAAATTGGATCTCTTGGAACTGGTCAAGGAGATGAACCCACAAGAACGCTATTCAATTTAAGGATGAATACACCACTCGGACCAAGACATGCTGAAATCTTTGGATCTAGCCAAAATTCAGTTAAAAGAGAGTAACTGAATTTCGAAGAACATTTTAGCAAAGGATAATCCCCCTCCCCCATGAAAGTAGCTTTGTTTTGCGATGACCAAATCAATAGATAGATACCCGCCTAACTGCTTGTCAAAGAGGTCCAAGATAGAGTAAGATAGTTTACCGTTCAAAAAAAAAAAAAAACCTCCAAGATCAAACAAACAATTATATCTTTAATGACCAACTATTTTTTATGATTAGAATAAAAATAAATATACTGTCATTTTTTAAAGGCAGAATTTTATTACCACAACAAAGAAAACAGAGTGCAAAAGATTCGCAAGTCACAGTCAACATGAAGCAAAGAACAACGAGGAAACAACCAACTACTCTATTGTCCTTACGAGACAAACATCAAAGAAAAACAAAGTACGATATATCCCATTGAATTAAGAAATTGGATCTCTTGGAACTGGTCAAGGAGATGAACCCACAAGAACGCTATTCAATTTAAGGATGAATACACCACTCGGACCAAGACATGCTGAAATCTTTGGATCTAGCCAAAATTCAGTTAAAAGAGAGTAACTGAATTTCGAAGAACATTTTAGCAAAGGATAATCCCCCTCCCCCATGAAAGTAGCTTTGTTTTGCGATGACCAAATCAATAGATAGATACCCGCCTAACTGCTTGTCAAAGAGGTCCAAGATAGAGTAAGATAGTTTACCGTTCAAAAAAAAAAAAAAAACCTCCAAGATCAAACAAACAATTATATCTTTAATGACCAACTATTTTTTATGATTAGAATAAAAATAAATATACTGTCATTTTTTAAAGGCAGAATTTTATTACCACAACAAAGAAAACAGAGTGCAAAAGATTCGCAAGTCACAGTCAACATGAAGCAAAGAACAACGAGGAAACAACCAACTACTCTATTGTCCTTACGAGACAAACATCAAAGAAAAACAAAGTACGATATATCCCATTGAATTAAGAAATTGGATCTCTTGGAACTGGTCAAGGAGATGAACCCACAAGAACGCTATTCAATTTAAGGATGAATACACCACTCGGACCAAGACATGCTGAAATCTTTGGATCTAGCCAAAATTCAGTTAAAAGAGAGTAACTGAATTTCGAAGAACATTTTAGCAAAGGATAATCCCCCTCCCCCATGAAAGTAGCTTTGTTTTGCGATGACCAAATCAATAGATAGATACCCGCCTAACTGCTTGTCAAAGAGGTCCAAGATAGAGCATGCACCGTCATGCGTGCACATATCTTCTACTACATAAACCACCATTTGAAGACGTTTTGCCAGATATTCAAGCTTTTCGAACATTGAACCAAGTAATGATCCACTGTTTCAACATGTCAAGCAACAGTAATTCTACGAAAAGGATATATTAAGCCGATAATAAGAAATGAAAACTAACATTTGCTAATTTTAAATCAGAACGAGACAAAAAAAGTCCTTGGAGACTAGAAGGTGTTTGACTGTACGTACGTTCTGAAGGGGTGTGTTACCATGTAACTAGGTGTTCAATGAGTGCGTTTCCAACTGATGCACCAATTTGTTGCTTCTCAAATTAAAGTTGCATTTTGAATGAAAAAAAAGTTATTGGGACACAAAAAAGGATGGTGCCTAAAACATTAGTGAACAATTCAAACATGTTTAAAGCAGTATAGCTTAATTTCAAACAACCCTAAATGCATGAAACATTAGTGAACAACAATTCACGGTTGTTACTATAAAATTGAAGTGAAGTTGAAAAGGATGGTGCATAATATATTAATATAAAGAGAAAGGATCAAAATTGGTAGTTAGCTTATACTTGTGGGACCATTTTTGTTTCCGATGATAAATATTCAAATGTGAGCAATATACGTAAATCGAAAGTAAAGGGACTAAAAGTGAAACACATATATTAGTCTACGGGGCAATGATGTAAACATCTAAAACCCCATATCAAGCCAATGTCCTCGCCCCCGCACGTCTTCATTCTTGGCGGCGACGATTTGTAGTTTCTAGGGCACAAAAACGCAGAGGAGTTCAGATCAAGACCTGAACGAGAGATTTCGCCTTCAAATTAACATAATCAAGCTAGGGTTCTTGTTCAATTCGAATTCACCATGGCTCGTAACGAAGAGAAAGCGCAGTCTATGCTCAACAGGTTCATCACCATGAAAAATGAAGAGAAGAAGAAACCTAAAGAGCGCCGTCCTTTCTTAGCCTCCGAATGCCGGGACTTGGCTGACGCAGACAAGTGGCGCCAGCAAATCATGCGTGAAATCGGTCGTAAAGTTGCTGAAATCCAAAACGAGGGTTTGGGCGAACACCGTCTACGTGATCTGAATGACGAGATCAACAAGTTAATTCGCGAAAAAGGGCACTGGGAACGGCGAATTGTTGAGTTAGGTGGGCCTAATTACACGAAGTATTCGGCTAAAATGACTGATTTGGAAGGGAATATAGTTGACGTTCCAAACCCTAGCGGGCGTGGACCGGGGTATCGGTATTTTGGTGCTGCGAAGAAGCTGCCTGGTGTGAAGGAGCTGTTTGAGAAGCCACCAGAGTTGAGGAAACGGAAGAGTAGGTATGATATATACAAGAGGATTGATGCCAGTTATTATGGTTATAGAGATGATGAAGACGGGGTTTTGGAGAAAGTGGAAGGCCCAGCTGAGGAAAGGATGAGGGCGGAGGCGGTGGCTGAGTGGATGAGAATGGAGGAGATTAAGAAAGAGGCGAGGAGGGCGGTGAAGAGCGGGGAAGTGGCGGAGGTTGGTGGGGCAGCGAAGATGATATTGTACGAAGAAGAAGAGGATGTGGTCGAGGAGGAGAGGAGGGAGAGGGAGTTAGAGGAAAAAGAGAAGGAGAAAGAATTTGTGGTGCATGTGCCATTGCCTGATGAGAAGGAGATTGAGAGGATGGTGTTGGAGAAGAAAAAGATGGAATTGTTGAGCAAGTATGCTAGTGAGGATCTATTAGAGGAACAGGTTGAAGCTAAGGCAATGCTCAATATACAGCGGTAGCTTGATATGGTTTCTTTTCAAAATGCTATTTCAGGTATTTAGATTCTGATTGGATGATATCTTTATGCTTTTGTGTATGATTATAAGGTCCATTTTCAGTTTTCACTACTGTTGCTATCGACCTATCATTGCCTATCTTCTCTAACTAATATGGATTAATAATCAGAAATTCTGTGAATTTAATCTCATGAGAAAATGAGATGTTTGTTTGACTTTATGATGCCAGTATCCTGAATTGACATATTACTGACTGCAACCTGGTTGATAGGACGTTTGTTTTAAGAACAAGAATATGCCCCCATTAATGGTTTCTCAAGAATCCTGATTTCAGTGGATGCTACATTGTTGAGTAGCACTTTCAAGAGATTTGAATATTAATGTGCAGGAACAATGAGAAGTAGCACAGAAACATACTGCTGCATAGCTCTCCAGGTAGTTCCCCCTTCCCAGTAGACCTGCTGGAATCAGGATCAAGCTGAATCATATGAAGAAGAAGAATCATCTTGCGGATCCATGAATCTGAAATCTAAACCTGCACCATATAATATATGAAGTTTATATGTGTGAACAAACTTTGGAGAAATATATCAATTCAGTTTATGAAAGTTTGGTCAGCATAGTATTAATTCATGTCAGAACTCGATGTATTTTTCCAATTTTTGTGTCTCTAAATCGAAGCAAATAAACAGAAAGTTATCATAACAAGTCTTTATATGGTGAAACAGAAACCAAGCTGTACATAGTATTGAACCAAGCTTTCAACCAGCCTTTAGCAAGGCAAATAGAAACCAAGAAGAAGGTTATTCATATTAGTTGGTGCACAGGTCTACCATCCGCGTGAACGTCAGGACTAAGTAATACTAAAGGTCTAGAAAATCATAGAACAGATCCAATACGTGCACCATTTATAGATAACCGAAAATCAGGCATGCAAAGGCGAAGAGACTAGTGAAGACAAACCTGTGCAAGTCTGCAAGATATAATGATGCACAATTCTTATGAAATTGCAGAAGACAAAGATGGAGAATCACTGAAATAGTTTGCAACTCGGTAAAAGATGAAGTAAGCTAGCAACAACATAGGGACTGCCGGACTGTGCATCATCATTTACGCCGGTTGATTGGAGAACCACATGGTGAATGAAGTTTTCCTTGGTTGAAAAACTGGAATAGCCAATGAATTGAAGACAAGAAAGGCGCAAAATTGTGCGAGAGGAAAACATGATTTCTTGGGATTTAAAAGGGGTAGCATGTGCGTTGCACATGACTGGTTCTATCTATTCACCTGTTTCTAAAAGGGGTTTTCCTTGACTCTTCAGTGAATCGAATCCGAGAAACACACTATTTTCCTGCTCTTTTCATAGAAATGAGAAGTGGGAATGGGAATCCAAAATCCACTCATTGTTTCCATTCTCTACATCAACCAAACAAGGAATAGTGACAGTGTTTGGTATGATGATATAGAGGAAAAGGGTCTATTCCATTGGACTGAAAAAGAGCAATTTGTTTGTTAAATGGAATGCACCATTTCTCAACAAACATGACAACTTGTCTTAGTGTGCCCATATTAGTGCAAACTTTGGAAGTAAAAGACTTTGTTCCTGATGTATCATCATCATTCTATCGTATCCATAAAACAAACTTTAACTAAAGAATTTAGGCATTCTTATCTCATCTGTATCCAACTAATTCAACCAATGTCTCTTGGATTTATTGTATTTGTGATTAATAATCTGGGAATAAAATCAACTTAGCACATGCACTTCTCTCTTGCATTCCCGAAGCACCTGATTCTCGCAGTTTTCTACTAGTTACATTTTGAGGCCGGACAATCTCCATACAGTCTGCAAGTGAAATTAGCATATTTTATGGTCATGATATGGGCTTCATAGGTGCATGACACTGTTATATGGATTCAGAACCATAATTATGTTGCTTTTTGAGTAGGTGATGATGATAGCCTTTAAATTCAAATTCCAATCTAATCGGATGGGGGTACCAGCAAAACAATAATAGACCTAGTACCTCTCTTTTATGAGGTGTAGAAGGGAAGAGGAGACGATTTTCGGATATCCGAAATTTTAGATTATCCAAAATCAGATATCGGATTATACGAATATTCTAAGTTTTAATTAAACTTTAAATTATAAAATCAATTCGAATATATAAAATATAAATCTATATAACTATTAACATGTAAAAAGTGACTGTGTAACAAACAAAAGATACATTTAAACTTAGAACAACAAACATTTAAACGAGTTATAAATATGTTAAGGCTATATTATACACTTAAAATTAAAGAACATAAATATTGTAAACTAAAAAATGTTTGGCAAAAAAGTTCAGGAAAATAAAAAAAATTGATTTCGGGTTTTCGTATAATCCGGAAATCCATATCCTAATCCGAAATCGGATTTTCGGACTGGACTCTCGGATTCAGATATTTTTGAACACCCTTATTGTTACCCATCGATCCACTCTCAGAGTCACAGGTTTAGTGTTTTTTGTAAACATCAATAGATGTTTGTATGTTATTATGTCTTCGTCAAAGCATATAATTTGAGGTCAAACAACCATTTTTTGCTTCATACACCACTAATGATGTCTCTCCTGCTTTGTATGTGACACATCATGCACAAATTTATTTAAAAAGGTACTTCCGTAAATATGAATTGTTTGGATAAACGGTTTAACACATATCACATTTGACATCACAAATTGATGCCATCCATTTTTGGTTGGAGATGATTCGTACAGCACATTTTGTTTCTCAATTAAACAGGGATTTGATAAAGCAGGAAACAAATCCAACCAAAAAAATTGAATGGCATCGGTTTGTGGTGTCAAACGTGGTACGTGTTAATCTAAACAATTCATATTTAGTGTACCTTCTACATAAATTTGTCTATGATGTGTCACATAGAAAACAGTAGACACATCATTAGTGGTGTATGAAGTAAAAATGGCGGTATTATATGCTTTGACGAAGACATCACATACAATGACATCTATCAATGTTTACCATAAAGACTAAAACTGAGAGTGGATTGATGGGTAACAACATGAGCAAAACGCTGCAGTTATTGATGTCAGAAACATTAAACTTGACAAAAAACCCAACACAATAAAATAAACAAGTTTAATGTCTTCTTCCCTTTTACACCTCATTAAAGAGAGGTACTCAGGGCATGTTTGTTTACCGAATCATTTTACATTTGAATGACTTCTTAATGATTCCGTTAAAAAGTAAACAAACACCTCTCAGTCTATTACTGTTTTGCTATTACTGTTTCACTATTACTGTTTTTCTGGTACCCCCATCCGATTAGAAGTTGTGGCATGATTGGAATTGGAATTCAAAGGATATCATCATCATCTACACAAAAAAATTGAATGGCATCTGTTTGTGATGTCAAATGTGGTACATGTTAATCCAAACAATTCATATTTACAAAAGTACCTTCTAAATAAATTTATCCATACAAAGCCAATGTCTGGATTCGATATAGATATCATTAACGATCTGTCTCATCGGAGGATCTTGGTTTGTTAATACGGTTGACATTTTACAGCCAGGCACATTCGGAGCTCAACTACTAGGTACATGATTCAGTAGTTTCATTTTACAACAGTTGACTTATTATACCCAACAATGATGCTAAGGTTAGTCACAAGGATGTGAAGAATTTGCCTGTTTTTATTTCCAGCTTTCTTGGAAAATCTTTTCATTTTTGTGGTTTTCTATTTTCCAACTTCACACTACTCTTGGAAAACCGGTTAAGAGATTTTGGTGTTTTTCACTTTTTGACGAAAACACAGGGATTTCTACCATAACCCCAAATACGTCGCTCTCAAATTTGTTGCGTGACATCTGCTGATAAGGATCTCATTACCGAGCCCAATTCCGTGGATGAACAACCCAATAAACCCAACAAATGGATTGTTTACTGAGTTGTTATTTTGTTAAGGGGGAATCTAAATAGGGAGGATAGTAATGCATGTGATTTTATCTTCTTCCTTTTATAGAATTGTAATCGGCTCTTGAGAGCTTGGGCGGGAAGTCTTACATGGAGCTTCTCTGATTTTATCCTTTCATTCAAATTCCAACCATTTAGCCATTATTCATTTCATTATTCTTATCAATTGCTTCCATTGTCGGGAATAGAATCCGGGTTTCCTAGGTGAAAGTCAAATATCAATTGGTTCCATTATCGGGATACGAAAAAATGGGTCAACCAGAAGCACCATCAATGACTATAAGGTTGCAGAGAAGATACAAAACCTTCTTGTTGATGTGAGTGATCTCAAAATCTGTCTCCTCCATGAAGGAGGTTCTCAATGGATTGCGTGATACAACTTAGAAGATGATGTCAGGATTTTGTATGTAGCAAGGTTCTCAATGGATTGCGTGATTTTGTTACCGGAGAGATCGAAGAAATGCTTACTGATGGTGAGTGCCAAATCCTTGGAAGTGTGTGGTGGCAATCGATTCTCCTTCAATTGAGCTTAAAACATTGAAGCTAATGGAATAAATGCTTCTTGTTGATACATCTAAAAAAAATTAGCTCGTGCCCTAGGTCTCGAGTTGACTGCTATCGGTTCCGTGGGAATTAGTTTGGGGGATAGAAACCGAGTGTGGGTTACTCACTAGTGTCGAAATGTGTCTGAAATTTGATTCATTCATATGCCAAGTTGATGTGCTTGTCTACGATACGACATTGGGCCGGCCACTAGATTTCATACTTGGTTTTTTTTTTTTTAAAATAACTAGGTAATGTGCTCTTTAATTGGCAGACTCACGAAATTCGATTTTGGCAACATGGCGTGCCAGTGAAACTTCAAAGGAATAAATTCTCCACTTGTGAACCAAACCTCTCTTCGTAATTGTCTAGATGGGCTATTAGTTCAACTCAACGTTGATACTATTGACACTTCTAATCTAGACCCACCCCACAAAAACAGCTTGAAAATCTTTTAGCCAATTACACGTCCTTGTTCCAAGAACCCCAGGGGTCTGCCTCCGGTAACGGCTATCAAATACCTCATTAATCTTTATGAAGGCCAATGGCCAATTTGTGTATGTCGACATCGGTACCTACACTCATAAATACGCAATTCAAAGGGAGGTCAGCGAGATGTTCATACAACGAGATGTTACGAACATGGGTTATACAAGTCAGTAAAAGTTCCTTTTTGTGTTCGTGATATTGGTCAAGAAGAAGGATGCTTCATGGAGGTTATGTATCGACTACCGAGCTCTCAACAAGGTAACTATACTATCCGTGACAAATATCCTATACCTGTAGTTGAGGAACTTTCGGATGAGTTACATGGTTCAAATTTTTTCTCAAAGTCAACCGTAAATCTTTCTTCTATCAAGTTGAAGTTAGACACTCAGATGTAGAAAAATGGCATTTCGGCCTCATGACGGTCACTAAATTTCTTGTTATGCCATTTGGCTTAACAAACGCTCCTGTCACATTTCAAGCACTCAAAAATGAAAATTTTCGTTCACTACTTCATAAGGGGGTGGTCATATATATATATTTTTTTTGACAATATTCTTGTTTACAGTCTAAAGTGGGAGCACCACATCTAGTTGTTGAATTCAGTCTTTCAAGTCCTTCAGTAACATGAATTAGTGGTACATAAGAAGAGAAGCCATTTCGGAATTCGATCAGAGTACCTCGGGCATGTGATTGACAAAAGGGGAGTTTCAATGGACCCATCAAAGTTGAATCAATCATGCATTGGCTAGTTTTGATGAATGTCAAAGGAGTGCAGGTCCAGGTACTATCAGAAGTTTAGTCGTGGATACGGTAAAATTGCACAACCACTTAGGTGCTGTTTGTTTTTTAAGAGGTTGATGTCTGCGGTCTGCGGACTTAGTTGTAGAAATCTGCAGTCTATAGAGATGACCTAAAGGTCTGCAGTTCTTCGCAGACGCGGGCAGACGAAAAAAACAAACGCATTTCCATATAAAACATCTTTCCGTGTATTCGAGTTTGCAGACATAAGAGGTTCGAAGATCTTCTTGGAAAAAACAAACATGGCCTTAGTGATCTCACAAAAAAGGACAACTTAATTAAATTAGGGTCGAAAAGCTCAAGCTGCTTCGGACGAATTAAAGCGACAAATGACTGCTGCCTCGGTTTTAGCACTTCTAGATTTTTCGAAACCTTTCGAAATCGAATATGATGCCTCTGGACAGGGTATAGGGGCTGTTCTTAAGCAAGAGAAAAGACCCATTGCATTTTTTAGTAAAGCTTTAGCTGAGAAAACGCTGACCAAATCAAGTTACAAATAAGAAATAATGGTGTTAGCTTTATCAATTCAACATTGGCGACCGTATCTTCTGCGACATTTCGGTGTTTATACCAATGAGAAGAGTTTAAAGAATTTATTAGGGCAGCGTATAACCACCCCGATCAACAAAATTAGCTGGCAAAATTAATGGGCTATCATTTCTCAGTTTCTTACAAACCTGGAAGTGAGAATCAAGCTGTGCTCTCCAGGATTTACGAGGGATCCAAATAGGATGCAATGATCTCCTTTCCATAGTGGTTGGATGATAATAAACTTACAGAGGGTTTCGAATAAAATGCTCAAAAGATAATTAAAGATCACACTGAACCCCCCCTAAATCTTTTTTCTCATCGAAGGAAAGTTGTATAATAAACATAAACTGGTCCTCCCGGCTTCCTCACCATGGATACCCAAGTTAAAAGAATTTCATTGTAGGCTAAGTGGAGGCCATTCCGGGTTCTCTCGTACCTATAAGCAATTAGTCGCTCATATTTATTGGATCGGTATGACACAATATGTGAAGCAATATGTCCAAGAAAGTTATGTATGTCAGTGTACAAGTCCTCTACTTTAGCTCTTTTTTTTAACAACAGATGTTAGTGGTTAGTTGTTAGCACAATTGTTAGACACCTTGAGGGTGATGACCAAACCCCACACCTCCACCTAAGGAGAAACGCCCCTAGCAAGGCTTGAACCTGAGACCTCAACCAAGGAGAACCCTTCCCACCTTTGGTGGTGACCATTTGATCTACTTTAGCTCCTGTCAGCCTCTTACAACCTATTCCCATTCCTTCAGCCACATGGGAGGATATATCTCTTGACTTCATTACTGGTTTGCCCAAATCAAAAGGTTAAGGTTACGAAGCCATTCTGGTTGTGGTAGATCGCCTCTCCAAATACCATCATTTCATTCCTTTTAAACATCCATACATTGGTCACTCTTTGGCTGATGCGTTTTTGTTAAAGAGGTCATCTGCCTACATGGATTTCCAAAATCTGTTCTCAGCGACGGGGACCCGCTATTTCTAATCAAGTTTTGGCAGGGATCTTTACAAAGCGGGGCAGCAAATTAAAATTCGGCTCCGCCTGAAACCGACGGCAGACTGAAGTGGTAAACAAGATTCTCGAGACATATTTAAGGTGCTTTGCTGCAGACCATCCAAAATTCTACTGGCTTCCATGGGTAGAATTTTGGCATAATGCGACGTACCATATCTCAATTAACACCACATCTTTCGAAATTGTGAATGGCCGGCCCCTCCTAACTTGTTTCGTTATGTTCCTGGTGAAATTCGTTATGCAGTTGTCCAACAGGATCTTCTAACACCGTGAGGAGGCCCTCCGACAGCTTAAGTATAATCTGAATCAGGCTCAAACACAGATGCGAGAGCATCAACAACAGAATAGTAGAGACGAGATGTAAATTTTGAAGTCGGAGAATGGGTGTTCCTTAAGCTTCCTCACCACCGCCAACAATTTGTTAGGGGGGGTTTGTTAACTTTTTTAATTAAAATCTGTCTGTGTTAAGTTAAGTTGATTGTCTGGATTAAGTTGACTGTCTAGATAAAAACAATTATTGTTTGTTTTATATGCTGAATGATTAGTCTGAGTATAATAAAATTACCCATTTACCTTTTATATTATTTTTTAACAACTATTGTCATGCCAAAATAAAGAATCCAAAATCAAATTACCACCAACTCAAAAAAGTAAAAAACTCATATAACATCTTTAGTATAGATTACCAAATATTGCAAATTGTCAAATTACAAATTCAAGAACCCATAATCAAATGAAAGACAACAAATCTAAAATCTTCATGAATTACCAAACCTAAAAGTAATAAACTCATTGTTCTTTGCAAAGAAGAAAAGAATAAGATCATTACAAGGAGATAGGGTTCTTTGCAAAGTAAAGTCATTATCAACTGTCCATTTGCCACACAACCCAAAAGCTTATTACAGTACAATATATCCACTTCAAACCATCACGAGTAGAACACAGACACAAGAATAAGGAACATAATCCAGAGAAACACGTGCAACAATGCGAAGTAGGTGGAAATCGACTCCTTCCCCCACAATCAAATTCAATCGTTTCCCCCTAAAATCAAACCTTACCGAATGCTAGCCACAAAAATCAGTTTCTTTCTCGTCATAAAGAAGTGGACGGTGGTACTTCTTGCCGATCTTAAAGAGATGGCTGCCCCAAAAAAATGGTGGTTCGAAGAAATCCATGGTGAAAAATTTCTTGCCAAATTTTTGTTGAGACTTGCCAGAGAATCCGATTTGGTTGGGATATGATGACTTGCGGAGGAAGAAGGAAGACAGGGTGATGACGGTGAGAGACAATAGTGGAGATGATGGTTCAAGATAGGGATGTAAACGGTTCCGGAACCGGACCAAACCGAACCGGAACCGATTTAACCGAAACCGAAAATTGAAGATTGTAAGAACCGATAACCGAACCAATAATTGTAACACGGTTCCGGTTCCGGTTCGGTTATGGTACGGGTATTTCGGGTATGGAACCGATTAGAACCAAAATTTGCAAATATATATATATATATTATAACAAGATATAAACAAAAAAACACGATTAACGTTTTATTATACTTTTGCAAAAAAAAATATTTTTGTTATGAATGTCAACGTGAAGTATGGATTTTCAACCTGAACAATTCCTAATGGATTTTCAAATCTAGATTGCTTTTGGTTAACGTTTTATTGAATGTAAATCTTGATAAAATATCATTCTGAATTACTTCTTTAAATATAGTGATATATTCTTAATTATTGATTGTATTTTAAAAATAACTTGCTTTTAGAACAAAGTGGATTTGATCGATGCAATTAATTCTTCCAAGTGTTAGGTATGGTGAGGATTGAGGAAGACAACCATCAGATAATCTTTTGTTTTTCACAATTCCCCATCATGGATTTTTAAATTTTCTTGGTATCCATGCCATGGACTTTTCGAATTCTTGGTTCCATACCCGATATAACCGAAACCCGCAGAACCGTTAACCGAATAACCGATAACCGAAAATTAAAAATTATAAGAACCGATAACCGAACCGAATACTAAAAATCGGTTCCAATCGGTTCTGGTTCCGGTTTCGGTTTCGGTTCGGTTCGGTTTTCCGGTCATTCCACACATCCCTAGTTCAAGATGAGGGAAGAAGAGAGGGGTATTTGTGGAATAAAGATAGCTGAATGTGGAGCAGTCTTCTTTTTAGGCTTAATCAACCGTCTGACTCACCACTGAATCAAAAAAGTTAGAAAAAAACACAATGTAACACCCGACCAAATAAGCCATATAATCCAATAAGTTCATTAAGTTACAAACAAACAACCCCTAGTCGGTGAATTAATCAGAAATTGACAGCCGGATATTATGGTCCTTTCCTCATTGTTGCGAAGGTTGGACAAGTGGCTTACCGTCTTAAGCTTTCGGACTCAGCGAAGATTCATCCGGTGTTTCATGTTTCGCTTTTGAAACGGGCCGTTGGGAATGTTACCATTGAGCCAGACCTCCCTTAAGGATTGTATGTCTACTCCAGCTTTGCTCAAACACCATAGAAGTGTTTAGCAACACGAGTTATTTCAAAAAAGGAGCTCAAGTCCAGCAATGGCTCATCTAAATGAAGATATTAATATAACATTATACTAGTCTCTAGTTATCCTTTCAATTAAATTCCAACCATTCAGCCATTATTCATTGATTTTTATTTCAGTATTCTTATCATCTACAACGTTTCCTTCATCTGAAGCTTTGTCGATCACCATCTTCTGCATTGATCTTCATCTTCTATGTTGATCTCCTTCTTCCTCTGAAGGTTCATCGATATGATTTCTTTTTTCATATGAAGGTTCATCGGCGATTTCTTCATGGTGCTACAGATTGCCGAAGATTCGTCTGAACGTAAGTGAATTATCTTGAAATATGCTTGTAATCGAGATAATTCGCTTCAAATCCAAACAAATAGTTTGAAATCGACATAATATGCAATGGATGTTGGGAAAATGGTCCCTAAAACACTAATAAACTTGCACAGGAATTTTCACAGGATCGAAATAATCAAACTAATATTCTTTTATTGATCAAACTGAATTCACACACTACAATATTGATACATGGTTCCTATTTATACAAGTCTAAGAGGTGCGACGAAAGGTTGCAACTCTTCATGGAACCCTTTCACGAACGGTTATGTCTTTTCGAATAGACACACCCTTTCGGTTTTAACTAAGTGCTATTTTGGTCCTTGCACTTTCTATACTTACATAAACAATACAATACTTAAAGTATTTACATAATAAATCCTATACTTTATGTTTTTTGTCATTATTTCCAACAATGGACATGCTTGAAATTTCTTGTATTCTGCCACAAATGAAGATAATATTTCATTTCTTGAATGCCGCTTGAAAATAAAACCTTTTGTGTGTTGATATGCTAGAAATATTACTGAAATGTGATTGAAATCCATCTCATTCTTATTATTTTTCCGATTTTGTTGAAAAGAAAGATTGGTGAAACATCATTGCAAATATAACATTAGACTAGTCTCTAATCATCAAAGCTTTTCCATCGTATCAAATGATCATGATATTACAAAACGTGTACTTATAATATATATTCACACTTGGTTAACCAAAAGATTACAAAAATATATAACTTTGTCGATAAAAACATATTCACTATTTCCGACCCAAAACAAACCAATGCATGCACCAACATATACCAAAGGAGTCCTTATTAGTTCAAGTCTTGACTTCTTATAAAGTTGGCGAATATTATATTATTATACAGACACACTGCACACAAGTCAAATTTATATACAAACACACTACATAGGGAGATGTGGTTGCGGCCGAGGATTCACAATCATATAGGCCAGTTGCAGCCTGCAATGGGAGTTCTGAACCACCGGTCTTGATTGTGACAGACAGAAATAAGAGACAAATATGGAATGTTTCTGCAGCTTTGTCAAGACCAAGGGTTTGGTCATTTTGAGCTATAGAAACTGGTTATAAGGCTATAACATTTCCAAAACATGGCCAATTTGTACCAAAACAACACTTATGACCTTTACATGCCAATTCAAATAACAAATAACATTTAGTTTGGAAATTTATAACACAAATCACAACCTATACATACATTTACTCAAAAACACCATTCAAAGTTCACTCAATGAAGTTTCAAAATTGGTCACAAATCTACCACAACAGTAGACATATAAGTATCAATCAACTTCCAAATTCAAGAATAGATAGAAACTTTGTCAAAAGTCAACCTAATACAACACTTACTCTAGAAATTCTCCACAATCACCCTAAATCTCCATTCACTCAAGCTAGATACTTCAATTTTTCATAATATATGATGAGTTTGGGGAGAATTAGAGATGATGAGAGTTTGACAATTTGGTCCAGTAACCTTGAAGTTTCTAATTTTGGATTTGGGGATGACAAGACTTGATATAAATCAAGTCTTAAAGTTACTTTCAAGAGATATCATAGAACACCCCTGGAATTTAAACTTTCAGAAAGTTATATAGCCACTTGACTTTTATTTTCCGAAAATGTAAAAGATATCAACAAACTTTGCTATGATGTCGGATTTCAGTAATACTTTTCCCAAACACACCAAGAATCATGTCAAAACAGCGTTTTATTATTTGTATTACACAACTGGAAAATCTCATTTTGAGACGTTAACATAACAAAAGTCAAAGTTTCACTTTTATTAGTTAACTTTCATCAAAATTTCTCATTAATTCCATATAATTGACATCAAATATGAAGTTACAACATCATATATGTGATAAAGATTACCTCAAGATGGTGGATGTTACTATTGGTAGTGATTTTTTGATCCAGGACCGAAAATTTGAAATTAAGAACAAAACTGAGTGTTACTAGTCGGAGTTTTCTCTTCCAGCCTTAGTGTTTCACATCGACTTACAAGTTCATTATATAAAAAAAATGTACCGAAGGTACGAATGCTTTTTGGGTTTCAACATTCATGTCATGCCACGTTGGTTTATAATGAAAATGCAGACTGGTTTTCAAACATTTGTTCACATTTGCACCAAAGTTGGTGCATGCATATAACGTATTATTACAGAATTAAGGAGAATAAACAGATCCACAACGCATAACACAACATAGTATATATCTGATGGGTTAACCGCTATTGCTACAACCACTAAATATTAGTCCCCACCGTCGATGCAACCTTAAAAGGATCCAGCACGGATTGATTTAATCCTTTAGTGCTTCGAAGTGTCTGATATTCTTTTAGGCTAGTGTCTCTATAAACACAAGGATTTTCTTCAGATATCAACTCTTTGATTGGCCTGTAAATTTTGGACTCGATCCCGTCATAAAATGGTCGAAAAATAGCGGCAGTTGATATTCTTGTGTTTACTTTTCGTGCCAACACTCGATGGTGGAAGCTTTTATATTTATCATTTGTGACGAGCTGCATTCACAATAGAACATACAAGTTACTTTTTTCTTACCTCAAATACATGTACAATTAAGGACTTAAGAACGACTAGAATTGTGTGGCCTCGGTTGTGTTTACGGGAGCAGACCATGAAATCATATTGGTGCCCAGAGCTAGATTCTGAAATTTTCTTTTGAAAATTTTGATTTGTTTCGATGTGTTTGATGTATTGAAAGAAAAAAGCAAAGATGGAACCGGACAGGTACAATGCTAACCAATTAGGTTGTCAATTCTAGTTTTTTTTTATTTAATTTTTTTGGTTCAGATTCTAGTTCTCGGGTAAAGTCTCTTTGAAAAAAAAACCAAAAATTTTATCATGTTACTTCATGAGTTCATGTCAAAAATACGAAAACAACGTGACGGAAATATGCACGAACATAAGATGCAAAATAATACTTAGGTGGTGTTTGATTTGAAGGATTTAAATAACCCATTTAAGATTTGGATTTAGAAATCCTTCATTATCGTGTTTGGATACAATATTAAAAGAAAGGATTTAGCTCATTTAGGATTTTAAATGCCCCAGTTCTCCACCTTTCGTAATCCATCCATACCCCTAAACATTTCAAAATCCTATCATTTTAAAATCCATCATTTTAAATTCATTCAATCCAAACACCACCTTAGTCGATTATTTTATAAAGGGCAAACTGCACAAAATAGCAACCTACTGTACATAAAGTTTTTATTACAGCAATCTACCAAAGATTTCGTCCAAAATAGCATCCTACCAAGTTAACCTTTTTTATTAAAGCATTGAACTCTAAAAAAATTATTCCATAATAGCAACCGTTGATGACTGGGTGTGGTTGGGTGCTGACTAGGCATCCACGTAAGCTGCCATGTCAGCACCGGGTTTGCGCAAAATAGCAACGTACCGCTAAAATAGCAACATATCATAAAATAGCAACGTACTCCTAAAATAGCAACATATCATAAAATAGCAATGTATTAATTTTATATATTTTTAGTCTTAAATATTATTATTTTGTCATTTTTTTATAGGAAAAACTAAAATTTTGATCGGTTGATCATTTTTCTCCGTTCGAAATAACTACAAAATGAAATTTCCGTCGTTTTTTACACTCGAAAAAAATTGAAAACCAATATAATGCATCATTATTTTTATATAAATGGTTCTTTTTTTTTCGTTTGAACAAATTAAAAATCATGATGGTTCATTGATTTTTCCCGTTTAAAAAAGTTTAAAGTTCTAATGGATAGTTGTTTTTTCCGTTTCAAAAAATTAAAAATTACAAATGACAAAATATTTCAGTTTTCTATATATTCGAATGGAAAAAAGAAAATAAATTGGTTTTATACTTCGAACGAAAAAAATGATGAACACATTGATTTTTTACTTTTTTACGGATTGAAAAAAAAATTACGAACAATTTTTGGTTAATTAAATTAAATTTAAGTTTAAGATTATAAAAATATATAGGATTAAAAATATTTTCGGTTTTTGGTTAAAAATATAAAAAATTAATACATTGCTATTTTGTGATATCTTGCAATTTTAGGAGTACGTTGTTATTTTACGCAGTACGTTGCTATTTTACGCGTACATTGCTATTTTGCGCAAACCCGGTGCTGACATGGCAGCTTACGTGGATGCCTAGTCAGCACCCAACCACACCCAGTCATCAACGGTTGCTATTATGGAATGATTTTCTAGAGTTCAATGCTTTAATAAAAAAAGTTAAGATTGTAAGATGCTATTTTGGACGAAATTTTTGGTAGGTTGCTGTAATAAAAAATTTATGTACAGTAGGTTGCTATTTTGTGCAGTTTTCCCTTTTATAAAATATCGACTAACTTACCCATTATCTGACTGAATTTCAAAAAATTTGCAAATATTTAATAAAAAAGTATTTATGCTTATGAATTAAATGCAAAAACATATGAATATGATGATAATGTAATTGTAAAGTTACCTGTAAAAGATCCCCAATATTAACCACTAAAGCTCCAGAAACCGGTGTTACATCAACCCAATCATTTTGATGAAGGAATTGAAGACCGCCCACCAAGTCTTGTAGAAGGATGACAAAGAAAGCGGCATCGGTATGACTGTTTGTTCCCAACGTCAATTCCGGTTGAGGACAAGGTGGGTAGTAATGACCCATGAGGAAAAGTCCTTCCGCACAACCCAACTTCTCGAGGTGATTTGGTTCGAGTCCAAGAGCCTCAGAGAACAACTCGAGTAGAGTCAAACCCAATTTCATGACGTGGTTAGAGTACTCTGTTAAGATTTCCCTGCATATTGATAGTTTAATTTGTGTGATGAAAATCTCATTCAAACCAACTTTATTGACTTGTCAACTAAATCTGGGTCCTATAAATGATGAAATGTATATAACCGAATGATTAAAAAGTTTATTATTCAAACTAGAAAAGAATACAATACGATAATGGAAACATATATTAGCTATCCCTGTATATATGTGGCAGCGGAAGCAACAATAATGAAAGAATAAGAACTATTTAATTCTTTGTAAAACACTTTCTTATTCAACACCTTAAAACCACATAGATACATGCATATATATACAACTTCAATAGACACAAATGAAGGGTTATAATCCTTCAAATATACCAGATCGTTGGGGACGGCTAACTGTCCTGTCCAGAACCCTAAAGTGTCAAATAACTAACACATAACTCCTAAACATAACATCAAAAACATGTATACCCCTAAAGTTTAATTTACATCTTAACAATATAAAGAAAATCATAAAACCCTAAGCAAACCATATAATTCTAAAAACCTGTTAAGACCCTCAAACCCAAAGATTATTATTATGATGATAATTAATACCTTAAAAACCCATGAGAACTGGAGAGCAAGACTTGGTGTAAAGGATGGTTTTAAAGTCAAGATTGGAGATTGTAATAATGATAAAAAGCATAAAACAAAGGTGAATTTGGCAGCAGAAATACAAGTGTACATGTTTCGATCAAACAGGCCATCCATTCGCATGTTGCCTTTCAATCGTCAAAATTCACAAAAGTTGATAAGTTACATCGTTTAATGGAATCGTTAAAAGATGGTTTAATTTATCTCGTAATGATTTCATTAAAAATTAAATAAACAGCTCCTAAGATGATAAAATTTATTTAGATTCAAGCAAAAGGTAATTTGAGCTAGCTAGTAGAACATGACATTACCTGCAAATCGGTGGGATTTCCTCGGATTGAGGAGGATTAGGAGCCATAACCGAAAGGAAGGAATCATTCCAAAAAGCAAAATCACCTGTATATAGATGAAAATTGCTAACATATAAAAACCGCTTCTTAAAATCACGAGAGTAATACTTGCTCTTCTCTTCTGTCTCCATCTCATGAAACGCTCGCACTCCGTTGATCATCTCATCCATTACTCTTTTAGGAATCCCATGATTGATTATCTGAAAGAACCCCCAGTTTTCACATGCATCCCGAATGCTTTCGATAATCTCACTACGAACATTAGTCCTTTCGAGGTCTATGATTGGGATAGTGAACTGAGTGTGATTGGTTAATGAGTTTGCATCGTTGATTATGGGTTGATCGTTGACGAAAAACCGAGGGATTTTTGATATTCCAGCGTCCACAAGACCTTTCACTCCTGATTTTGAGTCATCAAAAGCTTTTAATTCGGATCGACGATCGTCGTAAGATTCGCTTTCTGATAGAACTAATTCTTGGGCGGTGGTTGCCATCTGAATCTCTCCGGTTTGCAAATAAGACAGAAAGTATGTTGTCTTTGACGTCTGTATATCGAGAAGAAGGAAGAGAATCTTTTATATTTATATTTTTAAATTATAAAGCTGTTTTGTACCATTTTAAGTGTTTTCGTAATGGACTAGTACGTGGAGTAAACTTTCTCATATATAATATTTAGTCGACCCATTTTGATTTTTCAAACTTGAGTTTTGTTTTTGAATTTCGTGTTTTTAATGTAGATATTTAATTTTTTGTTCATTTTGAATTTTAAAAAGTACAGATTGAAATTATACGACCCAAAAACAATAAACATAATTAATCAATATGCTTTTGTTTTTCTATAATTATTTAAAAATCTAAGCGGGTCCATCGGATTGATTTCGAGTAACCCGGGTTTGACCCGAATCTGACCCAAAAATTTTTGTCAGTTTCGTATAGATCTATATTTTCAACCTGTTTTGATGTCGAGTCAGGTTCATATCATTTCTTTTGTGTCATGTTGTCGTGTGATATCAAGAATTGTCAACGTTACTTCTTATGTTTCGTCTTTGCTCAATGAGTTATATGATCAAACCGAAACTCTATTATCTTTAAGGGTTTGACATCCTCATCATTAAATCAATAATTTGATGCGGAAGCCTACTAGCACATAACCTTCCAAGATTCCCATAGCTGTTACCAAGGTCGCATGACTTGAAGACTGAAATTTAATTCAATAATTTAATGTGTATTATAAATAAGAATCTGCTATTGCTTAGTTGCGTAGTCCGGGCTCAAAGGTATTCGTCATTCATTTTCTGTTTTTAAGGGTATTTTATTGTATTGTTAATTTTGATGTTAGTTTTGAGATCAAAACCTAAATAATTTGCAGCAAGTACATAGGTGCTGTGGGAATATTTTTTTAACTATTTAACAAGCCTTATGAGTACAGGTTTTGAGCTTGGTTATAGGATGGATATTGGGGCTATATATAGACTTTGGTATGAATTTTTTGTTAACTTCTTTTTTTATTTGTATACGTAGATGTCAAGATCACAGTTGAGACTACGAACGTTACGTAGAAAGTAAAATTTAGTCATGTATTCACATCATTTCTTGGGTTGATACATGAAGAGAAGATTGACATGATCGATTCATTTGATTTTTAAAAATGTGATTTTAGGATGATGATTTCATGGGAAATTAGTTTATTATTTATGTTTCATTGTTCTACAAATTGAATGACTTTGTTTTGGTTGAATCAATTTATAGTATTTTGTTTTGGTTTAAATAAAATTGTAGTATTTTATTTAATATTTTTTTGGGTTAAATTATGTTGGTATTTTTTAATCAAAGAAATGTTTTATTATTAGTTTTTTTTGGGATGATGAATTGTTGTAAAAAAATTATGATTGAGAATAATAAAATTAGTTATAAAAATCTTTGCAGAATTTTCTATTGTACCAAACAAGAGAAATGATTGTATGTTACAATTCTTTTTGTTTACCAAACAAGTGAATCAATTCTCTTTCTCCATATCAATTCCCTTTCTCAGGAATTCCATTCTCTGTTGTCATTTCTCTGCATTTCCATTCTCTAAACCAAAAACATCCTTAAGTCATTTCAAACTTAAGTGTACTTCAACTGAGTATGCCAAGAAGAGTGGATAGACCATTTATGGGGGCACTAGAGAGATATACTTGAATTAAGAGGTAATTTAATAGACTTAGAATTAATATAAAACTTTAAAGAAATGTAACTCAAGAGGTATGAAACCATTGCTATTCCATTGATTTTTGGGCCACCGGATAAAAACATATATTTTATTTCTCTTCATCCTTAAATTAGAAAAAATCAATCGTACTTTATTTATATTGGAAACTTGTGAAATTAGAGGCCCTATGAAATTTGGGCCATGGGCGGTCGCCCCTTTTGAGCGTCCTCACGACCGGCTCTGAAACAGAGGAAATGTAACTCAAAAGTTTAGTGGTTTGAAATAGCATTATATTTTTTATATGAAGTTTAGGCTTAATTACTAAAAATAGTAATAACTTATTATTATTTTTATCTAGTAATAATATTATTTTTTATCATTCATAATAGCAACAATTTTACTTCTTAACTATTTTTTTATATATGGTAAAAAAATATAAAAGTTAATACTATTAAAAATAAAAGATTAAATAATGTTACTATAAATGCTAAAAACAAAACCATGTTGTTATTTTAGCAAGTGGCTCTAAAGTTTACAACAAGTTTGATATTAGCTTAAAGCTGCGTTTAGTACCGTGAAATCATAATGAATTAAATCATTTAAGTTTATAAGTCTTTCTAATCAATGATATATAGTTACACATAATGAATAATTATATACAAAATGAATGAATAGATATAAAAAATTTCATTTCTGTTCCACTATGAATGAAATTTATATTAAATTCATATGTTTATTCATCTCCGTTAAAAATCAAAATTCTCATCACATTATAAAAGAAGCTTACATGATTTCATTCGTAACAATTGCATAGTTCCAAATGCCCCTTATATCTTTATGACAAAAACAAGTTACATACTCCTGTCTCAAGAACCGAAGGCGATTTCATTCGTAACAATTGCATAGTTCCAAATGCCCCTAATTATATCTTTATGACAAAAACAAGTAGGGTTTACTTTAATTATGTAGATAAATAAAAAGCCAGTGGCCGGTCGTGAAAGAGAGCAAAAGAGTATGAACTTTTGTCATTTGATACCTATGACGAATATGATGGAACTCAATAAAAAGATTACTACATTTGCTTGCAGTGAAAGGATTTGTCTATAGTAGAGGAGTAAGAAATGAAAAACAAACAACCTATCACTATTTCCGACCCAAAACAAACCAATATATGGATGCACCAACATATACCAAAGGAGTCCCTACTACTTCAAGTCTTTACTACTTATAAAGTTGGTTAATTTTAAATTATTATACAGACACACTACACACAAGTCAAGTCAGATTATTATACAAACGCACTACACAGGGAGTTGTGGTTGCAATTGGCCATTTGCGGCCGAGGATTCAAAATCATGGGTACAACTCAACGGGTCAGTTGCTGCCTACGAACCACTGGTCTTGATTGTGACAAACAGAAATCAGAGACAGATATGGAATGTTTCTGCAGCTTCATCAAGACCAAGGGTTTGGTCATTTTGAGCTATAGAAACCGGCTATAAGCCTATAACATTTTTTTGGAAAATTATAACACAAAACACGACCTATATATATATATATATACATTTACTTAAACACCATTCAAAGTCGGGTAATTCACTCAATGAAGCTCCAAAGTTGGTCACAAAAGTATCATCAACTTCCAAATTCAAGAATTGATAGAAACTTTGTCAAAAGTCAACTTAATACAACATATACCATAGAAATTTTCACAATGATCACCCTAAATCTCCATTCACTCAAGCTAGATACTGCAATTTCTCATAATATGATCAGTAGGGGTGGTAATTCGATCTATTCAAACAAATGGGTCGACAACCCAAAGACAAAAATTTAACATAATTTTAATTATTTTTTTTCAAAAAACAATTTGTTTAACACATCATTTTCAAGAATTTTATTTTATTTTTAAAAAATTATGTATAAGCTTAGTTTTTTACATATTATTTTGGTCATTCTGACAGATTGATCCATTGGATCGAAATTGCCATCCTTAATGACGAGTTTGGGGAGAATTGGCGATGATGAGAGTTTGGCAATTTAGTCCCGTGACCTTGAAGTTTCTAATTTTGGTATTGGGGATTACAAGACTTAATTTAAATCAAGTTTTATGTGGCGTTTGGTTCACGAAATGGAATTCGAAGGAACTTGAATTTAAATTTTAGTTATTAATATGGTTGATGGTGAAATGTAGAATATAAATTTTAGTATTGGTTAAGGATGTATTGAAATCTAATTCATGTATAGGTTGAAATTTAATTCATGTATAAGTTAGAAGTAATGTCAAATTCCTATAAATAAGGATTTTTGATGGAAAATACATAAAATTTAACCATTTACATTAGTTATTAAAATTTCTAAAGAAACCTAAATTCTAATTCTAATTCTATCGAATTCCATTACACAAATCAAACGTCACCTTAAAGTTACTTTCAAGAAATATCATAGAATCCCCCTGGAATTTATAACTTTCAGAAAGTTATATTTTAGCCACTCGACTTATATTTTCAGAAAATTTAAAATATAGCAACAAACTTTGCTACGATGTCGGATTACAGTAATACTTTTTCCAACACACCAAGAATCATGTCAAAACAGCGTTATATTGTAAATTTTAAACAACTCCTGGAAAATCTCATTTTGAGACGTTAACATAACAAAAGTCGAAGTTTCACTTTTATAAGTCAACTTTCATCAAAATTTTTCATTAATTCCATATATCTGACATCAAATATGAAGTTACGACATCATATATGCAATAAGATTACCTCAAGACAGTGAATGTTACTATTGGTAGTGATTTTTTGATCCAGGACCAAAAATTTGAAAATTTGAAATTAAGAACAAAACTGAGTGTTACTAGTCGGAGTTTTTTCTTCTACTGGCCTTAGTGTTTCACATCGACTAACAAGTTCATTATTTTAAAAACACGTACCAAAGGTACGCATGATTTTGGGTTTCAACACATTCATGTCATGCCACATTGGTTTATAATGAATACATAGACTGATTTTCAAACATTTGTTCACATTTGCACTAAAGTCGGGGCATGCATATAACAACATATATACTATTACAGAATTAAGGAGGATAAACTAGACTTGTTCGTCATACTACCGCAAAAGTCAATGTTTTGTGCCTAATAACAGATCCACAACGCATAACACAACATAGTATCTCTGATGGGTTAATTAACCGCTATCGCTACAACCATCAGATATCAGTCCCCACCATCGATGCAACCTTAAAAGGATCCAGCATGGATTGATTAAATCCTGTAGTGAGTCGAAGTGTCTGAAATTCTTTTAGGCTAGTGTCTTTATAAACACAAGGGTTTTCTTCCGATACCAACTCCTTGATTGGCCTGTAAATTTTGGACTCGTTCCCATCATTAAATGGCCGAAAAACAGCGGCAGTTGATATTCTTGCGCTTACTTTTTGTGACAATACTCGATGGTGGAAGCTTTAAAGTTTGTCATTTGTGACGAGCTGCATTCATGATGGAACATACAAGTTACTTTTTCTTACCTCAAATCCATGCACAATTAAGGACTTAAAGAACTAAGACTCGAATTGTGTGGCCTCGGTTGTATAGAACACAGGAGCAGACCAAGAAATGATATCGTATTGGTGAAAAAAAAATCAAAACTTTATCATGTCACTTCATGAGTTCATGTCAACAAATACGAAAACAGCGTGACGGAATTATGCACGAACATATATAAGATGCAAAATTATACTTAGTCAATTATTTTATTAAATATCGACTAATTTACCCATTATCTGACTGAATTTCAGAAAATTTACAATATTTAATAAGAAAGTTATCTATGTTTATGAATCAAAGTTAAATGCAAAAACATATGAATATGATGATAATGTAATTGTAAAGTTACCTGTAAAAGATCCCCAACATTAACCACTAAAGCACCAGAAACCGGTGATACATTAACCCAATCATTTTGATGAAGAAATTGAAGACCGCCCATCAAGTCTTGTAGAAGTATGACAAAGAAAGCGGCATCGGTATGACTGTTTATTCCGAACGTCAATTCCGGTTCAGGACAAGGTGGGTAGTAATGACCCACGAGGAAAAGTCCTTCCGCACAACCCAACTTCTTGAGGTGATTTGGTTCAAGTCCAAGAGCCTCAGAGAACTACTCTAGTAGAGTCAAACCCAATTTCATGACGTGGTTAGAGTACTCTGTCAAGATTTCCCTGCATATGGATAGTTTTGTCTTATGAAAATCTCATCCAAACCAACTTTATTGACTTGTCAACTAGATCTGGGTCCTATGAATGATGAAAGTTATATGATCGAATGATTAAAAAAATATATCATCAAGCTAGAAAAGAATAAAATACGATAATGGAAACATATAACAGCTAAGTCTGTATATTGAGCAAACCATAAAACCCTGAGAGGCGTTTGGTTCGCATAATTTTAATCTTAGGATTTGTATTCTATCAAAGGATTTGAATTATGCAACATTTTCATTTATCAAGATTTTGTCAAAGAATCTGCAACCAAGGTTGTCAAGATCGAGATCTTACCTAAGATCGTTTTTGTCATTGCAAGATCGGGATCGTAAGATCCTACCGAAATTAAATATTATATATCACAGTATTGTATCATAAACAAAAGAGAGTCATTTACTACCATTCTTTCAAGGCACATATATAGTGCCTATTTGATGAAACAAGAATCACAGTCATGAGCAGGACTATATTGGTACATTGGATTCAAAAAATTTCTGGCTAGATGGAGGGGTCTAACGATCCTACGATCTTACGATCTTACTAACGATCCTACGATCTTGCTTACGATCCTACCCAAAATCGATCCTACTAGCGATCCTGATCGAAATCCACTTGTAGGATCGTAGGATCGTACGATCCTACGATTTAAATCGCAATTTTGATAACCTTGTCTGCAACTTTTAGCAAAATTTTGCTAACTGAGATTTTTTAAATACTAGGGGGAAGTTTAGGTTTTTAAATATCAAAGAAGAAAGATACTTAAGAAATCATGGGGTTTAAATTTTTACTGAAATCTACAAACCAAACACATGATTTTAAGTGCATTATCAGGAAATCCACCAACCAAACGCCTCCCAAGTGAACCATAAAAATCCTACAGTCCTGTTAAGACCCAAAAGTAGGGGTGAGCAAAAACCAAACTGGAAACCCAAAAAATCTGGAAAAACCAAACCGAAAAACCAAAAAAACAGGAGTAAATGGTTTGGGTTCCGATTCCCTCTCAAAACCAAACCGAAAAAATCGAACCAAACCGGTTTTTTAAATTAAATTAAAATTTTTTAATATTTTATATATTTATTGAATTATTTCTACTTTCACTCACATTTGATGTTACATGTAATCAATTTTCTACTTTATATATATAAATGATATTCATGATGTTAAAATGCTAAGTAATTGATATGATTAATAATTATGCTTATTTTAATTATATGTGATGTAGTGAATATTAAATAATTGATATAAACATTCTTATTATATTTTTACATAGTGAACTTAATAAAATATTAATTCAAAGTCTATGTTGTAAGTTTAATAAATTAAAGTATCAAACTAACTAAATTAATAATTAATATCCAATTTTAGTAAATTAAAGTATCAACTAAAATACAAGTTTATTAAAAATCAAAACATAAGCAATTATTGTTAATGATTTTATCAAAGATGTTTAAATTTAGTAAAGAAAATCATAAGTTTAGTAAAGAAAAACTCAACTTTAATTAGTAAAAAAAGTGTCCAAGATTTTTCCGGTTTAAACCAAAATACATACCGTTTTCAAAAAACTTAAAACCAAAAAATCTGTGGGTGTAAACCCAATAACCGATAATCCAAACCGGAAAAAACCGAAACTGAACGGTTCCTACAATTCAAAAATCGAAATTTTCGATTTGGGTTCGGCCAAATACCGAACCGAACCGCCCATGCTCGCTCCTATAAAAAATTCCAAAGATTATTGTTATGTTAATAATGAATACCGTAAAAACCCATGAGAGCTAGAGAGCAAGACTTGGTGTAAAGGATGGTTTTAAAGTCAAGATTGGAGATTGTATTAATCATAAATTAAAAGCATAAAACAAAGGTGAATTTGGCAGCAGAAATACAAGTGTGTTTCGAACAAACACTACATCCATTCACATGTTGCCTTTCAATCGTCAGAATTAACAAAAGTTGATAAGTTACAGCGGTTGAATTGAAATCATTAAAAGATGGTTTTATTAAAAATTAAATAAACAACCGAAAGGAAGGAATCACTCCCAAAAGCTAAATCACTTGTAAATAGATGAAAATTGCTAACATATAAAAACCGTTTCCTAAAATCACGAGAGTAATACTTTCTCTTCTCTTCCGTCTCCATCTCATGAAACGCTCACACTCCCTTAGTCATCTCATCAATTACTCTTTTAGGGATCCCATGATTGATTATCTGAAAGAATCCCCAGTTTTCACATGCATCCCGAATGCTTTCGATAATCTCACTACGAACATTAGTCCTTTCGAAGTCTATGATTGGGATAGTGAACTGAGTGTGATTGGTTAATGAGTTTGCATCGTTGATTATGGGTTGATCGTTGACAAAAAATCGAGGGATTTTCGATATTCCAGCGTCCACAAGACCTTTCACGCCAGATTTTGAGTCATCAAAAGCTTTTAATTCGGATTGACGATCGTAGTAAGATCCGTTTTCTGATAAAACTTCTTGGGCGGTGCTTGCCATCTAAAACTCTCCGGTTTTCTAAGATGACAGAAAGAATGTTGTCTTTGACGTCTGTATATCGGGAAGAAGGAAGAGAATCTTCATATTTCAAGGAACCTCCATGCACCACCACAAATACATCAAAATCCCGCGTGATACATCATTATTTCCAGGTGACGCATGAAATTCTCGCGTGATGTATTACGATTTTCTTGCGATGCATTGTGGTTCTCCAAGGTTTTTCGATGCATATAGGTTCTCCATTGAACACACCCTATATATATATATATATATATATATATATATATATATATATATATATATATATATATATATATATATATATATATATATATATATATATATATATATGTAACACCCACAATTCTCACACAAATGCCACGTCAATACAATACACAGGTGGCAATAACGCAATCATCTCATAATGCACATGTCACAGGATTAGCGGAAAACACTGTTAATTAAAACCTTAACACAAAGTCGCATACATCATGTCACAAGCTGAAGCAGCATACACAAAACTGAACTCGCTGACATACACAGATTACTGATTATCATACATCATATCTGATAGCTAACATACAGAAGTCAGATACATAATACAGATAATAGTTCTGGAGTCTAATCTCAAAAGACAACTAGCACACACATAAACTCGAAATTGCCACGACCCCTACTTTGGCGGCTACTGTTGCTGCTGCTGTGGCTGCGACCCCACGATATGACTGCCTGAGACACGGAAGACTCGAAAACATAAGCTGGACAGCTCGTGAGTACGCGAGGGTTAGACACTGCAGGTAAGCACATATAACATACACAACACATATATCTCAGCACACATATGCAACTCGATGCATAGCACATATCTCTGCTCAAAAGGGGACCACGTTCCCCAGCTAACAGGCCGCACACAGCAGCGGTTAGCTACCAATAGGCACAAGAGCGACCTGGCAATATCACTGCCGTATATATACAGCCTCATATCTCGTGACTGGTTAGGGACAGTCAGCCTGCGCGATCACATATCGCGGATACCTGCAATTCAAACACATACAGCACGTATAGGGTAGAATGGATCATACCTGCGCACTATGCTCGGTCTCATACACAGTATATCACAACACATATACACGACTCATAAAAGTTTACGCGCGCTTTGTAAAAGACTCGAGTACTCACCAATACCCAAAAGCAATCGAAACCCGAACTCTATCGCTGGTCGGAACGCGGTCGGCTCGAACCTGTAAACACCACGGGCTCCAACGGATTAATACAAACCCGACCGAACACAATAGAAACCCAAACACAATTATCACAATTAAACTAAACTCAAACACGTTCCCAAACGGATAACCGATCCCCCGAAACTCTTTTACGGGATCCCTATCGAGACCCAAAATCCCAAATAATTCAATTCAATAATATCTCGAAGGGACTCGACCAAATAACGACTCAAGACTCTCTTATGTTGACCCTATTGAATTTTTCTGCAGATCACAAAACGCGCCGCGCTCCCCCATTTGCGCGCCGCGCTTCGGCCAGACAGCAGCAGCTTTGCCCTTTGAACTCCATAGCCGAACCAGGGGTTTCAAGATCCCTCTACTCGAATTTAGCAGCAAAAGATACCCAATTTCATATGTAACAAACCCCTAAACTCCAGAATTCAAATCCTCAACATATCACATATACACATATCTCAAATTCTAGCCATCAAAACCACAAAATCTTACCTTGAGCACCTCAAGACTTCCAAGGGAGGAAGAAGGTGATGAAGAACACAATTTCCAGCACCCAATTTCAAGGATTGAAGCTTCTCTGCTGCAGCTCCTCACTAATTCACACACACACACACTTTAGGGGTTTTGAGAATTTGATAAGGGAAATGAAAGGATAAGGCCACACATACACGTACATATCCATTTCCTTAATTAGCGAGTCCCGAACCCGATAAATCCGAACCCGATACCACTTTTTCACAATTTATATCATTAGAACCCAATTAAATCCACGATCTCAAAGATAATAATAATCCACTAATTATTAGCTCGGAGACACGAATCACTCAACCTTGACACATTAAATCCACGAAATGGAATTTAATTGGAACAACGCAATAGTAATAAATAAATGAGCCAATAAATTAAATCCACGTACCAGGCTCAAATTAGGGATGTTACAAATCCACTCCTCTTAAAAAGATTCCGTCCCGGAATCTAGCTCGGACTCGGGAATAGCTGCGGATATCGGCTCCTCATCTCGGCCTCAGGCTCCCAGGTGGCACTAGTACCCTTATGATGCCTCCACTGAACGAGTACTAGCGCAATCTCTTTATTTTGCAGTCTCTTCACCTTACGGTCGGTAATCGCCTCAGGCTGCTCAACGTATCTCAGATGATTGTCCACGGTGATCTCGGATAACGGCACAAACTGATCATCTTTGGCCAAACACTTCCTCAGGTGACTCACATGAAACGTATCGTGAACTCCGGCCAACTCAGGAGGCAACCTCAGTCTATATGCCTGATCTCGGACTCTGGCGATGATCTCGAACGGACCGATGTATCGCGGACTCAGCTTACCTCGTTGCCTGAATCTGATAACTCCTTTCCACGTCGATACTTTCAGCATAACGCGGTCCCCAACACTGAACTCGAGCTCGGTCAGACGACGATCGGCATAACTCTTCTGCCGGCTCTGTGCCACTCTCATATGCTCGCGGATAACTGCCACTTTATCGCTCGTCTCCTGTAGCAGCTCGGGCCCACTGATAGGTCGCTCGCCGACCTCGCCCCAACACACCGGGGTTAGGCACTTACGCCCATACAGTGCCTCGAACGGAGCCATCTTGATGGAGGAATGGTAGCTGTTATTGTACGCAAACTCGACTAACGGCAAGTGAACGTCACAACTACCACTGAAATCTATCGCACAAGCTCGGAGCATATCTTCGAGAGTCTGATTCGTCCGCTCTGTCTGCCTGTCTGTCTGCGGTCTGTACGCTGTACTCAGCTGAACTCTCGTTCCCAACTCGCGCTGAAAGCTCTGCCAGAACGTCGAAGTAAACCGCGTATCTCTATCGGACGTAATCGACATCGGAACGCCGTGCCTCGACACTATCTCACTGATATATAATCGAGCCAACTGATCCATAGTGATGGTGCCCCGAACCGCTAGAAAGTGAGCACTCTTAGTCAACCGATCCACAATCACCCAGATCATATCATTGCCTCGAACGGTGCGCGGAAGTCTAACGATGAAGTCCATCGTGATATGATACCACTTCCACTCTGGGATCTGTAAAGGCTACAAATGTCCGTGAGGCTTCTGATGCTCGGCCTTAACGCGCAAACAAGTCATACATTCTTCGACATATCGACCCACGTCTCTTTTCATCCCTGGCCACCAATAGAACTCGCGCAGATTTCTATACATTTTGGTACTCCCGGGGTGGATAGATAACCTCGATCGGTGCGACTCATCTAAAATCAGCTGTCGCAGATTACCGACTCTCGGAACCCAAACCCGATCATGAAACGCCCACAGTCCTCTGCTATCTCTGCTCAATACCTCAAGCTGCCCTGCAAGACGCTCTCTTTTCACATTCTCGGCCCGCAGACCCTCTAACTGAGCATGCCTCAGACTCTCCACAAGAGTCGACGTGACCTCGAGCCTCGCTGCTCGGGAAACCACTGTCTGACCGCATGCCTTACGGCTCAACGCATCGGCCACCACATTGGCCCTACCCGGATGATACTGAATCTCGCAGTCATAATCTTTCAGTAACTCGAGGCTGCGC
>JAANYP010001471.1:0-14607 GCA_020465985.1 Centrapalus pauciflorus | reverse complement strand
AAAAAATAAAATTCATGTTAGGCTTACCAAGTACACAAAGGACAACCTTCAAAATGTAGAAAAACTTGTAACATTTTAGCAGAAATTGCAAAAACTTGTGATTTTCTGTTTAAAGCATCGGGATTCCTGACAATAATTGATAATTATTGAGAGGACTCCAAAGTCAATCGTTTAGAGACCAATGTTAGAAAAACACAAACTTATAACAATTTCTTAAAAAATGTGACATTTTTTTCTTAAAACTTTAAAATACTACACTTAGAAAAAGTTTCTGATGAAACTCGAATGAAACTACACATTTCTCGAATGACTTTAAAACAACTCGAATAAGTCTACACCCAACTCGAATGATGTATACATGAAACTCGAATAATACTCTGTAAAACTCGAATAAAGAGTTGAGTTTTCTCGAATGATGAAATTTAAAACTCGATTAAGTCACTACAAAACTCGAATGTCATATACATGAAACTCGAATGTAACATGTATTAAACTCGAATGGAAAATGGGATCCAACACCCAACTCGAATGACTAAGTCATTTTCTCGATTAGACCATAGTCCCAACTCGAATAACCTTTGAAGCACTTATTTTCTGAAAATTTTCTAAGTGTTACACCCACACTTGTCAACTCGCATGGAACCCAAATATTTCTCGAATGAGTCATGATGTAACTCGAATTATTCTCAGATAAAACTCGAATGACACATATAGGCAACTCGAATGACTATACAGGCAACTCGAATGACATACATATCAACTCAAATGACTCTGTCATTCAACTCGAATGACTCTTTGACAACTCGAATGGAACTGTTGATCAACTCGAATAATACTTTCAATAAACTCGAATGAAGCTGTTGATCAACTCGAATAACACTTCCAATAAACTCGAATGAAGCTTTATTCAAGAAACTTCTTTTTATTTTTCTACAAGTCTAAAACTCACTTATTTTGATGAATTTAATTTCAAGGATCAATTTCAGACTTTTAAAACAAGTACCCCCTTCGAAAATGTATTTTAAACACATTTATTTTACTGAACTTTGAACAAAAACAACTTTAAAGCTGTTAAAAATTCAAATTTCAGATTAAGCATGAACTCGAAACTGTTTTATTTGAAAAATCAGTGATTCTGTTTGTGTGATGTAAAAATGACTTATGAAATTTTAGATTCATAATCATAGTACCAATTCGAGCCTTATCACACATTTAATTTCAACTTTATGAACAAATACCATGATTTGCCATTAACAGTCAAGAACTCAAAAAAAATTCGAACAGGTAGAAGCAAACCATATACAAAAAATACTAACCATATAAAGAAACAAACTAAAAAGAAAAAAAAAATACGAACGTTTACTCACAATTTTGATGAAAAAATTGTCGGTTGGTGGGTTTTTGAGGTTTCTTCGAAGGGAAGAAATCTATTTGGAGAAGATGAGGAAATGAATTTTCCGGAAAAAGTAAATTTGAATTTGAAAATTCAAATTTATATCCTCATTTACCCGGCCCATTTTTGAATTTTCAAATTTGAAAAATCCGGCCCATTATCTAAACCAACTTAGCCCACACACTAACTTTTCAATCAAAAATTGTGACTAAAAAAAATTTGAATATCAAAAAAAAAAAAATTAACTACACAAAAAAAATTTTAAATGGACTAAAGAAAATATTTTTGTAAAAAAAATAAAAATAAAAATTTCACAATAACACCACAAAACAACAAAAAAAAATTAAAATGAAAAAAAAAAATTCACACAAACAACAAAAATTATTAATCAACAAACAAAACTAATACTAAAAAAAAATAACAGTATTAACAAAATGTAATTGCTCCCCCTTGAATGTCTGAATGTTGCTCCCCCTCAGATGTATCATATTTCTCAAATCAGCTCCCCCTACAAAATATCAGATATATTTTATCAGATTTTCTCAAAATCAGATAAAATCATTTTCTGCTCCCCCTACAAAATAACAGATAATTTTTTTTTTTTAGATTTATACAAAATCAGATAAAATGCTTTTCTGCTCCCCCTGCACATGACATTCCAGATCTCGTTAAATTCTTAAGTATATAAACTTTTTATGAATCATGAATTTAACATCAGATAAAAATCACTTAAAAAAATGAAAATTTTAAAATTAAAATTTTGAAACTACTGAATTATTAAATCTTAACGATTCAACATACCTAATTTGTATACCAAAAAATTAAACCGCTTTTCATCTAACGCTTTGGTAAACAAATCAGCTAGTTGATATTCAGTAGGTACAAAATATAATTCTATATTTCCATTTTCTACATGATCTTTAATGAAATGATACCGAATGTCTATGTGTTTCGTTTTTGAATGTTGCACCGGATTTGATGCAATAGCAATTGCACTCTGAGAATCACAGTATATTGGAATCTTCGTTGGTGTAAACCCGTAATCACGTAGTTGGCTTTTTATCCACAACACTTGAGAACAGCAAGAAGATACAACCACGTACTCTGCTTCAGCTGTTGACAATGAAACACAGTGTTGTTTCTTGGATGACCAACATACGGGTTTATCACCTAAGAATTGTATTGCTCCTGACGTACTTTTTCTGTCCATCTTATCACCTGCGTGATCAGCGTCAGAAAAAGCAGTCAGATGAAATGAAGACTCCCTAGGATACCACAAACCAAGATTTGGAGTACCTTTGAGATATCTTAAAATTCGTTTTGCAGCAGTTAAGTGTGATTCTTTTGGATTTGCCTGATATCTAGCACAGACACATGTAGCAAACATAATATCTGGTCTACTGGCTGTTAAGTACATTAATGACCCAATTATACCTCGATAATGGGTTACATCTACAGGTTTCCCTGAGATGTCCGCATCGAGTTTTGATTTTGAATCCGGAGCCATGGGAGTTTTCATAGGAGTACTATTGACCATGTTAAATTTCTTCAACATGTCTTGTATGTATTTTGACTGATTGATAAAAATACCATCAGTCAATTGTTTTACTTGTAATCCTAAGAAAAAATTTATTTCCCCCATCATGCTCATTTCGAATTTCTGGGACATTAAAAATGCGAATTTCTTACAAAATTCTGGATTTGTAGACCCAAATATTATATCATCTACATATATCTGTATTACTATGATATCTGGCCCCTGACGTTTTATAAACAGGGTTGTGTCAACTGCACCTTTTGTAAATCCACATATCAACAGATATGTTGAAAGTGCATCATACCAAGCACGAGGTGCTTGTTTAAGGCCATACAGTGACTTATCCAAAATATATACATGATCAGGTTTCGAAGGATCAGTAAACCCTTCAGGCTGATATGTATATACTTCATCTGTTAGCTCCCCGTTTAAAAACGCAGTTTTGACATCCATTTGATATACTGTAAAATTTTTATGTGCGGCAAAAGCTAAAAACATCCTTATAGCTTCAATGCGTGCAACTGGTGCAAATGTTTCATCATAATCAATTCCTTCTTGTTGACTGTATCCTTTGGCCACAAGACGAGCTTTATTTCGAATAATGACACCGTGTTCATCTTTCTTGTTCTTGAAGATCCATTTCGTGCCAATTATGGATTTGTCTTTTGGTCGCTCAACAAGTCTCCAGACCTTTAACCGTTCGAACTGGTTGAGTTCCTCTTGCATCACCACAATCCAATCAGCATCCAGAAGGGCTTCTTTTACATTTTTAGGCTCAATCTTACTCAAAAAATTTGAAAATAAGCATTCATTTATTGTAGCCCTTCTGGTTTGGACTGATGAAGATGGATCACCAATGATATTCTCTATTGGGTGATTTCTTGTCCACTTAACTGTATGTGGAAACAGTTCTATTGGGTCTTGGTTGGGATTGGAATCGAAATATGGTTCGGGAGTTGTTGCAGATGTTGTAGGTGGAACATCTGAGGTAGGAGCTTCTGACTGTTCAGAAGTAATAGGGGTTTCAGAAGTATGTGGAGGTTCAATTGGTTGTACAGTCTCAGTAGTTGACTGCACCTTTGCTGTTGAAGCTTCTCCAGTTTCTTCTGAACTTTGTTGTTGAGAGAGATCTGAAACTACTACTGGATCTTCAGTGATCCTGTCAGGCACCAAATTTTGAACATTAGATTTGGGAGTTTCAAAATAATCATCATAAAAGTTCTCAAACAACTTATTTAATTCATTTTGTTCAGCATTTTGTTTATTTGACTCCAATGAAGTCTGCATGTTAGGTCCGGGTTCTGAACTGGTGTGTTCAGAAGCCATTACCACTCCTTCGTCAAATTTAACATTTACGCTTTCGTTGACTATCTTGGTTCTCTTGTTGTATATTCGGAAAGCAACCGACTCCTTTGAATACCCGATGAAGATTCCTTCATCCGCATTTTGATTAAACTTTCCCAGATTGTCTTTATCATTCAATATAAAGCATCTGCAACCAAAGACATAGAAAAATTTAACATTAGGTATTCGTTTATTGATCAGCTCATACGGAGTCTTTCCGAATCTTTTATTTATTATTGAACGGTTTTGTGTGAAACATGCTGTTGCAACCGCTTCTGCCCACAAGAACAATGGCAAATTGGAGTAGGCCAACATCGTCCTAGCTGATTCCACTAGTGTCCGATTTCTTCTTTCAACGACACCGTTTTGTTGTGGAGTCCGAGCAGCTGAGAATTGATGTGTAATTCCTACTGAATTTAAGAACGAGTCCAATGATTTGTTCTTGAACTCTGTTCCATTGTCTGAGCGAATTGTCTGGATGGTGAGTTGCAACTTTACTTGTATTTTTCGGATGAATTCGATGATAGATTCGGTTGCATCTGATTTGGATTTCAGGAAAAACACCCATGTGTATCGTGAATAGTCATCAACTATCACCAATACATATCTTTTCTTATTTATACTTTGTACTCTCATTGGTCCACACAAATCCATATGCAGTAACTCTAATGCTCTTGTGGATGAGTGTACTGTTTTGGATTTGTGTGTGGCTTTTGTCATCTTTCCTTTTTCACATGCCGCACATAGTTGCTCTTTTTGAAATTTAAGCGCCGACAGCCCTTTAACTAACCCTCCTTTTGCTAGGTTGGTCAGTTCAATGAAATTTAGATGTGAAAGGCGACGATGCCACAGCCATGCTGTTTTAGATGTTGCTTTTGACAATAAGCAGACATTGCAAGATCTATCTAGACGCGGATCCGTTAACGAGTGCGGAATCCTCGTTGCAAGATCTATCTGATACCACTTGTAAGGTCTACCATTGCAAGATCTATCTAGACGCGGATCCGTTAACGAGTGCGGAATCCTCGTTGACGGTCAGACGGACAACTCTCAACCAACGGAAACACGGAGACTATTAGACGCTGAACGAACGACACACGAACGATCCTACGTACTAATTCTCTCCGAAACGGGACTCACCTAGCTGATAAACTCGAGATCGCCTATTGCTTAATTCCTCACGAATTCTGCCAAAGGTCAGATGTGATTCGAGTCTATCCCTAATTATAGGCTCTGATTCGAGTCTGTTGTGGGCCAACCTCGAATCTGGCCTAAGGCCCATTCGAATCTGTCCATCTGACAGATTCGAATCTAGCCTATTCGAATCTAAGGACTCATTCGAATCTATCGCAGATTCGAATGTATCCTTTTATGCAATTCGAATCTAACCTATACACTTAAACACTTACGTGATGAAACTTATGTTTTAACTTATGCTTGACATACTCTTTGACTTTTATGTTTGAACTTCTTGTAATATGTACATCAAGTTCAAACACACAATCAATAACCGACAAACACATATTAAACATATATATCAATAACACTTGTCAATATTCAGAATATTACTTAAATCATAACGCAGATAGTTTAGACTGCTATCGTCACACAGGGTGTACCAACAGACTCCCCCTTGACGATAGCTTCTAATTATTTACATTACATCAAATTTAAGTACTAGAGCTATAGACGCTACTACCTGCATATAACCCTGCCTCTATACAAACTTTAACTACCTTTTGGAACTTCCTGGCTTCAGATCTCCATGGTTCAGTGAAGAATATAGGCTGATCGTGAAGCTTCTTCAGGTCGTCCTTAGATAGGTTTATCAAATGTAGTGGGTCGTATACCTTCAAAATTACCTGCTCGTCTTGATCCTCCATTATAGCTTCAGCAGTATCAATTTCCAGGTACCACCACTTCAAGTTGCTCAAAACATTTTGTGGCATTGGCTTTATTGGCACTCTTTTCAAGCATTTGACTGGCTTGTAGATCATTCTAGCCCAAGGTCTTCCAGTATGAGGATCTATTCTTGATCCATCCTCGACCCTCTTGCCTGATCTCGGCTTAAGCCTTTCAAATTTGCCTGATCGCCCTTCTTTCCTTATGATTCTTTCAATAACGTTTGCGTAAGGATCATCTCCAATATTAAAAAGCTCCTTCCAGGCTAACTCTTTAACTTCAATCTTGGGCAAAGAATTAAAAGCTTTCAGTGTCCGCCTCAAGTATTGAAGTCCATCTCTTCTTTTCAAAATGAACAGCTGCAGTTCTCTGTCAAAGAACCAGCTAATAATGCCTCCTGAGAAGTTCCCAGCACCTGGAACTCTCATCTTCTTCTTCATCTTCAAACTCTCTTTCTTTTCCTCTTTCTTGAACCAAAGATTGATCAAGTCAGTCCTAGATGGCTCCATCTCGGCCTCTTCAAGTTCATTATCCTCGACTGAGGCTACTTTGATATAGTCAATGTCAATCACATCATGATTTTGTCCTTCATATAGCTCCGTTACTGGTTGTGAATTGACAATAACTTCATTGACTTGATCGTCTTCATCCTCTATCACTTCGTCGTCAGATTTCCAGTCAACAACATCATCTGGAATAAATTCCCCTTCCTCCAACTCTTCCATTTCATCTTCAAAATCAAACTCCATCAGCTCTTCTTCAATATCTTTCAGCGCATCGATCATGTCGCTGTCTAAATTCCTTGAAAAACTAGCCTCTCCTCTTTCACCTTCTGCTTGACTTGGCTCCCCCTGAGATTGAGCAGCCTGAGCAGTAGAAAAATCTACTGGCTCATCCTGTCTTTGAGAGCTGGGATCATTGCCTTGATTATCATCTTCATCATCGTCCCTCCGCCTCTGTACTTCTTGATCACGACACGACGTCTCCCCCTGAGCCTGAAGGTTTTTCATTAACTGCTCAATGAGGGACCTCATTGCTCGGATCTCGGATGACTGATCAGTGACAAAAGATTTAAGCTCAGTGTTTTCATCTCTTACCCCTTCAATAATCATTCTCAACTCAGCATTCTCCTTATCCAGATTAGCGTTATGCTCTTGGAGTTCACCAACTGCTTTAGTGAGAGTTATAATTTGAACGTGCTGAAAATCTACTCGACTCTTCAGCTGCAGAAATCTTTGATTTTCATTGTATGCTTCTGGCATAGATGGAATGGACTGAAGGGGAGAAGGATTGAATGGTGGCGGAATGTAGGGTTCGTGTTGCTGAGGTGGCGGTGATGGTGAATCTGTGGTTGGTGCTTGGGTTTGGGCTGGAGAGGTTTCTGGTTGTGCTTCCGAGGTAGAAGACGACCCTTGCATAAATCTATGACGTTTTGCTCGTGGCATCGTCACTAACGTAGCAATCTCTTCTTCTTCATAATCGGACTCCTCCAATTCCCTGGTCTCTCTCCTCCTCGAACCACCTTGATTGACAATCAATCTAGAACCATAAGTCTCAAAACAACTTCCAGTTTCGGTAGTCACCACCTCATGAACTTCATCTGATTCGGTTTCAGATTCCGAAGATGTCAATCCTTCCTCAGCCCCCTCTGGCTCATAGTCGTCAACATCACGAAATATATCATCATTATCTCCAGGCGGACTCAGCAGCTCATCCACCAATGCTGCTGCAACATCTTCATTGGCATGCGGACCCGAAGCCCATATTTCCTCCAATGTTTGGGCTATTTGCTCGGTTTCTGGATTGGCACTTGAAGGCCCTTCTTCCTGTACCTCTGGCTCTGGCTGACTCGTAGAAGGCCTAGACGCCTGAGACTGAGTTGTAATATCTCTTTGTCTTCGCCTTGGATCACGTGGACGAACACGAGTCTGATGCGGTTGCTGATGCTGTTGCTGTTGCTGTTGCTGTTGCTGTTGCTGTTGCTGTTGAACTTCTATTTCACATGCCCAGTTGGCATTATCAGGTGAAACAAAGTTCCTGTATAAGATAGCTCCAAACAACGGACGAGCAGTAGGAACAGCCAATCTTCCTCGGTGTGAGGAACAATCAGCAAATATGCGTTTTTCCATTACATTTACGCTCAAAGAATCATTCGATTGTGGCAGACTTGGCAAAAAGTGACGTATCAACATCATCACGAACCTCGGATACAACAGGAACCTTTCTCTCTCAGGAGCCGTGATTTGATGAATAAATTCTGAGAAAATCAGCTGTGAGAAACTAAACTTCTTATTGTACACCATCGCGATCATTGCTGATTGGATTTTTGATACAATGTAATCAAATCCAGCTTTCTTCGGTGCAAAACAGACCATGAAGACATGGACCAAGAAACGCCATTGCCCAATCAGGCCACTCTTCATATATGACGACTTTGTTACATCTAGACTGTAACCCATTCGTTGAAAAGCCGCTTGCCTAATATTTAGTGGAAAATCAATAGGCCCAGACTCCTCTTCCTCGGATCCTAGCTGCAACACTTGACGCAGCATATCGGCAGAGAATACCAACGGTTGCCCTGCGATCCTTGTTCTCAGCACTGTCGGGGTGACAGAGCAATCAACTTGTAAGTGATCATAGAACTGCCGCACATATGAGATTACAATCGGAATGTTCTGAAACAAAGCGTATCTAATTCTGGATTCAGCTAAGAAGTCCAACACTTCACGAAAACCCTGCGCCTCAGGGATATGATTATCTGGATTAAGAACCATATTGTGCTTAGGGACGAAAGCACGAAGCGCCATATCTGCACAATACATAAATTTGTTAGATTATTATTAAAAATCAATAAACTTGTTTAAATTCAAATTTGTTTTATCTTGTATTTGATTAAATACAAAATCTAACACAATTAAATTTCACAAGTTTAATAAAATTTAAATTCAACAAAATAAATGAGGTACAGAATCGAGAGTAACAGATTCGAAGTGCCCATATTCGAAAGTAATGGACAGATTCGAATATACCCTATTCGAGTTTGATGGACAGATTCGAATATCTGGTCATCTCGAATCTATTGATAGATTCGAGAAACCCATGATCAGATTCGAATCCATTATCAGATTCGAAAGGCCGACACCCCTTTTTCAACAAAAATCCAAGATTTTAACCATTTTGAACGTAGCAAATCACATACATTAGTTCAACTAGGTTCTAATCATAGATTTATGCTTTTAATTTGATCTTTTATTAGTCCAAACTTGGTAATTTTGCAAAAACCCTATTTTGACCTATAAAACATCAAAATGTGATGTTTAATCCCAAATTTGTGTATTAAACCACCAAAATCTTGTACAATCATGTTGCTTATACCTAGATTTGAAGTTAGAATCGAACACCAAAGCTTTAGAATCGACGAAATGTCGTTTAGTGGAAATACGATAGACTCGAGATTAGATTCGAGATCGCCAGAACAGATTCGAGAAATCAGATTCGACAACAGTAAAGTAATAAATGACTTCACTATTGACCTATATATACTAACTACCTTCGAGTCTGTGCAATTTCGAGTCTACTGACAGATTCGAAGTATCTCACATTCGAGTCTGTCTTAGATTCGAAATTTTCAACACTTAGAAAAATTTCAGAAAATTTTGAAATAATTTCAACTTTTTCCAACTATTTTCTACTGTGTAGTGTAACCAGATAAACTATGCCAAATCTTTTACCCTAAGCTCAGATATTTCACGCATTGTATATTTTATTCAACTTTGAATGCACCCTTAGTAACTTTTGACCTTTTACCTAAGTAAAAATTAAACTAAACCAAAATAAAATAAAAGAAAATAAAATAAGCTAAGGTAAAAATAAAATTAAAATAAAATAAAATTTTGACAAAGAAATTTAATCTAGACTTAAGTTATAAAAATAAATTTACAAGCTAAGCTAAATACCAAACAACATATTTTTGATGAGTATAGTCTAAGAAAGGTTCAATCAGATAGCGATGTCCGATACTTACTTTCAGTACTTAAACTTTCACACTTAGGAATTTGTTGAATTCCTTTGATTGTTTGTTGTGACATACCCACTTAGCCGATTGTTGGTATTTTACCCTGTTAAACACTCTACATTTCGGAATATCCCTTGGCCTTTTTATTTATCAGGAAATTATCTTACGTGACTCAGACATAGACATACTTTTATGATCAAGGCACACAGACAAAATTCTAACTTGTTTGTATTTGCAAACTTTCTTTAAAATACAAACATCGGACACAGGTCTGTATTCTCATACAACAAAGTGTCTTAGTTCGACTTAAGGTTTAACTTTAAAGTTAGCAGATAGCGGTGACAGGTCTGTACTGACGTACAACAAAGCGACATGTCTGCTAACCCGAATCTAAACAGAGACAACAGGTCTGTACTTACGTACAACAGAGTTGCATGTTTTCGACTCTCAGTTTTTCATGATATTTCTATTCTTTCCATTTTCAGACGTATTTGATGTTGCTATACATCCCCAGAAAGTTTGAATACCTCATTTAGACTCAATGTTTGTATGTCTTGTACATAAAAATTAAGACCGATTGGTCATACATCTAAGCTAGTGACACGTTTGACTTTTTCTAGAATATTTTATTAGCCTTTAGATACCCTATATGTATTATGCCTACCAACACATCAAACTAAATAAAGTATAACACTTAGGATTTAGTTGCATTATGTGTGAAAGTCTAAACACTTGGAGTCTGTAACGACGGTGCTAATGTTCGTCACTTTGAACCTATGTATCTAAGACTTAACTCCTTTTCTGATATTCTCTTTTTTTGTATTTTTGTAATTTTCTCTCTTTTTTCTTTTGTTTTTCATAGCAAAACGCATTAAACTAAGCTAATCTACTAACTTACTAAAAATAGAAACTTACTAAAAATAGAAACTTTCCTAAATTAGCAGACTACTGAAAAAGAAAGAAATATAACAACTATAAAGGAAATAAAATACTACTAAGGTCAATTTACTCTGGGTTGCGCATTCCATTAAGTTGAATTAAATACTCAAAACGTGACTTATCAAACGCTTTGGTAAATAAATCAGCATTATTATCTTCAGTTGCCACCTTTACCAGTTTGATCAAGTTCTTTTCAGCACAATCACGAATAAAATGATGTCTTATGTCTATGTGCTTTGTTTTACTGTGTTTAACTGGATTATTTGTTATAGCAATTGTTGATTGATTGTCTATCCTAATAGGAGTTTGAGTATAAGCCAAACCGTAATCCCGCAATTGTTGTTGTATCCACAGAACCTGTGAACAGCAACTACCAGCAGCAACATACTCGGCCTCGCACGTTGACACGGCTACCGATGTTTGTTTCTTGCATTGCCAGGACACCAATCTCCCTCCTAGGAACTGACAACCTCCAGTCGTTGATTTGCGCGTCAAGCTGCATCATCCGTAGTCAGAATCTGTGAACGCCTCCAACTCTAGATCTCCCTCCGCGTGATACCAAAGTCCCAGCTTCGGTTTCGACTTGAGGTATCGTAGAATCCGCTTCACAGCTTTCATATGCATCTCCTTCGGATTCGCTTGAAACCTAGCACAAATACAAACAGCAAACATAATATCAGGTCTTGAAGCAGTTAAATACATAAGTGACCCAATCATGGCCCGATATAAAGTCGGATCCACATCGGTATCACCATCAGTACCCGGCCCGAGATTGTGATTCACTTGAATCGGCGTGCTGAAGTGGGCAGTCAACTTTGTTCCTTCCATCCCAAACCGTTCCAATATGTCATAGACATACTTGGTCTGATGGATAAACATGCCTTCCTTCTTCTGGTCAACTTGTAACCCCAAAAAGAAATTCAACTCCCCCATAGCACTCATCTCGAACTTAGACTTCATCACCTTCTCGAAATCTTTGCACATCTGTTCGTCTGATGATCCAAAAATGATATCATCTACGTACACTTGTACCAAGATAAAATGTTCTCCCTTTCTCTTCACAAAAAGAGTACTATCTATCCTACCCCTCTCAAAGCCATTTTCTAAAAGATGGTTGGATAGAGTCTCATACCATGCCCTAGGTGCCTGATGTAATCCATAAAGAGCCTTATCTAATCGATATACTCTATCAGGATATTTAGGATCTGTAAACCCGGGCGGCTGTTCTACATACACCAACTCCTTCACTTTCCCATACAGAAAAGCACTCTTAACATCCAGTTGATATACCTTAAATCCTTTGAAGGAGGCAAAAGATAAAAACAACCTAATTGCTTCTAACCTTGCTACAGGTGCAAAAACTTCATTGTAATCGATTCCCTCCTCTTGGTTGAAACCCTTTACAACTAATCTCGCCTTGTTGCGCGTGACTATACCCCGATCGTCTCGCTTGCACTTAAAAACCCATTTGGTTCCTATTGCAATCTCCCCTCGAGGTAACGAAACTAACTCCCACACTTCTAGTTTCCTAAATTGTGAAAGTTCTTCCTGCATCGCTTCAACCCAGGAGTTGTCCTTAAGTGCCATTTGCACATTTTTGGGCTCTACTTGCGATATGAAACACGAATATAGACATGTGTGATATGCCTCGGAGTCGTTTATCATCGACAACAACACAGTGTTGTTATTTACACTACTCCGAGTCCTCACACCCTCGTTAGGATTTCCTATGATGCTATCGATAGGATGATTCTTGTTAATCCTAGAGGTCTCTATTTCGTCTACCCTTAGATTATCTCCTAAGAAGGATCCTATTTCACCTAAAGGGGGAACAGGCTCAGCTTCCACATTCTCTTCCTCACGGACGTTTTCCTCCGAGGCAGAACTTGATGCTTGAGTCTGATTCTCAGTATTAGGTTCTTCTGGATTCGCAACTTCTGGAGACCCATCTACAGTCGCAGTAGGCTCGGACGTAGATTCGAACGTGGTCCTTGGAAAAATATGGCCATCGTCATTTAGGTGCAACGTCGCCATGTCTTTATCGATTGTACCTGCAGTATCATCCAAAGGAATGTTAAATGACTCAAATACCTTATCATAGTCAAATATCCATTCCGGACCAGTTTGGGGTTCATGTGTATAACTTGTGACTTCAATATTATACACAATCTCCACAGTACCACTCTTTTTGTTAAAAACCCGTTTGTTTGGTGAGTTTGGCACATAACCTAGGAAGTATCCTTCGTCAGCCTTTTCACCAAACTTCGGTTGATGTTTTGTCCTTAAAAGTGTACATGGTACTCCAAACGGTTCGAATCCAGTTAAGTTAGGTGGCCGTTTATTCAAAATTTCATAACATGTTTTGTTCAATGATTTGACTGTAAGGACTCTATTTAAAATATGGCACGCGGTATTCACTGCCTCCCCCCAAAACATGGTATGAAGCTTTGAATCCGAAAGCATAGTCCTTGCAGCCTCAATCAATGTTCTGTTTTTACGTTCGGCCACCCCATTCTGTTGAGGTTCATATGGTGCACTGAATTGATGCACGATGCCCTTTGATAGGCAATATACACCAATTACAGAGTTTTTAAATTCAGTCCCATTATCACTACGAATATGTTTAACCCTTGTTCCGTAGGAATTCTCCACTTGGTCTAAGAACCCGATGAGCTTTGTAGCCGTCTCGTCCTTCGTACCTAAAAAGAAAACCCAAGAAAACCGTGAGTAATCGTCAGTGATAACTAAGCAAAACCAACTACCTCCTATACTCCGTTTGTTGATAGGGCCGAAAAGGTCCATATGCAACAAATCGAATGTCGAGGTTATGGAATTCAGCTTCTTGGACTTGTGTGTCTTTTTATGTTGCTTGCCCTTCATGCACGGTAGACACTTGTCTTCAAACTGAAAGCTCTTCAGAGGCACACCTTGCACCAAACCATTCTTCGTTATGTAGTTCATTTTCCTTAGGTGCAAGTGAGCCATTCGTCTGTGCCACAAAACCGATTCCGTCTCCGAAGCTTTTGATAGTAAGCAGATCGGACCCATCGAATTATCTGGCTTGTTCATATCGAGCATGTACAAGTCATTCTTCCTTGGAGCCCGCATCAATATCCAATCTTCAGGTATCTTGAATCCAGGCTTTAGCACTAACGCCTCAGTGTCAGTAAATAACACTGAGTTCTTCTTATCACAGATTTGAGAGACACTAATGAGATTATGAACCAGTTTATCAACGTGATAAACTTGATCCAAAGTAATCGTCCCATTAGTGAATTCTCCAGTTCCAGTGATATTTCCACCCTTGTTACCCGCGAATGATACAAATCCCCTATTACCCCCCTTGAAGTCTGTGAGAAGACTTCTTTCCCCCGTCATGTGCCTGGAGCAACCACCGTCGACGAACCACTTGTTGTTTGGACCGGTAGTTATCTCCTGCACATGAAAGAAAATAGGTTAGTTATCACGGGGAACCCA